>CAUYUJ010017705.1:30573-145683 GCA_963575745.1 Prorocentrum cordatum | reverse complement strand
GAGAGAGAGAGAGAGAGAGAGAGAGAGAGAGAGAGAGGCAGTTATGAAGGGAGTGGGTGAGGGACCAAAAGTTCGGCGCGGTGCTGGGAGCGGGGCGGGTGGGTGGGCGGGGGGCGAGCTTCTTTTGATACTTTCGGGGCGCGTCTTGAAGCGAACGCCGTTCTTTTCATGGGGTCCTGGGCCCCCCCCGCATATTATTTCTGTGCGTTTCTGAAACCTCTGCCTTCAAGTCGCCCCTCCTCCCTCCTTCCCCTCGTCCTCCGTCTCCTCCTCTTTCTCCTCCTCTTCTCCTTCCCCTCTTTCCTCTCCCCTCCTCCTCCTCTCATTCCTCCTATTCCTCCTCCTTCATCCTCTCTCCTGCTGCTGCTCCTTCCCCCCCCCCCCCCCTCGATCGCAATTGCAAGCGCGCGGGCGCGCGCGAGGGAGGGGGGCGCACCAGCCATGCAAGCTTCATTTGCGCCGCGGCGGTGCCGCGCGCGGGGCCCGCGGGGCGGGGCGGGGAGCTCGATGCGAAGGGCGACGCAATCGTCGTCGTCTTCCTCCTCTCTTTTTCTTTTCACCTTCTTCTCCTTTCCTCCCTCCTCCTCCTCGTCCTCCCCCTCCTCCTTTCTCCTCCCTCTTCTGTCCCCGTCCTCCTGGAATCCCTGGAATCCCTGGGCTTCCTTGGGTCCTCCCTGGAGTCCCTGGAAATCTTTCAATGAAAACGCTCGGATCCTTGGACGCCTGGAAGCCCTTGGATTATCGTGGAAATCCTTCGGCGACGAGGACGACGCGAGGAGGTGAGGGGGGGGGGGGGGGCGAGGCGAAGGGGGGCAAGAGGAGGATTTTTTCTGCACACATCGGGCGGCAAACTGAGGCAACGGGCCTTAAAAAACAACAACAACACGTAGCGCAAGGGAGAGCGCAACCGAAAGAACCGACAACACAAAATCCGCAAGCCGAGCAACACGGGACGACAAAAGCAAGCTGCGCGCCACCAAGGAGACCCACACCTTTGGTTTTATGATACACGGGCCGGCGATGTAGCGTAAATCGTGCCCGGCAAACATCACGACGATGCCCGGTTCATAAATGCACCCGGCGAACAACGCCACCACGTCAGGATGTGTCATAAAACAGACGTGTCATATAATTGAGCACCGTGTCGAAAAATTGGGTGCACGTGACAAAATTTTGATGGCGCGCCGGAGAATTGGATTCCCCAGGAGCTCCGAGGCACCCGCATCGGGAGAGAGCCATCAGGAGGACGACGGCGGGGATATGATGGCATGCTACTTGGAGGAGAAGGCCCGGGGATCGAGCGACGCGGCGGCGGCGCAGAGCGTGGCCGCCAGCTTCGGCGAGGAGGCCCGCCAGGTGCTCGCCAACCTCATCCGCTACGCCCAAGACCTCAGGCAGCAGACGACCGAGCCTGAGGAGCTCGCACGGCTCGATGGGCACATTGGCAGCTGGGAGGCGCTGCAGCAGGTGCCTTCACGGCCTCAGACCCCGGAGGCAGCGCCGAGCAGCCTGCAGGGTCTGCTCAAGCTCCCGCCCGAGCGCCACCGCTCGCAAGGGCCGCCGGCCACTCAGGCCGATAGCGCGCCCTTGATCGAGACGCGGCCGCCCCGCTCGCCAGCGGCGCCTGCGCCGGCGCTTGCACTTGGGCTGCGGGACACCGGCCCCCTGCCGGCCGCGGCTGGGCTCGCCCCAGTCGTTCGCCCACAGGCTCCAAACGTTGGGGCCCTATTCCGCTACGACCATCGCATCAGCGACTTGGGTTTGCCCCCAGGTCTGGTTACAACTCCGGCACGCTATGCCGCGGGGGCCCCAGAGGAAGGCGGAGGAAGCGACCCGTTTGGCCTCATGCAGCCCGGAGCACCCTTGGATGCGAACGCCGCGCGGATGTTGCACGCCCTGGAGGGGGTCGCTAGCGCCCGCCAAGGCGACAAGGCGGCCCAGCGCGGGACAGTGGCCGTCTACTTGGCGCGCGGGTGCGGCCAGCTGACGGTGGAGGTCTGCGACGAGGTCCTTGGGCGCGAGCTGTTCTATGCTCTGCGCCGGACCTGCGAGCAAAACAAGGCCCTGATGCTCGCGGTCGAAGCGCCCGCGACGGTGTCCAATCGGATCGCGATGGCCTGCGCCTCGCTCAGCTTCGGCGGCAGCAGCCTGGACAACCTGGCTCCGCGGTCTGCCTCAGCGGCGGACTTCCCGACATGCAACGCGGTCGCGTTCGACAAGTACAGCGCGCCGCACGACGCCAAGCTGGAGCCCAGGCCCAGGGCGCCAGTGGTCTCCGACCAGTGGAAGCGACAGGCCCAGAACATGACCAAGTTCTTCGGGCTCGTCTTCGGACGGGAGCACGTCAAGGAGCGTCTGGACTGCCTGGAGATCCTTGCGCGGGAGTGCGAGAAGGACGACCACGCCTTCCCGCCCAAGTTCGCATATGAACTATGGGAGGAGCTGTGGTCGACCTAGTGCGAGCGCCTCCGAGAGAAGAAGCGAGGCCTCCTGCGCGTGCTGCAGACGGACAACCCCCGGAAGGAAGACCTCAAGATGGCGGCCTTCGCTCCCAGGGCGGATGGTCGCCCGGCGCTCGTCTTCCCCAACGTCTTTGACCTAGAGTCCCCCACGGGCTACTACCAGGAGGTCGTGCGCCCTCGCCAGCAGCGCTACCTGCAGACCGTCCTCAACGACTCGATGCACGGGGTGCGCGGCGCCCCGGGCAAGGCAGGAGAAGTCGGAGAAGGGGGCGAATCGGTTGTTGAGCTGCCAGGTCAGCGAGCAGGAGCGGCGCCCAAGAGGAAGACCAAGGCCAAGGCCCAGCCGAAAGCCACCTCAGCGCGCGCCGCCTACCCCGCTGGCAAGCGGCTGAATGCACAGGAGATCAAGCTCTCCGTCCGGCACGCGCCCTGCGACAAGCAGGGCAAGTCGCTCTGCTGGGACAACTCGACCTGGATCGGCTGCAAGAAGGGCGCTCAAGGGTGCTCGCATTCACACGAGCTCATCAAGGGCCTGAAAAATGTGCACTGGACCGTGCAGTGCCAGCTGCTCAGGCGAGGCGGGCTCCGCAACGCCGCCAAGATCGACCCAGCTTCGGTCAACGGGGGGATTGCGCAGCTGCGGGCGCAAGCCAAGACAGAAGCGGACAGCAAGCGGGCAGCAGGCGCGGGGGCGACGGAGAACCAGCCGACCAAGACGGGCTGGGCACCACCCGACGAGTACGCCGAGGTTCAGCGCACCGAGCTGGAGTCCGAGCTCCGCGAGGCTGCCCAGGGACCCGACGCCACCTGGCTGGAGGACCCGCGCGCCGACAGCCCCGCCCTGACTGGGACGAGCGTCTGCACAGACGCGGGGGCCTTGGCCCGGCAGAAGCTGCTCGTGGCTGTCCAGGAGAGCGGAGTGCTCGACCCCGTGAGCCACGCCAGAGACTACCTACGGTCACATGTCTTGGCCCGCCTTGCCTGTGCCCGCGGGCGCGGGGAAGAGCTCTTAGTCGAACAGGTACTCCTTGAGGCAACGCGCCACGGGGGCCCCACCTTGGCTGCTGAGGCTAGCAGGCTCCTGGACCGCATCGGGGCGAAAGCCGGCAACCTGGGGGCCGACCCAGACGTCATCATCACCCCAGTGCGGTGGAACGCGGAGAAGTCGGTGGGCCAGGGCTCCGTCACCGTGCAGGGCCAGACTTGGCATTACCTCGACTACCAGGACCAGCTGCCCCTCGACGAATGCATCGCGAAGCGTCTGCATGTGCCCACCGGAGTCTCGGAATAATGCCAATGTCTCCCACTCCATCTGGCGGCAGCCAAGCTTTGGGTGCAGCTCGAGGCACAACCTGACGCCCAGCAGGTCAAGGACCTGGCCCTCGAGATCCGCAGGGACCTCCTGGAGAAGGCGACCGACGCTGCTGCGGGCCTCGCTGACGCCCCACCCTGGATATCTCCCAGGGAGGCCGAGGTCCGAATGCACATCCACGACGCGGTGCACCGCGACCACGACAAGGATTTCAGGTGTGTCGCCCTTTTCCCGTGCGAAGCGTTGGACGAAGTGGTGCCCAGAGTCTGGCGGGCAGATCACTGGGGTCATTTGGATATTAACGCAGTCCTTCCAGAAGGGGAACCCAAGCAGGAGTGCCACGTGATCATCCATCGCGGGCACATGCGTGTCCTACACCCTCCGTCCGGCGCCGAGGGCCGACGGGTGGCCGACGAGCTGATCCGCACCTGGGCCACGAGCGGGAAGGACCTCAAGGAGCTCCCCACCATGGACTGGGATACATACCTCGCTTCCGAGGAGGAGGGCAGCCCAGTGGTGTCCAGCAAACCCCCACCGTGCCAACACTGCAGGGCACTTGCAGCACAGCAGCAGCAGCGTGGGAGAGCCGCGGGCGGCGCGCCCGCCGTGGTCGAGCTCCCAACCGAGGTGGCCTGCCCAGACTTCAAGGACCTGGCGCCTTTGCGCTCTCGACCCGCCCTCGCATGGGGGCTCAGGACGCGGGAGATCTTCGCCGGCACAGGGCGCTGGGCACAGGCCATGAAGAACGCGGGCATCGCCACCAGCGAGTCCGTCGAGTACTACGGGCAGCCTCTGCTCGGCAAGGACCCCAGGCCGCAGTTCGACATCCACGACCCGCTAGTGCGCGAGCGCCTGTACCAGGAGTTCAGTGCGCCTCCAGGCCCGGACGAAGCCAATGTGCGACAGTTCGCTCCTCCCTGCGTGAGCCACTGCCCCTGGCAGTTGGCAGCAGGAGGGACGAGGACCTTCGAGTGCCCAGATGGGACTGGCAAGCGTCAAGTCGAGATCGATGGCAACGTGTTCGGGGAGTTCGCGTGCATAGGGGCAAAGCGGGGCTACACGGCAGGACGAGAGTTTCTCATCGAGTCCTCAGCACGGGACGGCAGGTACCCCAAGCTTTGGGATCGACCCTGCATGAGAGCTCTAGTTCACGCGACTGGAGCCCGGGTCCTCGCCATATAGACATGTGCGAGTGGGGACTCGCACCCCCGGGCGAGCCCCAGTATCGATGCCAGAAGCGAACCTGGTGGCTGGCATCCCTCGGGCTCTACCCTTACGCTCTGATCTTGGCCAGGCGGTGCTCGGGCAAGCACGCGCACCGCACGTTGGAGGGCGGCCTGCCGCGCGACTTGACGGACGCCCAGGTGGAAGCCTACAACCTCGACACACGCGCGCGGCTCAGCAAGGCCGAGGCAAGCGAGCTGATCAACCTCAGCACCAAGTTGGGTGAAGCCAGCGGGTGCTATGGCCTCGACGAGGACGGCGCCACAGTCAGGCTGCCCCCGGACGACAAGCTGCTCCGCGTGAACCAGCTCATTGCGCGGGCCGCCCCAAACAAAACTTCCACTGGGCGCGGGTAGACTTCCGCACCAAGCGGCACTACTCCGCTCTGTCCGAGAACCAGTGGGCCCTCTACTTCGGAAAGACCCCCGAGGGCGAGCTCCGCTTCACCATCAGCACGCAAGCCCCACCCAACCTGGAGGGTGGAGGGCGCGTCCCCAGCGGCACCCCCCAGCTCAGTGCTGCAGTGAAGGGGGAGCTGGGAAGCGCCGGCTTCGGGCTGGGGCTGCGGGGCATGCGGAGAACCCAGCGCGCGGGGCAGCATGCGCCGCGGCTGTGCGCTGCCTGGGCAGTCGCGCTGAAAGCAGCGGCTGCCGGCACCGCTCCCGAGAAGCTGGAACAGCAGATTGCGGCGATGGACGCCGAGGCGCGGGCTTTGGAGGAGAAGTTGGAAAGCAAGGTGGCGCGGGCCGGGCGTTGTGACGCCCTGGAACAAGACCCCCCTCCTTCATCGCGCCCGTTAGCCTGTGCGGCAGAGGGCGCCGCGACCGGGGACGGGACCATCAGCGAGCATGGCGAGAAGTGCGGCAGCTAGAGGGGGAGCGCCATCACTGGTAAAGCAGAGGAGGATCGGAACAGGTGCAGTTGCAGCTACGACGACAGCTGGCTCGAGGCCCCCCCCCAGCTGCTGCGGCGTCTCGGGCTGCCTACCCCGCCCGAAACTGAAAGGCTCAACGGAGGTCAGGGTTGACGGGAGCTCAAAGGGCCCCCGTAGGGGCGGTCGTTCAAAGGACGGCTACCCGGAGAGAGACGTGGCGGAGG
This sequence comes from Prorocentrum cordatum, assembly GCA_963575745.1. NCBI lineage: Eukaryota > Dinophyceae > Prorocentrales > Prorocentraceae > Prorocentrum > Prorocentrum cordatum. The sequence continues at coordinate 139,587 of CAUYUJ010017705.1, read as the reverse complement.
AGGACGGCGGGGGCTTAAAGGTCGAACGCCAAGGTGAGGACGAGGTGGAGGTGGAGACCGACGGTGAGCCGATCGCGATCGAGTGCGGCGGCGACGAGGAGCGGGGCGGCAAGCGGGGCGGCAAGCGAGGAGGCTGGAAGCGCAATAAAGCGCGCAAGCGTGAGGCGCGTGAAGCTGCCGCTCGAGGTGGAGGCGGACCTGGCGGAGATGGTGATGGTGACGACGACGGGGGCGAGAGCCCCGACGAGGATGAGGGGGAGGAGAACCGCCGCCAGAAGAAGGCGAGGGAAGCAGAGGATAAAGCATCCCGAGCCAGCCCAGTGCGAGCCTTTGTCCCGCAGCAGGGCGACCAGTGGGTGCTGCTCAGGGGGGGGCCGTTCGAGGCAGGAGAGGTCAAAGCGAAGCTGAGGGTCTCAGGTGCGCTGTCCGGGTGCATCTTCGACGAGGACCAGCTGTACCTCTTCGAGGACACGGCAGGCGCACATGGGCCACCTCTCGACGACGAGGAGTCGATGCGCCCTGGAGAGAAGCTGCTGCTGTGGGCCACGCTGAAGTCGCCGAAGGATTGGACCAGCTGGAGCCCCCGGTGGGATCGAGATCAGCAACCAGCACCTGGCGCCACAGCCCAAGCCAGCCAGCGGAGGGTCACAGCCAGGGTTGCTGACCGGGCTTCAGCCGCAGCGGCAGCTGCAGGATCAGGCGGGGCCGCAGCAAGCTCAGCAGCCAGCAGCAGCCGCATGCCAGCACCGACGTTCAGCGAAGTGGCCGCAGCAGTAGGAGGCGAAAGGGCAAGCTCAGCCCCCCCGTCCAGCGGGGGCACTTCGAGGAGCTCAGGTGCCCTGAGACGAGTGGAGGAGCAGCTCGCCGAGGCCCAGGGGCACCACGCCCGCCTAGCGGGTGAGGGCAGCGACCAGGAGCGGAGCGCCGCACGTGCAGTCGGGCAGTTGGAGGTCAGGCGCAACGAGGTACAGGCCCGCCGCGCCGCCCGACTCGAGCGCGAGGCGCGCCGGAAGGAGCGCGAAGACCAGAGGGCCATGAGTGCCCCCCCGAGGCCTCAGAGCCCGCAGGAGTTCCCAGGGGCCCCCCCTCCACCGGGGGCTGAGGGGGACCATGAGGCCACCTCTAATGAGGCAGGGCGCAGGGCCACCGAGACACACCCGGGGGTAGCCTGTCGCGGGGGAGCCCACAAGTGCAATGCAGCACGGCGCTTCGTCAAGAACTTCAATGACGTACGGAGGGGCGGCAAGAGCAACGACCTCCAGCACGCGGATATCTTGTACCTGAACGGGATCGGGCAGATCAGCGACGTGTTGATGCAAGAGTACCCTGGGGCGGATCCGACGGATCCGACCCTGGCGCCAGAACCTCGCCAGCTCGGCGAGATCCTGGCGCGCTACGTGGAGGAGCACGAAGCGCTGAAGCTCAAGATGAAAAGCCTCGGCATCCCGCGGGGCGAGCACGCCGGAGGAGGGATCCTGGGCCCCATATACGTCGAGACCGAGAAGACCTACATCGAGGAATACGAGGGCCAGGGCATTCCTAGCGCCCGCAGCCGCAGCCGCAGTCGGGGCGCGGGGACAGCCCCCCGCGAGAGAGCGAGGTCCTCCAGAGGGGTGCACGACGGCTCAGAGTCGTCCGCCTCCGAGACGATGGCCCCCACTGCAAGGCAGACTGCGAGCGAGGTCGCCGCCGGACGAGAGCCGCGGGCGCAGCGCCGCCCCTGACCCAAGGGGCCCAGGGCGTAGATGCGGAGGCCCCGAGGTGCCGCCGGCGCATGACCGCCCGGGCGCGCACCATGATAGCAGAGCGGAGGCACGCCGGAGCGAGCGCCCAACAGCGCCGCCGGCTGCCTCTCGCCCTGGAGCCCCCGAGGCTAAGGAGTACCTGGCTTGGTGCCTGGAGCACGCAGAGTTCGCCCTGGAGCTGGTGAAGGAGGTGACGGACTTGGGGAATCGTCTGCTCCTCGCCGCGGGGAGCGTGGAAGCCGCCGCAGCGCGGCTTCGCGAGGAGCGGGAGCGCGTCCTCGGGAATCCGCTCGGAGGGGTGCTCGACCCTGAGTTCGGCGCGGCCCTGGAAGAGGACCACAAGCGACACCTCCGTGAGATGGCCACCAAGGGTGTCCCCGTCCGAAGGCAGCGGCCCAGGCGGCGCACCGTGGCCAAGCCCCACGCCTCAGCACGGGACCACGCCCTGGAGATACACGCCAAGGCCTGGAAGGACACCTCCTACGGCGCCGTGCTCTGGGCCACCCCAGAGGCCGAGGACGCTCTGTCTGCATCGGAGCTCATCGAGAGCCCGTCAGGGCGAGTACCCAAGATGCTGCCCGACCGCGCGGCGAGCAGCGAAGGGCGCCCTATACACGACACGCGCGCCGCCAATGGGGACTCGCCCAAGGAGCTGCACCCACCGGCTCTTCAGCCGAAGCACGAGGCCCTCGTGCGCCTCTCCCTTTGGTGGTCAGCGCGCCACCCCGGGGTGCCGCAGGTGATAGCCAAGAGGGACGTCTCGAGGGCCTTCAAGCGGCACTGGGTGCGCGACGAGGACGTAGCCGAGTTCGGCACCTCCCTCCCAGGCGAGGCTGTGGGCATGGCCACGCGCGTGATCATGATCCACTGCGTGATGGTCTTCGGGTGGTCGGGGTCCCCGGGCGAGTATATGGCGTTCGCCTGGAGCGCCAAGTGGGGCCACGAGCGGCGCAGGCCGCCGGGCCCCGCAGTCAACGACACGGCGCGCTGGTCGTCCAAGTGGTCAATGGACGACGGCGTCCTGGTCGAGCCGCTGGTCGGCCTCAGGCCCTGGCTCAGCGCAGCCGACTGCGACGCGAGCATGAGGCGTGTCTGGGGCAGCGAGGCGATCAACGTTGACCAGATGGCGGAGGAGGGTACCTTCCAGACAGAGCAATTGGTCTGGGGCCTCTACCTGGACGTTGACAAGCAGCGCTCGAGGCTCCCGGAGCCCAAATGCGTGAAGGCCGCCCACCTCCTGGCGATCGACGAGCTGCGCTATGGGTGCCGCCGGGTCCCCATCAAGGTCGTCCAGGAGCTGAGGGGCTCCGCGCAGTTCTGGGTGGCCACACAGCCGGCTATGAAGCCTGAGCTGCCGGTCATCGACCGCCTCCTTGGCGGCAGGCTCGGAGCAGCCTGGGCGGAGCCCAAAGGGAGCGCGGAGGAGGTTGCCCTCGCCTGGGACGAGTGGGATCAGACCCTCGAGCTGCTGCGAGTGCTCTTCGACGCGCCCGAAGCCTGGGCGCCCACCTTCGAAGAAAGCTTCATCTCCTTGCCTGGGGCCGCGCGAGCGCCTAGCATTACCAAGTGCCGCCGCCAGGGCGAGGTGGACGGATGGAGATGCTACCACGACGACCATCGGCAGCATAGACTGGGGGCGCGCAGCGGCCGGCAGCAAGGCGGCGCCACCACACTACATGGCCGTGGATGCCGCCCCGCTCCTCCGCCAGCTGGAGGACGTGCTGAGCCACCCGGGGGCCGAGAAGGACTGGGCTATAGCTATCGTCGAGCTGCTCGCGTTCGTGGCCTTGGCCGCAGCGAGGGGCGACGAGTGGCAGGGCGAGCTTGTCTTCTACGTCACTGACAACATGAACGTGCGGTCGTGGATTTCCAAGAAGCGTCCCAAGCATCCGCTTGCGAGGGAGGCACCTCGTCCGCCTCATTCAGCGCTTGGAAGCCTGCCACGGGTTCGGCACCACCGCATTGCACATCCGCACCTACCACAACGACATCGCGGACTGGCTGTCGCGAGAGGAGGCCAAGAAGGTCCACTCCGAGCTCCTGCGCAAGGGGTGGACCCGTATCGAACCGCCCGAGGCGTGGGGGAAGATGCTGGCGGAGGCGAAGGAGCATCTCTTGCGGCTGCCTGGGGAGAAAGGGCCCATTGCGGAGCCTGCGCTCCGTCATCGGGCGCTGGCCCCCACAGCGGTGCCGCGCAACCTGACCCTCAAGGGGGGCCGAGGGCTGGAGCTCGGGAGCCCGCTGGGCACCTACGGGCGCGCCTGGGAACGGCTAGGTGGGGAGCTGACGATGAGCAACTCAACGGAGGTGGACTGGATCATGTGCACCTTGTCCCTGGACCCGAAGAGTTTCGAGGTCGAGAAGCTGGTGTCCGCGGTCACCCGAGCAAGGCCGCAGATCGTCGTGGTCGATGCCCCCGGCAAGCTCGACCTGACCCGCGTCGTCAAAGCGCTGCGCAGGATGGGATATCGCAGGTACGACCTGGAGATCGTCTGCACCCACTACGGCGACATGACGGCCCGGGCTCGGAGTCTGCTCGTGGCGGGCCGAGGACCGGCAGGCGCTAGCCTGGCGAGCATGCGCATGCCGCCGGCGCGCCGCTGTCCACACGGGGTGAAGCACGCGCTGAAGGACAAGCTCAGCGAGGGCGACCATCGCTGGCTCGACGGCGAGGGGAACGCCACGTGGGACCCAGCAGCCCGGAGCGGCTCCGACGCCATGCTGCCCAAGGGCATCGGCCACATCAAGCTCGCCGACACGAAGCACCTGGTCTGCTCGATCGACGGCCCGATCGGCACGGTTCGCTGGCCCACAGAGGGCCCGGGCGGACCGGGAGGGGCGTTGGTCCACATCCCGGGGAGCTGCGACGGGCGCATCCGAGCGCTGTCGCCCGAGGAAGTCTGGATCGTGCAAGGGGGCGACGAGGCGGATTGGGTGGCGAGGCGGGCCCAGGGCGACACCCTGGATACCCTGATGCGGGAAGCTGCGAGGTCCTTGCCGCCAGAGACGGCGAGAGCTGTCCTGGGCGCCGTCGCGGAGTCCGCCGCCTGGGAGACGACCCGGAGGTGGCTCAGGGCTTGGGCGCAGGGCGAGCTCCGCGTGAAGGCCGAGGACGCAGAGGACGACCGACGCGCGGGAGTGCTAAGCGACGATGTTCACAAAGCGAGGCGCAAGAGCCAAGGCGTCCGCTTCAGAGCGATCGAGGAGGACCTCGCGCGGGGGCCCGAGCCCCCACCTGACGCCAAGGAGGTGGACCTGAATGCGGTTGTCGACACGCCCAAGAGGCGGCGGAGGCGGAACCCCAACAGGGGCAAGAAGAAGGTGGATACCCAGATGCTAGTCAAGCCGATCGCGCTGGGCCAAGCCCGGGCTGCCATCGCCTTGCCGGACCGCCCGACCCTGGGAGGGGGGGACTACGGCAGGTGGATCGAGGAGCAGAAGCGCGAGGCGCTGATGCTGCGGCTGTCTGAGGGGGCCCGCGCCGGCTACGAGACCGGCTGGCGACAGTGGCAGGGCTTCAGGGCAGCCCAGGGCGAGTCGCCCTGGCTCGAGGGGCGCGACCGCGAGGGGCGCTACGCTAACGAGGAAGCGTCGCTGGGATTCGTCATCGCGTTGGCCAGGGTGCTGAAGCGCACAGAAGGCACGATCAAACAGAAGTTGTTTGCCGTGCGTTTTGCCCACCTCGTAGTCGGCTATCCTGACCCTCCACTCCACCGCGGCCGCCTCTGGTCCACGCTCGCCGGCCTCAGGAGGGGCCAAGGGCCGAGCGGGCGGAAGCGGCCTGTGACACCGCGCATGCTCTTGTGGCTCCACGGCTTCCTGAAGGGCCAGACCGACCTCCCCGCGACGGATGCCACGGTCCTGTGGGCCGCCATGGTTGTGGCTTTCTTCTTCATGTTGAGGGCGTCCGAGTACTTGATCCAGCCGGGAAAAACGTGGGGCCAGGAGCGCGTCGTGCGCGGCGTGGACATCACGGGCCGTGACAGCAACAACCAGCCCTGCGCCTTCAGAGACGCAGTGGAGGTGGTGCTCCACATCACCTCTTCGAAGACGGATCAATATAATGTGGGGTGTGTGAGGAACCAGTGCGAGACGGGCACGCCGCTGTGCCCGGTGGCCGCTATCCGCCAGCTGGAGCAGCACTACCCGCAGAGGCTGCGAGGCAGCGAGGAGGAGCTCCCACTCTTCCGCTGGGCGAACGGTGCACCCATCCGCCGCGAGGAGGTGCAGCACTACTTGACAGTAGCAGGGCTGGCCGCCGGGCTGAGGAAGGAGGAGATCGGCTCACGCAGCCTCCGCATAGGAGGCGCAACGGCGATGTACCATGCCGTGGACGACCTGCAGCGCGTCAAGCGCTTCGGGCGCTGGGCCTCCGACAGCTTCCATGGGCACCTGTGGGAGAGCCACGAACCCATGCGCGGCATCTCGACCGACATGGCGACAGACACGTCCGAGCTCACGGCGCCGCCGGCCCACGCGGCCGAGAGCGAGCACCGCGCGGGCAAGGGCCCGGCCCCGCTATGGCCCGGAGCTGCGCTGGCCGCGACGACGCTCTCCTCCGCAGCCGGCGGGGCGGGCGGCTACGTGATCAAGGTCGACCCGGCGGAGAGCCAGAACCTACTGATCTTCGTGCTCCCGGTCAGCTTGACGACGTGGGCAGTGAGTGGCAGCGGGGGCGCTGCTAGCGGCGGTGCTGCTGGGAGCTGTTTGGCAGTGCAGGCGGCAGCGAAGGAGTGGACGGGCAGCCAGCGGGCGCAGCAGCAACCGCAAAGCCCGCAACCCCCGGGCGAGCCTGCCGTGCGCAGCGCTAATGGCAACGGCGCTCGCAACAGCAGCGGGGGAGACACAGAGCCAGGAGATGGCGGCGGTCGACGACAAGACCCAGGGGGTTATACTTCGCTGGGAGCCGCAGATGAGCACGGTGGCGATCGTCTTCCCGGTGGAGACGGCGCTGAAGGTGGTGGCCATGATCGCAGTGCTGCTCGCGGCGGGCATCGGGGTGCTTTGCTGCTGCTGCTGCGAGATGGCCAAGAAAAGCGGGAAGGTGCCGGAGCATGAAGCACAGCGGGCCGTGGTGCAGCCGACGCCCAAGGCGCCCAAGCTCCCCAAGCAGCCGCAGAAGACGTACTGCGACGCGGGAGTGATGGGCCCGGTGCATTACAACAGCGTGAGGTACGTGCACGAGACCAGTGAGGTGACACGGGAAGTGGCCCCGCCAGGGCACCGCGGGCAGCCAGAATGGTCCCGAGGAAGAGAACCGAGGCCGCATCGTGACTGAGGTGCGCGGCTGCCGCCGGCCAGCGGCCGAGCGGGCAGCAGAGGTCCGCCGCCGGCGCCCGCCATGCGAGCGGCCGCGCGGCGCCGGCTGAGTTCAGCCTGGCGCTCGCGATCAGTTTTGCGTTTGCGAGCAGCTGGGCGCGGGGCGGCAGCAGCTGGCGCCTGAGGGCAAGAGCGCCGCGCCGGCCTGGCAACCGGCAGTGCCGTCAAGGGGGGGCGGCGGTGGCGGCTACGAGGGGGGCGCCGGCGGCCAGCCCAGCCAGGGCTGCCGCACAGGGCGCATGAAGAACCACCGTGGGCGCCGGCGGCGTGCCGCCCTGCGCCTGCGGACCCACCTTGCTGGGCAGACGTGGCAACGTGCCGCGGATGCCAGGACTGTTGAGTTCCACGCCGAGAGGACCGGCGGCTACGTGACCCACTACGGCCAGCTCGGCGTGGTGGTGCATTCACAGGAGGTTGGCGGCGTGGCCCGCGACGCGTGGCCCAAGACAGGCGCCGGCGCGCCAGGCGCCAGGCGCCAGAGGAGCAGCACGGTTCCTTGGCAAAAAGGGTGCACGCTCATCGTCATCATCGTCTGAGCGCCACTTCCTCCTCTCGAGCCTCACCTCACTAGGCTCAAGTTGTTTTTAGTTTACCAGTGCTGCTTGAGGGGATATCTAGGATGTTTGGTAAAACTGATGGATATCCTCGTTTCCAGAACTGGCGCGGGCTTCCACTTGCGGTCCCCTTGCTCCTGCCCTTGCCTCCTTGCTTGCCCTTTCCCGCTTCTTCCCCTCTCTCCGCCGCTTGGCGGCTCAAGCCTTTTCAAAGGCCAAGCTGGCCCACCCTGGGGGCATACAGGCCCCCTTCCCGCCCTGTTCTGGATTTTTTCAGCGCCGCCGAGGCGCTCGGGCGCTTCGGCGGCGTGGCCCGCGACGCGTGGCCCAAGACAGGCGCCGGCGCGCCAGGCGCCAGGCGCCAGAGGAGCAGCACGGCTCCTTGGCAAAAAGGGTGCACGCTCATCGTCATCATCGTCTGAGCGCCACTTCCTCCTCTTGAGCCTCACCTCACTAGGCTCAAATTGCTTTTAGTTTACCAGTGCTGCTTGAGGGGATATCCGGATCCGGGGCGGGTTCCACGGGGCAGCCTAAAAAGATGCCCACTGGAACACATACGTATGTCGTCCTTCCCCCCTCTCCCCACCATCGTCATCGTCATCGTCATCATCATCGCGATCATCGTCGATGCCATCAGCATCCTGAAGCCACTTATGGTCAACCCCATTTGGCAACAAAAACTATCGTACGGGGAAACGGCCAGCCAGGACCTCTGGGGCCGCGGATCGAAACACCATATCTTTGAAGGCTTAACGACTTCTGCCGTCCTTCGACTCGCGCTGGAGCGGCCGCGAGTTGCTCCAACTTTCCCTGGAGATCTCTGGTTTTGCCTGGATTCCCCCAAATTTCTCGATTTACCTGGATTTACCTCGATTGATCTGCATTTACCTGGATTTATCTGGCTCGATCCCCACGAGTCGATTGGCGAAAAGTCGACGCGCCCTCAGGGACCATGTATCGGAGGATGCCTGGGGGCACCAGCCCGCGGCCAGGGAAAACCTCCAGGAAGCGAAGACCACCTCCACAAGCGCTCGGATCGGTGACGGCCTCCCCACCCGTGCCTTCCCCTAAGACGAAGCCAGGACGAAGATAAATCGGACAAGGATGAGCCGAGAATATTTCAGATCTGGCGGCTCTGGAAGATGGCTCGGGCGCCGCGGCCTTCACAGAGCAATCCGGAACGCTCTGAGAGCGCTCCGGAACGCTCTGGAACGGATTCATCCTCGTCCTAGCCCCGTCCGATCCCCCCCCTCCCCAGACATCCTGTGCTCGAATTTTTTCGATGCGTGAACCCCTGGGGATCTGGACCACTTCCCGGGGGGCTGGCTCTTCATCCTGAGTCACGTTTGGCCCACTGCGAAGCCCGTTGAGGGCCCCTGGGAGGCCAAGCAGTGGCAAACAAAAACCGGCCGCTCCAATTTTGTCGGCCCAAGGGAGGGAGAGGGAGGGAGGAGCAACAGCGAGGACGAGGGGAGGGAGGGGAGAACAACAGGGGGGCAGAGGGAAGAGGGGAGGGGAGGAGGAGGAGGAGGAGGAGGAGGAGGAAGGAGGAGTAGAAGGATGAGGACGAGGCCAAAAATTGACAAAAATGTTGTCGGAGCATCGGATCTCTGGGCCTCGTTCGGCCCCGCTTCTAGCCCAGCTGCGGTCGCCTCCCCCAGTGGCCAGGGCGGGCCCTGGCGGCGGCAACGCGCGGCCGTGGCGATGGGGCTCGACCCGCGCGCGCGCCCGCGCTCGCCTCAGTGGCGCTCGGGCTCGGGGGCCTCCTCCGCCTCGACAGGCGGCTGCACCTCTGAAGAGCCCTCCTCCTCCTCCTCCTCCTCCTCCTCCTCCTCCTCCTCATCATCAACATCATCAGCAGCATCATGAGCATCATCATCAACATCATCATATTCGCCATCATCATCAGCATCAGCATCCTCATCATCATCACCCTCATCAGCATCCTCATCATCATAATCATCCCTATCATCATCAGCAGCATAATCATCATCATCATCAGCATCCTCATGATCATCAGCAGCATGAGTATCACAAGCATCATCATAATCATCATCATCAGCATCATCGTAATCAGCATCGCCATCAGCAGCAGCATCATTATCGTCAACATCATCATCATCATCAACATCATCAGCAACAGCAACAGCAACAGCATACTTATAATACTGATAACGATAAGCGATACCATTATTGCTAATAACATTTTCTATGTTCCGCTTATTCAAAGGTTGGAACTCTCAGTTTTACCCCGTCCATGCCAACTCCTTCACATTCACTCCCCCTCTCCTCCTCCTCATGCTATGTTATGGTATGTGATGCTATGTTATGCGATGTCATGGTACGTCATATTATGTCATGGTCTGATATGGGTTGTCATGGTATGTTATGGTATGTCGTGGCTTATGGCATTGCAGATATGTTATGTGAGTGTATGATATGATATGGTACGTTATGCTGTTACACGTTGTTATGGTATGATATGTCGGATGCTGTCATGGTATGGTAAGTTCTGCTGCGATGAAGATGATGCTGCTGGTGATGATGGTGATGCTGATGATGGTGCTGCTGGTGATGATGATGGGGGAACAAATTCTGAGGATGTCTCGAGCGAGGCGCGGGTTTCAGCACCCCCAAGGGGGAACCGCCAAGGGGTATTGTACTCCTCCGCTCGCGCCAAAAACTGCGGGGATGTCGAGCGGGGTGCCTGTGTTGGTGACCAACATCCTCCGCTTTCGGAGCAGCTTTATGTCTCGAGCGAGGCGCTCATTGTCGCCCCCATGGGGGAGCCGCTACGGGGTATCTCAATCCTCCGTTCGCGCCAAAATGGCGGAGATGTTTCGAGCGGGATACCTGTGTTGGTTCCCAGCATCCTCCGCTTCCTGAGCAGATTGAAGGCCGATTTCGAGGATGTCTAGAGAGAGACCCCAGGAGGAGGAGGCATCACAAGGCCACAGGAGTGGCTCCAATCCCATGTGTTTACGTATGTTCCTATAGATTGGGCCTCACCTGGGGCACGAATCCTTGGTGTGTTACATATGTTTCTATCGACTGTCGTTCTCCTGCGTATCCACTCCTAAATGTTTTACGTATATTCCTATAGATTGGGCCTCTCATTTGTGCACGAGTGCTTGGTGTTTTACGCGCCTTCCTATAGATTGACCTTCTCCCGCGGCTCCACTCCGCAGTGTTTTCCGTACGTCTGTTCCTATAGATTTGGCCTCTCGGGCACGAATCCTATCCAGAAGGCCCCAAGCGGCTCCAAGAGACCCCAGGAGGCTGTGACATGGATCGGCGCGCAGCGCCGGGGATGTTTTTGCTGTGTGCGCGGCTCGAACAACTGGCGTAGCACTCAGGCCAAGGGCCCTGATAAATAAAAAAGGCACCGGCGAGCAAGGAATGAAACCGCAGGCCCCTCGAGGTTTCTGGGGGAAACCCGCTCGGGCCTCTTGTATTCGTGGGGAGCGAGTTTGATTCACACTCCTCCTAGGACATGCTCGGATCGCCGTCTCGGGCGTCAGAGCGGGGACTATAGCGAACAAGTCACTCGCCGGCAAAAACCACGGAGATAAGCAAGCACACGGCTTGCATTGTGTAGCATACAAGGTATACTCAGCAATGGCCAGGGTTCAATCGCGATGCGACAAAACCCAACATATATAGCCATCTTCTCAAGATACTAAACGAGTGCGATCGTCATCGCAAACAAAAACTGTGCGCACTGAGTCGAATGAAGCTTCTCGAAAAACAAAAAAAAACGCGGAATTATGTGTGGATCTCTATCCGGGTGTAGAACACAGCGATATCGGGATACGTAAATCTTGACCGGACGTAGTGTTGGCAACGATGGGAATACATAAATCTTGGCCGGGCGTATCGTAGGGGCGGTAGAACATGTCCGGTCCGATCGGCCAAACCGCCGTCAAACAAAGCGGGGTTCACTTTTGCTTCGGCTTCGCCGGCTTGTCCGCTAGATCGGACCCCCGCCAAACATCTCTGCCTGTGAGCTTCCACCAGCGGCCCTTGAGGTCATCCATCGCACTCTCTGGGAAGATCGTGAAATCGGGATTTCCGAAATGATAACGCCGAAGCAGCCACGAAGCGTGCTCCCTGCAGGACTTGCAAGTGATGTACACACTATGCGGGTTGTGGCCGATGACCATATCATGATGAGGAATGCCAGTCACGCAACTGAGCATGTCATTCGGCTGCACCATCGGGGAGGATCCGCTCCGCGACACAATGCTGGCTGATGAAGCTGAAACGGAACTCGATGAACTTGTCACGGGAACCACGGTTGGCGATGCAGGAGCCGAACTTCCCTGCGACCTTCCTGATCTTGATCGTCCAGATCCCCGTGCTGATGCTGCAGGGTACGGCGATGGCGGCGCGCTGGCTGGCGTTCGTTCTTTCGGTACCTGTGGCGGCGGCGGCTGCTGAATCGCAGCCGACGCTACTGGGCTTGATGCCTGTACGCTGCTGAAAACGTCGCATGGGACATGGTGATGTCGCCATCGTGATCTCGATCCTCTGGAATCGTAGGTGGTATGTTGCGGCGTCTGGCGAGCACGCGGCCGTCCCAGCCAGGGTGCTCGCCCACGGCCTTCGCCTCGGCGGCGCTCTCCTCGTTGGCGATCGCGTTGTTCTGCTTCAAGATCGCCCAGAGCGTCATGAAGATGCCGAAACCGATAGTCATGCCGAGGACCAGCGTGAACGTCAGCAGGCAAATATAAAAGCTGTTGCCCTCATAGTCGGCGCGGGCGCACGCTGTCCCTTGACCTTGCCGACGCAGGTGAACAGGACTGATGCGAGCATGGCAGCGCGTGGCTGTCGGGCCCCATGTGTGTTTGCGAGCCCCGAAGAACGACAGCAGGACGCCCGCCTCCATCATCTTCGCCAATGCGTCCGCGACCATGGCCCAGGTCGGGATCCAGCTGAGCTTGAGCGCACTGTTGGGGTGCACGGCCTCCTTGATCATGGTGGCGACGATGCGGAGACACTTGTCAGTAGACTGGCCCGCACCTGAAGCGATGTGCGTCACGAGACCCTTGCTGCCGCTGTAGACCTCCCCAAGGCGCTTGTCGGCGAGCACGTCGATCTGCTTGTGCGCCGTCTTGGGGTTGTAGGCCTCGGTCAGCAGCTGTCGGAACCACATGTTGGTCTCCGACCCCATCGAGGGTGGCGTAGCCCTGGGCAGCGAGGGTCGACTTCACCGACCTTTTGACTGTACCAGAGTGCCAGGCGACGGGCAGGCACAGGTCGCACCAGCCGCCGACGACATCACGCGGGCGATGGGTGAGCTCCATCACCATGCCCCGCTGGCTCTTGACGCCGCCCACGTTGGCGAACGCGGCGTCGCTGAAGCACGCGGTGATCGCCGTCTTCAGGTCGACGAGCTTGCGCTTGAGCACGATCTCGAAGTTCGCGGTGGAGTGCACATATGCGACAGTCTCGTTGAGCGTCTTCGCGTCGGCCACGGTAGCGACGTTGGTGCGTCGAGCTGCACAGCTCACCGGGCAGGCGATGCCCACCCGGGTCTGCGCTGCTAGCCACAACAGCTGCCCGAGCGTGCGGCGGTAGTTCGTCACCTCGGTGGTGGTGAGTCGGTCCTCAGCTCCTCGGCCATTCTGGGCCTTCAAGTCGACGTAGTCCACCTGCGCGGCAGCGGTGGCCTGGGTCACGCGGAACTCGACGTCGAGCTTGGTAACCGTACGTCCGCAGTACTTGATGGTCCCTTCGACTGGCTTGAGGTGTAGCTTCTTCCCCAGCGGTGTGATAGTGGCCTTCCACTTGGTGGAGTTGTTGCGCTGGGCGATAGGGAAGTCACCCACGTGTGAGTGGACCGCCGCGGCGAGCCCACCTTTGTCATAGAAGCAGTAGTGGCCCTTCTCGAGCTTGCTCTCTACGAGACCATGCTCGGCGAAGACCTTCTGCGCATAGAGGTGCCGCTGCCTCCCGGCGTCGCGCGTCCCGTAGATCGCGCCTGTGGCCATCGATCTCGCCAGGCTGGGTCCCCGGCGGCGGGTTCTTGGTCGGCATGCGCAGGAGCAGTAGCCTCTCAATGTTACCCGACTGCAGGTAGGCCGTCATCGCGTCGCAGGTCGAGATGCCCCAGCCCTTCTGGGCCGCGGCGGCCAGGGTCAGGTGCAGCGCGCCCCCTAGACCCTGGCGGCGCGTCCGCCCTGATCTGCGACTTGTTCTCGTGGCGACCCTGCGCGACCAGGCGTGCCTTCGTGATGTTCTGGCCCTTGCTGGTCAGCATCCAGCGCGCGCCCACAGGGCGGATGCCAGGGTTGCGCCGCAGGAGCTCCTTTCGACCCTTGGGCGGGAGCTTCTTGTAGGCGCCAAACTCCGTCCACTTGGACCACTCGGTCTTCGTGGCGGTGTCCATGTTCTTCTTCTCGGTGGCACTCAGCGCGTCGTACTTGAGCGCGTTGCCCGTGAGAAATGCCTCACAGAGTCGCGTGCTTGCGTAGAGCTCGTCCGCTTGCTTCTGGAACTCGTGTCTAGGTAGAGGTCGACCTTGTTCGTGTCCTTCGGCCTCTTGAAGCACTTGGGCAGATCGTCCAAGAGATCCTTGCGCTTGGCAGCGCGCTCGCGGGGTCCGAGCTCGTGCTGGCGGTCACGTTGCATTGCCACTGGTGCGTTCACGTGTTGAACTTGGCGCTGCGCCTTGGCGCCGCGCTGGTTCTCGGTGTCCGCTGGGCGCCGCGACGTCGTCTCCTGGCGCGCCTGCCCCTCCGCAATCCTGGCCCATTCTCGGACCATGTCCGAGCCATCGGACTCGATGTCATCGTCGACCGGGCCCTGAGGGGCAGGTTCAGGAGGTCGAAAATCTGCGGCAGCAGCGGCGGAAGTGGCTGCAGGAGCGGCAGCGTCGCCTGAGTCTCAGGCTGGCGCCGGCGGGTCGACAGCCGCTGGCGGCGGCGGCGGCTCCGCTGGCGGCGGCAGCGGCGGGGGCTGCTGTGCGTCTCCTCCCGAAGGCGGTAGGGCCAGTCCTCCACTCCCGCTTGCTCCTCCACTGGTTGTGAAATCGCCGTCTCCTTGGCGGCGTGCCAACCATTCAGCGTGCTTATGAGCGCGCTGGTACCCTTCAGAATGCTCGACGTTGCCGAAGTTGTGCTGCTGGATGGCTGGCTGCTGGCTGGATGCTGGTAGCGCTGGTGGTGCGGGAGGCTGACCGCCACTGCGGGGGGCGCTTTTTCGGTGTCGGTCCCGTCGGATCAAGGAGCGTCGTCAGCGCCTGGCGGTCCAGCAGGGTCTCCTCCTTCGCCGGGATCGGGCGGAGGGGATCCGCCCCCTGCGCCGCCGCCGCCTCCTCCAGGGCCTGGAGGAGGCGCGGGCCCGGAGGTCCCTGGCGGTGCGCCTGGCGGAGGTCCAGGCGGCTGGTCGCCGTTCAGCGCGTTCCGCAGTTGCCCCCGCGGAACGAGTTCCGTGGCCGTGGAGCGGCGCAGGTGTCCACGGTTGACCTTCGCGGTCGTGGAGCGATGGCTGGCCCGTGCGTTCGACGCGCCCTCGAACCCGATGACGACGGCGGGCCCGTGTCACTGCGAGGCCCATTCTCTCTCGGGCTTGGCGTTGCCCCTCCAGTGGTACACCTGATCGCCGGTCTGGAAGACGTCGCTGGCGTGCTGAGCTCCATCTGCCCGAGATCGGGCCAGCGGCGCCCTTGAGAGGGACTGGTTGAACCTCGGGTGCTGCATGGAGGTCTGCGCGGCCTTCACGATGGCGATCCTCTCCGAGAACGGCTTGTCGGACACGGTGCGCTCGCGCAGAGACAGCCTAACGGCGTGTCCAGCAGGACATGCGCGAGGCGAAGGCCTCGCCCGAGCACGCGCTACGACGGCGAGTAGCCCGCGAAGTTGACCTGGCTGTCCATGGCCCAGCACACGGAGACGATCATCCACTGGATTTTGTGAGCGGCCGCGGGCTGGTCGAACCTGATGCTGAACTGGTCGATCAGCTTCCTCGCGTGCACCTTCCGCATCCCTCCACGTCGCTCCACGGTGGCATTCTGCTGCGGCGTCGCCGCAGATGTCGCCATCAAGCGGCAACCCATGTCCTCGAGCTCCTTGGAGAACTCTCGCTCGAACTCGCCTCCTCCATCAAAGATGACTCGCTGAGGCGCGCCAAAAGGCGTGATCCAAATCTGCAGTAGTCGAGGGAAAACAACCGATGGGTGCCTTGATACGACAGTTCCGCACACCGTAAAACCTGAGACCAGGTCGACCACGTTGAGGTAGACCAGCTGGTTGCCAGAGTAGTCGGCCAGGGTGGGCAGGTCCACTCCGATAGATTCGTTGAAGTCCCTGTCCAGTCTGATCCGCCCTGGTAGGTGCGGTAGTGGTCGCTGATGTGCTGCACAAGCCTCGCAGTAGAGGTTGAGAGCCATGTCGATGGACCTCTGCGATCCACAAGTCACACGAATGGCTCGGGCAAATGAATCGTTGGACGGGTGCCCCGTGTTCACGTGGAGCTGCGTGATGGCGGACCGTGGTATCCGCTCCCCTGCGACCGTGAGCGCTGGCTCCTGAGCGGCTGCGGTGGCTGGAACCGTCCTTCTGCTTGCCCTTCTCGTCGTTGATGTAGGGTGAGCTTCTCGTACAGGTCGGCGGTTCAGACGTCGCAGCTGCTCGGCTAGCACCGTCGCGAGCTTGGTCGTGTAGTTCTCGCTGCGCTTCGCCCCCTTCCCGCGGGCCTCTGCGCGCGGGTGCCCTCCGCTGCCGAAGCGCCTGAGCGAATCGTCGAACCCGAATTTTTTGGTGATGATCCGCCGCGGCTTCTTGCTGTGGATCCCATTATTTGTCTTGAGGTTGAACGCGCAGCCGTCGAAGTCCCACGACGCGCGGAAGCTGCCCCATCAGCTGCATGGCAATGGCGTTCTTGTTGGGGCCCCACCCGTCGCAGCACCTCGACCACTCGAACGAGACGGCGAGCTGGGCGCCGAACTCCTCGCGCAGCCGCGACGTGGACTGCAGGAACAGGCCGATCACCTGCTTGGACTTGCCCCGATCCCTTTTCAACTTGGGGGCCTTGCCCGGGTCGATCTTGACGACGAGTCGTTGTAGCGATGTCCACGGCCGGGGGGAAACGCAGCGTGAACTCGCACACTCTTGCCTGCGGCACGGCGCTTCCGGACCCTGCCCTCCGGCTTCTGGACCGCGACTTGCTTGGGGAGGTCGAAGCCTGGAAGAACGCACCTGACAGCCGCTCCTCCCTTCTTCTTCCAGACGTCGCTGAGCTGGCTGTCTGGGCCGCAGCGCCACTCGTAGAGCACGGTGCTGTTCGCTGCGGAGGTCGGGCTGGATCTGGTTGTAGACTTGGCCAGGTTAGTAATCAAGGCCTGGCCGATCTTGCGCGGCTGGATGCCGCTCATGCCGGTGACGAATACTGAGCGCTTGCCAGCGACCAGCCGCGGCTTCGTCCCTTTCTTGAGCGTCCTCACGCGCAGCTGCTTCTCCTCCGCGATGTTGGTCTCGGGTGCGAGGCAGCCGTTGGCGATGGCGCCCTGGCCGTGGCCCAGGGTTACGGGCGTGCCGAAAACGCAGTCCGAGCATAATCCCCCGTGGCTGCAGGCCTCGAAGGTCGTCTCGCCGCAGGCGATGCAGTCCTGCAGGGGCTCGGTCACGCACGTCGTGGGGTAGCTCGTCTGCGGCAGCGTCGCTAGCGCGAGGCTCGGAGCTGGAGCTGCAGTGGAGCAGCAGACCAGAGCTGAGGCTACGGCCGAAAGTGGCCGCGACCCCTTTGGTCGCCGAGTCTGGAGACGTCTCGGAACGCTCAGCTCCTTTTTCGTGGCGAAAGTGTTGATGGTGTCGATCAGCGCGCTGGCCCTGGTAGTGTTGTTGACCGTGGGCTGGTCGCCCGTCCTCGTCTTCCGATCTCGTCGGTCGAGCGTCTTCTCGACCTATGCGCACAGGGTCCTGTCCAGCTGTCGCTTCCTTCCGGACGAGCTGGCCGCGCTGGGCGGTTGCTCCATGCCGACGTCCTCGATGGCTTGCCAGTCCTCTGGCTGCAACTTGACTGCGGGGTGACCCGCGGCGCTCGTGGTGAGCTTCTGGGTGGCGTTCCCGATGCGGATCTGGCCCTTGCAGAGAGAGATGTCAATCTTGGAAGGCTGGATGAAAGCGCGGCCGATGAGCAGGCCCAGCGCGGGGCTGTCCACGACGCTGAACACGATGCGGCCAGCCTGGCCGAACAGCACAAGCGGCGCGGTGACGCGCAGCTTGCTCGGGGGAGCACCTCCGTTGCCGAACCTGTAGACCTCGTCCTCCGGCTCTTCGAGGATCTGGTTGGCAAGCCCCATCCTCGTGAGGATGCCCTTGTAGTTGTCGCACCACTTCTTGCCCGAGACGCAGAAAGGCAAGCGGTGTCGACCCCGCCGACGCCTTCGTCCAAGGGCTTGTCACTGCCGACCGCGACGCTCACGTTCGGCAGGTGGTGGATGAGCCGCTCCGAGACGCAAGTCTGTGGGCGCGGCGTGGCTGGCCCCTGCGGGTGCATGGCGACCTCCCCGTCCGCGAACTGGACCTGCTCGGTGATGTGCGCCTGGCGCTGCGGACGGCCTCCGCGACCTCCTCGTCCACCGCCCTTTGACTTGCCGCCCTTGGGCGCGAACTTGCGAGCACCTGGCGCGGGGCGCTCCTTGCCGGGGAGTGAATCTAACTGTGAATGAGTTAGAGTGTGGATGAATCTCAGTAGTACGAGCGCGTCTCTGCGCATGAACCTGGGGTTTCCTGGGGCCTCCTGGGCCTTCTTGGGGCCTCCTGGAGCCTCTTGGGGCCTCCTGTGGCCTCTTGGGAATTCCTGTGGCCTCCTGAGGCCTCCTGGGGCCTCGTGTGGCCTCCTTGGGCCTCCGGAGCTTCCTGGAGCCTCCTGGGGCCTCCTGGGGCCTCCTGAGGAGGCTTCGTGCCCCAGGAGAGGCCCAATCTATAGGAACAGACATACAAAAAAAACATTACGGATTGGAGCCGCTTTTAATGACAAGGCAGCCCGTGCAGCACGAACCGATCCTGCCGCCAAAATGGCGAGCCGCAAAATGCGGCGAAGAGGCCCGCAAACAGCGGCCTCCGAAAGCAGCGCGCACGCCGCGCTGCATGGGTATGCGCCGTCAGGTGAGGCAGCCGCACGAGCCACCATCCACCCCGTGCCGAACCTGAACAGGCTCAGACCACCGAAGGCACTCCCCAACTCAATCACTCAGGCGCTTGTCCGTCTTTGGGTCCAAGCCCGCCCTGATGTTAGCGACCTTCAGGTTGCGCAGGCGCAGCGCATTGCAATCTATAGGAACACACGTAAAACACCAAGGACTCGAGCCCCAGGGGAGGCAAAATCTATAGACACATGCATAAAACACAAAAAGGATTCGTGCTCCAGGGGAGGCACAATCTATAGGAGCATACATACAACACATGGCATTGGAGCCACTCCTGTGGCCTTCTGGGGCATCCTGCTCCTGGGGGCTCTTAGAGATTCTTGGGGCCTCTTGGCACCTTCCGGGGCCTCCTCGTGCCTCCTGTGGCCTCCTGTGGCCTCCTGTGGCTTCCTGTGGCCTCCTGTGACATCCTGTGGCATCCTGGAGCCTCCTGGAGCCTCCTGAAAACTCCTGGACCCTCTTGAAGCCTCCTGGAACCTCCTGGAGGCATCTTGTGGCCTCCAGTGGCATCCTGATACCCCTCCTGGTACCTCGTGTGGCCTCCTGGAGCCTCCTGGAGCCTGCCGGAGCCTCCTGTGGCATCCTGAAGAAGATCCGTGCCAACGAGTCTGGCCAGCAGAATAAGCGAACCGCTCGAGACATCCTCGAAATCGGCTTTCCTTTGGGGGCGAAAATGAGCGCCTCGCTCGAGACATCCTCCAAATGTGTTCCGAAAGCGGAAGATGTGGAGCTGGTAAACAGGCAAACCGCTCGAAAGATCCCCGCCATCTTGGCGCGACCGGAGGAGTGCGATACCCCCTGGCGGCTCGCCCTTGGGGGTGATGAAACCCGCGCCTCGCTCGAGACATCCTCCTAATCTGCTCCGAAAGCGGAAGATATTGAGCTGGTAAACAGGCAGCCCGCTCGAGCCATCCCCGCCACTTTGGCCCGAACGGAGGAGTGCAATACCTCCTGAAATCCGCGCCTCGCTTGAGACATCCTCAGACTTTGCCCCGCCATCATCATCATCATCATCATCATCATCATCATCATCATCATCACCATCATCATCATCATCATCATCATCATCATCATCATCATCATCACCATCATCATCATCATCATCATCATCATCATCATCATGATCATCATCATCATCATCATCATCATCATCATCATCATCATCATCATCATCACCATCATCAAAATCATCATCATCATCATCACCAGCATCAGCATCAGCATCAGCATCATCATATTCATCATCGTCATCATCACCATCATCATCATCATCAGCAGCATCAGCATTAGCATCAGCATCAGCAGCAGCATCACCATCAGCATCATCATCAGGATCAGCATCATCAACATCATCATCATCATCATCATACTCAACATCAGCATTAGCAGCATCATCATCATCATCAGCAGCAGCAGCATCAACATCACATGACCTGAAGGAGTCGGTGCGGTCAGAGTAACAACAGGAACCCCATCCTTTGCATATGGGGAATGCCATACTATAGCAAAGAAGCACATAGCTTAACATACCATAGCACGTCATACCATGTCATAATATACCACACATGTATCTACATGGTATAGCGTACACTGAGTGGCTCCTCCTCCTCCTCATCCTCATCATCAGCATCGTCCTCCTCCTCTCCCTCATCATCATCAGCATCGTCATTAGCAGCGGCAGCATCATCATCATAACCACCACCATCATCAGCATCATCGTCATCATCATCAGCGGCAGCATCATCAGCATCATTGTCGTCATCACCATCGTCATCGTCGTCATCAAAATCATCATCAGCAGCATCAGCATCATCCTCATCATCGTCATAACAACCATTATCATCATCATCATTATCAGCATCATCATCAACAATGTCAACAGCATCGTCATCATCAGCATCACAATCATCAGCAACATCAGCATCAGTATTAGAATCAGCAGCCGCATCATCCTCCTCATCATCATCAGCAGCAGCATCCTCATCCTCATCCGGATCCTCGTCCTCCTCCTCATCATCATCCACCTCCACCTCCACCTCCTCCTCCTCATCCTCATCATCATCAGCATCATCAGCATCATCATCATCATCACCATCACCATCACCATCACCATCACCATCACCATCACCATCATCATCATCATCATCATCATCATCATCATCATCCAACTATACCTCCAACTCCTCCTCCTCCTCCTCCTCCTCCCAATCCTCCTCCTTCTCCTTCTCCCCCTCCTCTAGGGAGCCCACAAAGGACGTACGCACCCAACTATGTACATGAACACGGCCCCTGGACCCGCGAGACCTGCCGCGTGATACGAACATTCGCGTAAAGCGAACTCTTGAAACCAGCGTGGATTCATGTACGTGCACGTCCTTCTCTCGCTCCTGATCCTCCTCCTTCCCCCCCCTCCCCCTCCTCCCCCTCTTCCCCCTCCTCCTACTCCTCCTTCCAGATCTCCGACGACGTGTTTTGCTTCGATCCCAGCAAATGTTTCTTGGACGTTCGGCCTTCTGGGCCCCAGGCCACGAAAAGTGGATCCGGGATAGGAAGCTGCCCACAGGAAGGGGTCGAGACCTCTGGGGGCTGAAGCTCACGTCGTCGGGCGGCTGGGGACTGCGGCCGCCAGCAGACACCCACGTCCACGGCTGATCCGATCCTGCCCTGCACGGCAAGTTCTCGCCGTGCTCACGTGCGCGTTGGCTTGTGGCACCGCGTGGACGTTCAGCCTCGGACGATCGCGGCTTTCTGTACCGCAAATCGCGCGGTGTCGGCAGGATGCTGGCCGCTAGCGGCATTCAACCTTGAAAGGCTGGCATTGGGGTCGTCGCCGCGTCGCCACGACACGAGCCGAATGGCCCTATACTAGGAGGACGCGGTGGACATGGATACAATGCGGACGCGGCCGCAAGAAACCCTCGCAAGAAACCCCAAGAAACCCACCCCTAAAAAATCCGCGCGCGAGGTGCACCCGAGGGGAACCCTGGAGCACCCTGAACGCAACAGCTTTTTCAACGGCTGCGGGAAGTCACCGCGCAGCGCGAGGAGCGAAAAAACCCAGGATACCCTGACGAAAAACATCAGACTTCTTATGCAAAGGAAACATTGTATGCGAAGCGGGAATCCAACCATACCCACCTCCTGGGAAACGGCGCCCAGGGGTCCCAACGGGCAGTAGACACGGACATGCGTGGGCCCCCGGGGGCCAAAACATATCCATACCCACCGCCCTCGGAGGTCCGCGAAACCCGATCCTCCGCGCGGTGGTTATGCATGAATCCCCGCCTCAAGTTTTGGCCGTCTCCGAGCTCTGGCGGCGGGAAGAGCACGCGTTTTTTTGTCTGCGTCAGGGCCCCTGCGCCCAGGGTTAAGTCGGGCGTGTCCCCCTACAGGAGGATTTTCGACGAACATGTGATTTAAACAACGCTCCCAAAATATTCCAAAATTGGGCGAATGAGGACCCTGGGCCCCTGGTGAGGAATCCCCTTTTCCTTTCAACATAGCACTTGGGCCTAAATGGCCTCAAGCCACTTAAGCCCCATATCTCTGCTAACTCCCAAAGGGCCCCACTAGCCCCCCAAACGGGGGCCTTCTAGGCGGGCATCTGCCACCCACCAAGTATCTCACCGCACCTTTAGCACGGCACACATTCACACCTTTCTGGAGCCTTGAGCGGGACCCCGAGAGACCTCATTAGGGCATACATACACGCACACCCCCTCGGAGTCGCGTCGAAACCTCGGCCGGCTCCGCCCACATAAAATAGTGGTCCTCTCGGGCCCTTTTGCAACAGAAACGAACGCAAACCGCTCGCCAAATCAACTAGCAGTTCGCAGCACGAAAACTCGCTAGCGCCACCAAGGCTCCTGAGCCTCCAGGCGCTTAATCAAAACAAGCTTGCTACCGCTGGTATCGCAACGGAGCTTATACAGCCTGCTCCTTATCGCATCGATTGTCAAACCATCCGCATACATAGTAGAGCAATTCGGACATCCGCCTGGCGAATCATATCTCCTGGGGCCCTTGACACATCCCTTGCCTGAGACTGGGGTCGGTGGATCGTCCTTCGTCGAAGTCGATATGGCGTCAGCCTTCTCGATGTAATATCCAATGCGTTGACCCGCATAGAAAATCATACCACCTACGACGAAAACTATCTTCATCACCCATGTCGAAATAGAAACACCGTTCGATCGGTCCACCGTCTCGGTAGTAGAAACCTCGCCAGTCGCGTCCGTGCCCTTGACCATAGTCAGTAAACCAACAAAACAGAGAACCATAACTCACCGAAATTCGCCTTCGCCTCTGATAAAACCTGCCGTTCTGCATGAAAATCAGACACCTCGCAAACGTCTCCGCCGTCGCAATCACGCAAACCCACGGCCCATCTGTGCTTATCAAAAGCTGCCTTCTCTAGGTAGTTAGTGCCCAAATCGCTGCTGTTCTCTGCTGCCAGAATCTCATGAATCACCAGGCGCCCCTCGCGGAACGAACCTCGAACAAACACGCGTCGAATATGTACGTGCTTCAATGTCCCAAGACCAAGTCGGCTCTGAGGTGAAATCCCAGTGGGAATATCCGACTCTAACTGCAAACTGACCTGCTCTCTTGGAAACAACTCCTCCAGAAACGACTTCACGAACTAACCTTCGCTTGCTCCTGAGCCCATGCTGTAGATCTCCGCCCTGGCTGAAAATATAGATGGACTTGCCTGTGCTATGCTGGAAGCTGAAACCACCGCCTCGTTGAAGTAGACGTGCCCGCTCGAAGCACTTCCGATCTCATCGCCTGCCGAGTCGCTGTCTACCTTCACCTTTAGAACGATGTTGCTCCGATCCTCTGGCACAACCAAGCTGATGTAGTCCCTGGCACCGCTGAGGTAGCGCGCAGCTCGCTTAAGACGCAGGGCACCCCCTCGGTTGATTCATGCCTCTGCTGATCTCCTCCGCCGCGAACTGTAAGTCATTCTTCTCCGCGGCTACGCGCAACGGGTTCCCAGCACCTGCCCTGAACTGCCTCGCGTCCTCGTCGTTGAGCAACTCCTCGCTCTCCTACTTGGTCTCGGACTTCAAACCTGGGGCCGCCACCGCCTTGGAACCCTGAACTCCCATGTGCTCAAGGAAACCGTCGATAGTCTTCGGCGAAAACCGAATAGAGAAACCCATAGGATTGCACAGCTTCCGAATGATCCGCCCCAACTGGACCTGAGTACTACCCCTGCTCATATCTGGAGTGAGCTTCAGCAGGTAGTGATCGCCCAACGCTTCCAGAAAGTCACGCGGTCGTTTACCTTCACCCATGACCATGCCATCATCTACATGCCCATCTACAGGTCATCATATCTCCACTGACATAGACGCTTGGCTCTGAAACCAACCTCCGCATGTTGAGCTTCTCGATGTTGATCTAGCTGTAGTGGGCGTCGGAATCCACCATGGCCTCGTTAAGCCCGTAGATCGTGCGATTCAGTTTCCACGCGACGTCCCCTGGGTCCTCGCCATAGTTCTCGATGCAATACTGCTTGTGCTCAGCCCGTGGCTCGAGGAAGACCCTCTCCCGATTCGGAGTGCGCAGGAAAGCCCTTGGGATACCAAAGAACTTCGCCTTCCACTACCTGAGAGCTGCCAGCGCTAATAGAACCCGCGGCGCGCTCGCTCCTGGGGTCGGGGTGCACAGTAGATCCTTCGAATTCTTCGGCAGGTTGAACGGCCTCGCGCAGATCCTCGACTTCACCCCCTCACTTCTGGCTTCGTCGACCCAAACAGCTGAAGGTAGAGATCCGTCCACCGCTACTCTGTAAACGTCCTCTTTTGACTTGAACTCATCTAACCTGCTCAACTCCGCGTACCTCGCAACTGCGATCTCCTGTTCCGTGAACTCGCGATCCATGATCGCGCGCTTGTTCATCTGCTCGTCGTTCTCCTCCTCGTGCGGCTTCAGCTCCTCCGCGACCTGAATGAACATCTCCACGTCCTCCTTCCTGGCTTGCTTAGCGCTGCCAGCTTCTTGAGCTTCCAGGTCTGCTTCGCGCTTCTCTCCGCCGCCGGCAGATTGCTCGCCGCAGGGCCTAACCCTCGGAGCTGCTGGCGCCGACGAACTGGATGCTGTTGCCGATGGCCGAATGCGGTTCTGAGCCTCCTCTGCGGCTCCTGATCTTGGTGACTGTGGTCGCGGACGTCTGCCTCCTCCGCCGTCTTCTCGATCACCTGCTTCGCGCTTAGGACTAGCAGCCGCTGGTCTTGCCCTCGGTCCTGGAGCTGCCTTCGCTGCTGCTACTGCTTGAGCTGGTAGTGCCACCACTGTTCCACCAAGCCGTCACCTCTTGAACTCGGCCTGCGTTTGTAAACACGCCGTAATATAAGCCCTAGGACGTCCAACGCGTCGAACTAGTGCTTGATCGTCTTCGCGCGCCTGACGCCCCTCGGTAGGTGCCCAGCCAGCTGTGTCGCGAACGTCCTTCAAGTCCGTCTGTGACCACATTGGAAACACCATCTTGTCGAACGCCTCCTTGTCCCACTGCAACTCCTCTGGCATCTTTTTCACCGCCCTCGCCTTCGCGACGCCCAGCGCCGCGCCCACGACGTGCTCGTCGGCATCCGTAGACCTCCCAAGCCACGCTCCGGCATGCCATGCTGAAGTGAGCCGAGTGTCTGGAAAGCCAGACTTCTTCGCTAGGACATCCTCGGCAAAGTTCAGAAGAGGGGGCCTGTCCTTCACCGTCTTCAGATCCTCGTAGGCCGCCCTGCCGTCACGCTTGCATTGGAACCTGGTCTGGACGAAAGTGACCTGCCTAGCGATCCAGCTCAAGATTGCGGAGTCGCCCTTGACCACTACGAGATACTTCTTTTGATGTGCCTGTGTTTGCGTCCTGATCCAGGCCCTCGATGACCTTCACCGATGCCTCCGCCAAACCGTTGCTCGCCCGTGAACCTGGCGCTGACTGCCGCAATGAAGTCTGCGTGAGAATAGCCTTGGACTGCTTGCTGCGCCCCCTGACTAACGCCTTCCCAAGAGCAACGATGGGCGGCTCGCCGTCGCTCTGAATAATAGCAACTCATCCAGGTAGCTGCTGAGAAATGCCACCGCATATGGAGTCGGCCCCCACGCTGGTACCTGAGCTGCTCCCGTGTAGGATGAGGCGCTGTCCTGAATGACCAAGATCGCAGCCGCCTCTGCGTCGCCATCCTCCAAGGCCAAGAAGTAGTAGTCCATGCCAAGAACTGGATTGGGTGATGAAGCTTCTCCTTGTCGCCGTCGATGCGCTTCCTCCTGTCCTCGTCCGATGACGCAGCTGTCGCGCCGTGGCGCGTAGGGCATATGGGTAAGGTAGTGCTTCTCCTGCGCCTCTGTACTTGGCAGCTCTGGGGCTCGCATTGCAACTGCTTCCGCCGCTTCCACTGGAACTTGAACTTCTTCTCCACTCTCAATGGCACCTCCCGTAGGATGCCCCGACGGATTCGGCATCGTCGCCAGGTGGCCCCCGATGGTCACGACCGACTTCAACAGCTTGAACGAACCTGAACGCTCTAACCCTGTGAGGCAGTAGCCGCGTCCAACTCTTGGCCACCGAACTGTCAATCCATCCTTGGACGTGTAGCCCTGATCGCCAAACTGGAACATAAAACCTCGGCCCGTAATCTCGCCAACTGGAATCATCCGCCCCCGAACATCTGCGACCGCGAACGGCGCCACCACTTTCAGCAGCGTCCCGCACACTGTCGCAACGTTGAACGGGGCCAGCCGCAGCCCATAAACTCTGATTCGCTTACCAGCAGCTGAGAACAACTCTGGTTCCTTGAACATGTCGGTCATCCCCATGTGCTTCGCATACTCCTTAGGCACCACATGTGCACACGCTCCACTGTCGAACAGTGGGTCGTCATCGAAACCGCCCATTGACATGATCGCTGTCTGGCGAACTGTGGACACCCAACTTGAATCAACTATCCCAGAGACAACGCCAATCTCTCCCGACTGAGGCTGCACTGGCGTCTGGGAATTGCTTGACACTCCCCCTTGCTGCCCACCTGCACTCGCGACTTCGCTACGAGTAGAACTCGGAGCGTGTCTGCAATTGCGTGCGTAGGGACCTCGCTGGCCACAGCGGTGACACAGAACATCTGCCTGTCCGTGTCCGTTGCCCGTCTGAAACTCACCCCTGCCGCTGTCCATGCTTTTGTTGTTTTTGCCCTTCGAGTCGTTCTTACCTTTGCCCTCGTTGCCCTTACCGGTGCTCATGTTATCCTTACCCTTGCCCATGTGAACGTTGCCTATGTCCATTGGTGCTGGTCCTGGGCCCGCTGCGGCCGAACTCATCTGCAACTGCGTGTAGTTAGACATCGTCTCCGTGAGCGACTCGGCCGAAACGAAAGTCTGTATATGAACCTGGGCCTTTGATGCTTGCTGGTGCGTTCTGCTTCAAGGCTGCCTGCTTGAGCGTGTCCGAGAGCCTCTCGTTGTGTTGCGTCTCATACGTCTGAAACCTACTCTCCAAAATCTGAAGCTGCTCTGCAAACTTAGTCGGTCCGCCGTCGAACCTTGTGTTGAAAATGCCCATCAATTGCGCGACATGAGCTGCTCCCGTCGCGGGCCCCTCTAAAAAACGAACCAGCTGTCGCCACGCTTCAAGACCGTGATACCCAAGGACGTTCATTACCAACTGAAGAGAACTACCCTGCAGCACCTGGGATAAAATGAAAGCTCACGTCCTGCTATGTCCACGCCGAACCTCGTTTAGCTCGTTGACTGGAATCGGAATGATCTGACGCTCGGCCTGCTCCAAACTCTCCGGAAAAAAAAAGAAAAAGAAAAAAAGAAAAGGAAAAAAAAAAAAAAAAAAAAAAAAAAAAAAAAAAAAAAAAAAAAAAAAAAAAAAAAAAAAAAAAAAAAAAAAAAAAAAAAAAAAAAAAAAAAAAACTCCATCCAAAGCGCCCGCGCACGCTTTGATAGCGTACTTCCATTGAAACACATATGTCTGATTTCCAGAATACGCCTTCGGCTTTCCCAGCAATTTGGCGTCCACAAGCGGCAAAGGACCTCCTTGGTTACCCATAGTGTCTTGAATTTATATACAAACCTCGTACTCCAACTCTCCTTGAAATCGAACTTCGCCCAACTATTGCGGCTCGCCAGGAACCCATGGATCACGCCACGAGCTCCGCTACCATGGGCGAATGAGGCCCCTGGGCCCCTGATGAGGAGTCCCCTCTTCCACTCAACATAGCACTTGGGCCAAAATGGCCTGCAGCCACTTCAGATCCGCATCTGCGCTAACTTGCAAAGGGCTCCAGTAGCCCCCCCAACAGGGGCCTTCTAGGCGGGCATTTTTCACCCACCAAGTATCTCACCGCACCTTTTTTTACGGCACACATTCACACCTTTCTGGAGCCTTGAGCAGGACCCCGAGAGACCCCATTTGGGCATATATACACGCAACAATGACAAAAAATACTCAAAAAATAATCCCCTGGCTATTCTTTCACTATTCTTGAGTGTTTCTCCTGTAGAGGGACAGGCCCGACTGAAGCCCAGGGCCTCAAGGCCTCTTCCAGGGTGGCGCGCTGCAGCCCCCAATGGAGGCGCCCGCGGCCACGCGACGAGCGACGAAAAGAAACGGGTCCTACGCGACATGACATAGCTGAAGGGGCCCTGGGACACACACACACATATATATATATATAGATATGCCTGGTTCGTGTCTCCGCCAGAAGTTAGAAACATTGTCTAGTGGCAGCTGTCGGTTGGGCGAGGCTCGCAGCTGGCCGAGAACAATGCCGGCAGCACTTCAACAATCAAATCAGCGCGCAGAGAAAGATTATTCAATAATCAATGTCTCCCAGGAGGCGTCGGGGTGGACGGTGGGCCCAAGAAAAACCTAAAGCCGAAGGCTACGGAATAAAGACAGCGGCGTAGTGACTGGAGGCATTCACGCTTGGCTGATCATGCCTGTTTCGTGTCTCCGCCAGAAGTTAGAAACATTGTCTATTGGCAGCTGTCGGTTGGGCGAGGCTCGCAGCTGGCCGAGAACAATGCCGGCAGCACTTCAACAATCAAATCAGCGCGCAGAGAAAGATTATTCAATAATCAACGTCTCCCGGATCCGCTATCATATAGTGTTCTGGCAGGGCACGGAGAAGAAAGAGGGGGGGCTACACAGAAGGCGGACTGTGTCTGAGATGCTGAGCCAGGCACCGCGAGAAGGTTGCACAAAAACGTTGCTGATACTGCTGGGTCTGCTTGGTACGCCAAACTCCGTGAACCTTGCCGGTCAGAGTCGCATGAGGCTGCTGAGAGAAGGCGCAAACGCCTCTCGTGCCTGCACAACGCTTGCCCAGCGCCTTCATCGCAGAGCAGTGCCACACCAGCAGCCTCGTGGGCTTTTTCCAAGGAGTGCCGTGGGCACACTGATCCAGCAACACTTCTTGGTGGTCAGAAAACTCAGCCCTCAATCGAAGAATACCAGGATGAAGCCAGAGCCTGGATGTCAGTGGGTTCTCTATGACCACGACGACTCTCTTAGGTAAAAGTTCCAAAAGTAGCTTCACCAATAGCTCTACCATGAGATTTCCCAGCTGCACAGCCTCTCTATCACAATCACGCTCATACTGTGGATACCCCAACAAGAACTTGTCATCATCTCGCAACCTGGGAAGAGGAGGGCGGTCGCGAATACGAGTCCAGGTCGAGCAAACGATTCCAACCCAGAGAGCTGCGAACACCCCACTCAGCCCGAAGCGGTTCTCGGCCGCTTTGAAGTCGCGGGCGATGCTCTTGATGACGGCCGCACTCGAGAGGTCGGCCTTTGAACTGATCTCCGTGTCCCAGCCGACGCCCCCGATGCCCTGGCGGCCTGCGCTGTCGAGGATCCCGCGCGTGCCGCAGTACAGCTCCTGGAGGAGCCACGGCGCCCTCCAGCGCCGCGCCCGCCCGGGCTGGGGTCGGAGAACATACCCACCTGAGACTGCATCCACTCCGCCGCGCGAGACGCGGCGGCCTGTTGTGCCGTCGACAGCATGGCCCACTCCTGCTGCACCACCCCCGCCGCCTCGCACCGCTTGACGGTCGCGTCCGAGCTCCACCTCCCCCGGCGCTTGACGTCGAGGAGCGTGCGGACCCCCATGAGGATGTCGTGGGGCGGCCCCGCGTGGCGGATCTGGCACAGGCGATGCCGCTGGGATGGAAGCAGCCCGAGCTGCTCTTGCGAGCGGCCCCACTGAAGGCTGAGCTCCCTCTCGCTGACCTCGAACAACTTGGCCGGCCGTTGGCCGCGACGTCGCCGATGCAGCGCTGGGCCCAGGCCTGGGAGGTAGGGGGAGTCGAGGAGCAGCGCCTCGTCGGACACCCCCACCTTTGACGTCTCTCCGCGGCGGGCAGGGTCGAGCCTCCCGGCGGCACCAGGTCCTCCTCCCTCAGGCTGTGAATGTCCACGGGCCTGAAGCAGCAGACGAACATGGTCAGCAGGCAGAGTGGGATGGTCCAGCCCTGGAGGCGGAGGTATATGTGCCAAGCGATCCAGCGCGCCACCTCGAAGGGGACGGGCGGCACGGTCTGCGCTGGCGCCAGCAGGCCCAGCCCCCGGGCTGCGCGGGAGAACCGCGGGAAACGCAGCTTCCCGATGGGGGACAGGCCGGCCAGGTGCCAGGCGGCCGCGGCGTACATCTTCATGAGGTCGGGCCGCTCGAACCCCTCGAGAAACAAGTGGTCCGCGAAGTCCACCAGCGCAATGTCGGCATTCTTCACGTTGTTCAAGGTGTAGCCGTTCATATCCACAAAATCCTGGAGCTCCTCCCACCAGGCTGTGTATAGGCCCTCCGTGGGTGCCGTAATCGAGTGACGTTCGAGAATGGAATGCTGGCCCGACAAGGCGAGACGCTCGAAGGCCCCGAAGATGCTCTGGCGCTTCTCCCGACGGCTCTCTCTCGAGGGTCCCGAGATGCGCTCCACAGCTCCTTGACGCTGAAGGCGCAGCGGCGTCGAGCCCGCAGGCCTCGCTGGGGTGGAGCCCCGGTGGTGCCGCTGGAGCCGTGAGGTCACGCCCTCCCCATGGCGCGCCAGAGCCGTCTTCTGGCACTTGGCGCGGCGGGTGGGCGCCCGAGCCGCTGCGGCCCTTCGGAGCCCTGACGTCGCTCTCCCATCGCCTGGAGGATCGGTCGGCAACCTCATTGGGTTCAGAAGGGGTCCACCGTGCAGAGAGACTCGAGCCAGTAGCCAACATGTAGGTAGCAATACGCCTGATGATTATGAGCAGGTCGCACGATGATGCCCGAGAACGCCCAATAGCAAGAGTGTCCCCCAGCTGGTCCCCCACGAGTAGAAGACGCTTCCCAAAAGACCGAGACGACCTCATATAATGCTGTATCCCCAACAGAGACGCCCGACCTTCCAGAATAGGTATAGCCTCCTCCCTCCTGAAACGCATAGCAAACACCTCGTGCCACTTGTCGTGGTCCATGAAGGCCTCTGGGATCTCGTCGAACCCCGGGTTGACCTCCAGGTCCTCAGGTGCCTCCCCAAGGGCCTGTCGGGTTACTGGCAGGACCGTATCCACGTCTTGAAGAGGGTCCCCGCCCAGGGCATGCAGACGAGGACGACAGTGAAGGGGGTGGCGAGAGCGATATCTCCATCTCTCGCGGACTCGGCCAATGGACGCCACCTCCGCGTGGTCTGCTCGGCGCGCAGCGATCCCTGCACCAGACTCGCACGCATCAGTCGACGCAACTGCATCGTGCCAAGGCCTGTCCAGCCGAGCGAGACCAATGAAAGTGAGAGAACGTATCCAGCGAACTTCGCGCCGAGCAGAAGGCCACAAACTCTGGGGCTTCTTGTCTGCCGCCTGCGCAAAGTCGTAGCAAGCTCTGAGCACCGAGAGGACCTCCCGTCTAATCAGAAAGAAATCGACCACGTGGCCAAGGTACTGCTTCATCTGCCTACCCGTCACTGGTTGACCCCCCTCAAGAGCCTCACAGACCTTGCGAAGACGCCCCCCTCGTTCAGACCGATTACGAACCACCCGGGACTCCCCATCGATGACGCGACCCAGCGAGTACGACAGGGTCTCGGGCTCGGTCTCCTCATGGACAGTGAACTGCACGAATCGAAGCCTCCGAACGATCACATCCTTAGCCTCCTTCACCTCCTCCCTCCTGATGCCCGCAACATTGATGTTGTCGCAGTAGGGTAGAACGGCCAACTGGGTCCCGAGATCTGGAGCAGGGGCCTGGTCCCTCAGGAACTTGAAAGCCAAGCCAGCCCCAGCCAGGGAAACTCTGCACTGGTGTTCCACGAGGCGCTGGACGAAATAGAAGGCCCAGGAGAACCCCATTGGAAGAGTCAGCAGCATTGGGTAAACCGAAACCTCACGAGCCAAATCCCCAAGGCCACTTGGGCCCCCAATGCCAGCGTCGGCTCTCTCCCCCTCCGTGATCGGCGGCATGCAGAAGCACGGGCACAGCTCTGGAAGATTGCGAACACAGTGGAAACAATCCTTCACGTCTGCCTGGGCGACCCAGAGCTTGCTTCCGCCACTTCCGCTGGCGTCAGCTCCGCCGGCCTCGGCTCCAGGACGAGCCTCTGGACGCTCCAGATTGCCCCACGCTGCGGCCGTGCCCATCTCAGGGGCAGGGGGTGCTCGGAAGAGGAGGTTCGTGTTTCTGCAATCCATGATGAGTCGTAACCTGTCGTGCTTCTTTACCACAAAGAAAGGGGTCACCAGGCTCAGAGGCTTCTCAGTCCAACCGATCATCTTGGCGTCGCTAAGGTCTTTCAAACACTCAACGTAGACATCCCCCTGCGCCTTAAAAATCTCGTCGAAATACAACCTAAACTGATGTCCCGACTCTCGATAGAACCCCACATCAGCAGGGTCAGCAAGCATATGAGTATCCCATGACTTCAGCAAATCCTGGTCAGGCTCCGGGAGGGTACACAGCAAATCCGCCGAGGGCCTCCCGGGATCTGGAAGAGAAACCTGATCCCGCCGATAGGGACGAACCGTGGTGCTGCAATCGCTGCATGCATAGTCAACGATGCCTGACAAGAGCTCGCGAACGGCCCCGTGTCTGGTGTACAAGGTCTGGGGTGGCGGAATGGGCGCGACGTCGCAGCGTATCGCATCCTGAGAAAGCATCTGGCCCATCGCGGGGGTTCCGTCGTGCACCCCGGCGGAGCCCTGCATCTCATTCAAGGTGCAGATGACAGAGTTGGTGGCCCTGTCCAAAAACCTCCTCCTCGCCAGGCGTCTTCGCACCGAGCGTGAGGGATGCCCCTCAGTAGCCGACTGCTCAACAACATGAGGGAGCGGAAATAAATCCCGTGGCCGAGCTCTATCAAAAAATTGTGGACCTCCTGGGCGTGTCACTGCCGAGGGCTAGGTCCTTCGCCCCTCGGAGGGGGCCGCATCACCCCTGGCCCTCTGGGGCCTTGTCCTTGTGGTTCTTGTTGTTCTGGCGGCCCAGACGACGCTCCTCCCGGGCCTTCCTCTGCTCCTTGGCCACCTGGTGCTCGTCGCGGAGGGCCGTCGCCACGTGCTGCTGGAGCAGCGGGGCCACCATCATGCCCTGACGGCGGCGGCCCCACCCCATGTGCTGGTCGGCGGCCGAGTAGTCGGGAGCTGAGGGGTTCAGGGAGTGGGCGCTCTCGATCAGCTGGAGCCTCCTGCAGACGAGCTCCGCACTACGCAGCGCGGGGGCGTGCAGCTGGTCCGTGCACACAATACTCTCGAGCACCTCGGAGAGTACCTCATGCTCGAAGACGCTGCGGTCCCCGCTCGAGACGCCCGATGTCGCCCTCCACGACGCATGCTGAGACACCAGCGTCTGGGACCTCTCGACATAGGTCTGGCATCTCCAGGACACGGTGCCAGGGCCCTCCAGCCCCACGCCCCCTTCGGGCTCGTCGGGCACGAAGCTGGCGACGCCATCCTGGAAGAGCCTCCTGCGTCGTCCCATGCCGTCAAACTTCACTGGCATCACCCTGAGATCGTCCATCTTGAACTCATCTATGTCGTCCTGGGGGATCATCTGCAAGAAAGCCGTGCTGCCGTCCGCCGTGGGCACGACCGCCCTCTCTCCTAGCACCACTGACCCCGCAGGGAGCTCCTCCACACTATCGCCCTTCTGGTGGCGGCCATGGTCCTCGGCGAAGACCCACACGCGGCCGGGCTCGGCGCGTCTGGCGGCCGCCCCGGCGGGGCGGCCCAGACCTTGCCTCTGCACGTTCCGCATCGGGGCCGCCAGGGGGGCTGGTGGAGGCGCCGGCGCTGCTCCCAGCATGCCTTGCGCCTCCGCGAAAAGCCTCTGGCGCTCATTGGGCGGCACGTTGTGGCGGAACCGATAGATCTGATTCTCGGGCACGTGAGCTGGACGACCACCTGGCAGCCCGATCCAGTACACCGCCTCAACATCATCTCCAGGCGCTATGTTGAACTGATAGTGGTCCCGATCGGCGGTGTACAGCGTAACCTCAGTGGGATCCTCTGGACTGACCCCCGTGATCAAAGTCTCATGGTACAGGTCTTCGTCTACCCCGTTGTATTTGATGAGGATGTAATCACCCCTGGCTGCCATTCTCAATGCTGCGTGTAGCGCCCTGCCTCTCGACGGGCGCGAACGGCTGCCACCTGCTCAGCGGCGAGCTGTCGCCGCTTCTCGTCCGACTCGGACGGGCTGGCGTGCTGACCGTTCGCCCCTCTCTGACTCAGCGTCCTCCTGGCGCACCAACAGCCGAGCAGCACTCCCGCGGCTGTAGCGATCAGCAGCGGCAAGAAGAGGAAGGCGAAGACGCCCTCCTCCAGCAAGGGGTACACCTCCCTGAAGTCGGGGACAGACGGACACTCCACAATCGGGCAGTCGGTCTCGGGGCACTCCGGCCTCGGGCAGACCACCTCTGGGCACTCGCAGTTCACCTCGGGGCACTCCTCCTCGTGTCCAGGGTAGCCTCCTCCGCCCTCAAAGGAGGCGGACTGTCCAGGCCCTCGCGCGGCCTGCCAGACGAGGGCGGCCCAGCCCGGCAGCCCTGCTATCGCGGCAGCGTACAGGGCCTGAAGGTCTGGATTGAGCATACACCCAAGAAAACCTAAAGCCGAAGGCTACGGAATAAAGACAGCGGCGTAGTGACTGGAGGCATTCACGCTTGGCTGATCATATATATATATATATATACACCCAAAAAACAATCCCATATTTCCATATGTTCTCTTGGTTTTCGTAGTCCCCCCCCCCACTTCCCGTATTTTCCCATATTTCCCTGGGGATCGACGATCAATTGTGTCTGTGTTCTTACGCCGCGGCTTACGCGGGCCGCAGACGACACCGCTCTTCTGCGTCGCCGACGTGCGCAGTCAGAAGCGAGGCCTGCTGGAAACGAGCATGCGGAGGCATGAACAGTGCTGACAGGCTGGCACCCTGGAAACCTCGATCGTCCCGAAAACCTCGCCCCCCCGCATTCCGAGGTCGACGATGTTCCCATTCCGGGCCTCCCACGTCCCGCTTCGGGCCCAGGAACCATCGCAAGTCTTGGAGGCCTGGAAATGGGCACCAACACCAGCACAGGGGGTTGCCTCCACAGGGAGGCGATGATCCTCGATTTCGGTGGTCGTGGTAATACTTCGGTCACCTTGGAAGCCAGAATAGTACCACCATCGCCGAGATCGGGATCGTCTTCCCTCCGTGGAGGCACACCGCCGATCTTGGTGTTGGTGTCAATCTTTAGGCCTGCGAAAATCGACCCAGGACCATCACCGGGCCAGGACGAACCCCTGATTGAGTATCGTCTAACCGATCCCCATCCCCAGCGTTGTGGCCTGAGCCCCACTGGCCGATCTACCCCCCTAAGATGGGGATACAGGTCGTCCCCTTCGGGTTTCGAGGGGCGTATCCCCAACTGGGGTGGTAATTTAGTGGGGGTCTCGAAGGGGATGGGGATGGGCATGGGGATCGGTTACACGATACCGACAGGACCATCGATACTGGATCGCAAGTCGACCCAGGACCATCCCCGGGCCAGGACGAACCCCTGATGGGCCCTATGGACAGGTTGTGAGCGGTGGGTTCGGCGTGCGGGGGCAGGGAGCTGACCGAGCTGCCGCTGGTCAGGCTGGCAGGTGGGGGTGCTCACTACAGTCAACCTGTATAGTAAGGATGCGCGATAAGGATGCGAGAGCCTTGGACGCCCATTTCGAAGCTTTTCGAACGGGGCGCGGGCAGCGAAAGCGGCGAAGGATGGACCGAGGAGGCAAGGATGCAAGGGTACCCTTGGGAAGTTCGCCCATCCTTACTATGCGGGTTGACTGTAAGCCACGCAAGGTACGGATGCAGCTTCCCTCGTCCTCGTCCTTTCCTTGGTTTTCGCCTTGAGCACGCCCTGGGCGTCTTGTTTAGCGTTTTATATTTTGGGCTCTTGACAAGCTGAAAACGCTAACAAGACGATAAGTTGTTGTTTTGGTGTGCGTTTTTGGGGCAGTTGTTCTGGCGTTGTTGTTTACATGTTTGGGCGTTCGCAGGCTGAAGACGCTAAACTAATGTCTGCACGTGATCGAACAACGCATCATCTTTTTAGTGTTTCAAGTATTTCTTGTCGAGACCTGAAAGCGCTAAGCAATGATTCCCAAGACGCCGAGCTGAAAACGCCAAAACAACGCCCTGGGCATCTTTGGGGTCTTCTCGGGGGGGGGGGCTCCCCGCCGCGGCGAACTTCGCCCCAGAAGGGCGGCCAGGCCGCAGCGGCTGAGAGAGGTCCGGGGAGCAGCGGCATCGGTGTCTTCTCGTTTCCCCCATGGCCTCCTCGCCCTCCCTGCGCGACCTCCTCGCCGCCAGCTCCTCCTGCAAGGGGGCGAAAGAGTGCGCATCGGGGTCTCAGGTCCGAGGATCGAGGTCTGGAAGTGTGCTCTGCCTCCTTGGCGTGGCCACAGGCGGATCCACCAGACATCCGACGTCTTGAAAACAACGTAACTAAGCTTTTCGAAATCGTTCGACCCCGCAACCCGCTTCCAGACCCCGAGGTCGTCAACAACTGATCTCGGGTGCGCCGAAGAAGGGACCCGAAAGCAGGGGGGTGCAACGACACAACAAGCGACCGAACTGAGCCGACCAAGCACAGCCGAATGCGACACAGCAGAGCCGACGGAATCGCGGACGCCCTGGTCAAGGTGACGAAATCTACATACATGTCCACTGCTCCCTGGCCAGGCCAATCCTGAACCCAGCAGCGGTGTATACGACACGCCCTCCTGGCTTGGCCAGGAGGGCGTGCTCACAGCTCCTGGGCCCAGGGAGGGGCAGTGAACGTGCACAGATGTCGTCGCCCGACCTGGTACGTGCCCGCAGCTGTCGCTGCTCGGTCCTGGTCCGCGATGGGCCGTGGCACGAGCGCGTTGTGCAGCAGCCTGCGGTGGACGTGGGTGGCCAGCAAGCTGCAGATGGCGAGGCCTCTGGCACGAGGGGGCGAGGCCCTCGAGAGGAAGCGGGCTCTGGACCCCAGGGCTTGAGTAGGAATAGGGGGCAAACAGACCCACCTCGCTTTTGACCACCCTCGCTTCCAAGAGATACCAAGCGATGCCAAACTACGGCCTGGACTGGTCAGGCCGCTTGACGAGGAGGCGCGCTGCCTGGCTTGGCTTTGCCTGGAAGCGAAATCGGGGTAGGTAATTCACGCTCCGAAGAAGACAAAACACTGAACTGATGTACCCCAGAATTCTTTTTTCGTAGAATCGCCGAAGGAATACGTAGCAGTCCACGAACGTTGAGTTTTTTCAACCACAGTGGGCATCGTCAGTCTACCATCTGTCGCAACACATCTGAGCACCTGTTGCAGTTTATGCAATTTCCTCTCTTCCTCCTTCCTCCTCCTGCTTCCGCCGCGCTGTCCGTATTATGCTTCACGGTCGGGCGCTCCTTTGCCGACGCGTCCCTCCGGATGTTTGGCTCTGTACAGTCGGCTTTGATTGGACAAGACACACGAGAGGACGCAAGACCCTTCCGATGGCCACACCGCCATAGGAGTGTAAGAAGGCACGTGTCGCGAGGCACAGGACACAAAGGTACCCTTGAGCTGGCAGGGTCGACCTACTAATGCGGGCCGACGGTATGTGTATTTACGTTTCTAGATGCGAAGAAAAACACATTCGTGGCAAATCAGTTCTGCAGATGATCCCCTGCTCGCAGGGTGGCTTCCCGCCCCGCGCCCGCCCCTCGTCTCCATCCGCCTCTCTCGACGGCCTCGGGGCCTGGCAGCTCTGTATGTGTATATACGCTTCTAGATGCGACGAAAAAAAACAACTTCGTGGCAAACCAACTCTACAGCTGATCCCCAGCTCGAAGCAGGGCTGAACCTAAACGGTGTTTCTCGTTTTCGTTTTGTGTTCGTTGTCCCTCGTTTTCTATTCAATCCGCACTTCACGCAGAACGAAGTCGAGACGAAAACGGCCCGCGAAATCGCCAAAACACCGTTTAGGTCCACCCCTGGGTCGAAGGGTGGCTTCCTGCCCCGCGCCCGCCCCTCGTCCCCGCCCGCCTCTCTCGACGGCCTCGGGGCCTGGGAGGCGGCCCCGCGTGCGGGCCCCCCCCCGAACGGGGCCAGGACGTGGGCGGTGCCGCCTCCGACGCATCGCCGATGCTTGGAAGCTGGGCGAGGGCGACCAGCCATAACTGGGGGAGCTGTGGTCCTTACCCCCCTGGGGGAACCCCTCGCATCGACGATCTCTCGAGAGGGGTGTCGAAATCGATGGGCCCCCCAGGGGGGTAAGGACCACAACTCCCCCAGAGCGCGTTTCTTCATGTTCGGCGACGACGGGCGCCATGGGGGGGGGGGGGGGGCGAGGGCGCGGGGGGTATGACGCGACGCCCCCCCCCGCCGAGCGGCTCTGGCACCACAGCCGCGCCCGCGCGCACGACGCGACGAGCGACGAGCGACGACCGACGACGACGAGGCGAGCAGCACGCAAGTGGCGATCTGCCCATTGCGCCTGTGTACACCATCGCGCTCGCGTGCACCACGCCGCGCGTGTGCACCACAGCGCCTGCGTACACCGCAACAGCCGTATGCAATGCACCGCCCGTGTATACCACAATACTTGGGAGCACTACGGCGCCGGTGTACATACACCGCAGCAGCCAAGTGCAACACAACGCCTGTGTACACCACAGTGCTTGCGTGCACCGCAGCGCCTGTGCACGCCACAGCGCGTGTCTACACCACAACATCCGCGTGCAACGCAACGCTGGTGTACACCACAGCGCCTGCGTGCACAGGACAGGTAGAAGGAACATGTACGTCAGGATCTGCTGCGGACAATTAAACGCCACGCCAGGAAAGTTCTGATAATCCAATACGACATTTGTCCTTCCTCCCTCCTCCTCCACCTCCTTTTCTTCCTCCTCCTTCTTACCCCCTGTCGTGCGGCTTCGCGTTACAACGCACGTGCACATCTCACCGTGCACCGCATATTGGTGTACTGAATCGGTCCAGTTGGTTCTCGGACGGCCAGTTTAGCTGGAGCCTCCTGGACGCAAATGGGAGTTAGGGTGATGCGGGCGGACTCGGGGGGACTCGTAGATTCCAGCGGCGCTCCTTCGTCCATGAGGATTTGTTTTCCATTGTTTTCTCTGGAATCCACACGCGCTCCATTTTGTCACAAGGATCCGTTCTGAAATCCCACCAGCCCTCTGGGCGTAGGTGGTTTGGGGAGTTTCTTCTTCCATCTTCCCTTCTTCCTCTTCGGGGAGGGGTTTACCCCTCCCCCTAACCCCCTCCCCTAAACCTGGACGGGCCCGGTCGCGAGCGGTCCGAGTGCCCAAGATGGCTCCATGAGCGCCTCGGATAATCCAAGATGACTTCCAAGATGGCTCAAGATAGCCTAAGATGCCGCAAGATGGCTCCGAAGATGCTCCAAGACGCTCTCAGAACGCTCCAAGACAGCTCCAAGAGGACATCTCCCCAAAGAGGCCCCCCATGAAGCCAAAATCCTTCAAAAACCTAAGAACAACCAATGATTTGCGGTTTCTCGCCTTTTCGCTTCCGGT
This sequence comes from Prorocentrum cordatum, assembly GCA_963575745.1. Lineage (NCBI taxonomy): Eukaryota > Dinophyceae > Prorocentrales > Prorocentraceae > Prorocentrum > Prorocentrum cordatum. The sequence goes on along the minus strand of CAUYUJ010017705.1, from coordinate 99,803 downwards.
GGCCATCTGAGGCCTCAACATGACTCCAAGAGGGGCCAAGGAGGCCCCAAGAGGGGCCCAAGAGGGCCCCAAGACGGCCCCAAGAGCGCCCAAGAGCGCCCCAAGAGGGGTCCAGGCGGCAATTTTGGGAACTCCCGACGGGCAGGGTTAATTAGACCCCCCCCCATTTTTTTGATCGATCGCTTCCAAGATGGCCCCAAGAAGCGCCCAGGATGGTTCCAAGAAGCCTCCAAGAGGCTCCAAGAGGCCGCCATGAAGCTCCAAGAGACCCCCAAGAGGCCCCAAGAGGCCTCCAACAGGCCCCCAAGAGCCCCCCAAGAGGATCCCAAACGGCCTCAAGAGGCCCCCCCGAAGCACCCAAGACGCCCAAGAGCCCGCATTGACCGCCAATAGACCCCCAAGACGCCCGAAGAGACTTCCAAAAGGCTTCCAAGAGGCATCCGAGCGGCATTGAACCATCCACCCAGCGTCATCATTCTTCTCATCCCTCTTTCGCTCGCTTCTTCGCCACCCCCTCATCTATCCATCTGGCGTCCTCTTCCGTCTCATCCTTTGCACGGATCGGCTGTCCCTCTCGCTGCTCCCCCACATCCCTGATCTCTTCAACTTGCCTGGACATCGTTTCTGGATGGGTTGGTGGGGATACTTTTTGATTGGCGGCTCAAAGGACAGATCCAGCGAGCGGGAATAACGTCTGGGCCACAGACCGAGATAATTGGCTGCAGAGGCGCATAGGCCGCTGTAGCGAGTGCACATGCCAGGGACAAAATGACCCTCATTGGGGACTGACGCAGGCGGCCCGACAGATGGGGACGCAAGCACAAAACCGGAAGCGGACGGAAAGGAACTGTCGCACACGCGGCGCCAAGCTCCGACCGTACCGTACAGCGCGACAGGGCGTGGAGCACGCCGCACTGTGGCGGCACGGGGTGGCCAGGCGTGGCCGCACCGTCCATACAAAAAAGGTGAGGCAAAAAAACAAGAGAGACACGGCGGGCGTTAGGGCACCCAGCAGCAGGAAAATGGGAAGGCAAAGACAGAAGCTTCACTCGCAATGACTCACAGGACGCTCTTGGGCGTGAGAGCGACCAGTGCCCAGTCGAGGACCAGTCGTCGATGCCGTCTGAGTCCACAGCCTGCAACTTGTCCGACACGGAAAATCGGGGGCGTGGCTGGTGGGGATACGCGGAACTTCAAGAATTCTATGCGCAACAATGGTGCTGTGTTGCACGCGGTTGATATGGTGCACACAGACGCCGTGGCGTACACAGGCACTGCAATGCACGCAGGCATTGTGGTGTACACTGTTGCGCACGGCTGATGTGGGGCACGGAGGCGCTGTGGTGTACGCAGGAGCTGCTGTGCCCGCAGGCACGGTGGCACAAACTGACGCTGCGTTGCACGCGGCTGCTGTGGTGTACATCGGCGGTGTGGTGTACACAGGCGCTGCGGTGCACGCGGGCACTGTGATGTACACAAGCGTTGTGGTGCATATCGCCACCTACATGTTCGTGCTACCCGTCCTCCGTCATTCCTAAGCATTCCCAGACGCCGCCGGCGCGAAACGTGACGTCATCGACCCCCTCCCCCCCCAAATGATTGCCGTCATCGGCCCGGACTTCAAAACAGGCTCCAGCCGCGTCCGCGCGCACGACGACGATGAGCGACGAGCGACGAACCACGAGCGACGACGACGACGACGACGACGACGACGACGACGACGACGACGACGACGACGACGACGACGACGACGACTCCTGCGGACCAGACACCTATGCGGATTCCTACGCGGACACCTACGCGGATCCCAATGCGCACGGCGGCAGTGCCCGGAGCGCACTGGGGGGGGGGAGCGTTACGTCATAGGGGGGGGGGGGGGCGGGGGCCATGACGCCCGTCATGCCCCAAGCAATAAAGAAACGGGCTCCCAGTTGTGGCTTGCCTGCGAGGGCCGGCAAATCCGTGATTGCTAAAAAGGTCTTCCCAGAAGGAAAAAACAAATCCTGGAATCAAGCTCGGCGCACGAAGTAGTACACGGGCCGCTTCCCGGAAGAAAAAAACAGTTTCCCGGAGCTCCGTTTTAGCAGCCACGGATTTGCCAGCCTTCGCCTGGCGTCTGAGCATCGCTGATGCATCGCCGATGCACAGGCGACGTCGGGACGAAGAACGCCGGACTCCAAATCGCGCCGCGTCGCCGACGTATCCGCGATGCGGGTCGTGATCCGATCTTGATCCGATCCAATTCCACCTTGACCCGACGTTGCTTCAATCCGATCTGATCTTGATCCGATTCGACCCGATCCGATCCGATCCGATTCGGGGATCTGCTGAGCCCGGACAATCCAAACCGGGGTCAGTCAGGCGTTGCAGGCGTTGCACATGAGCCCGGGTCAGTGCGCCCCTGACTCTGCAGGATCCTGCAAGATCTGGCGCTCTGGCTGACCCCCGTTTGCGTCGACCCCCGTCTCAAGGCTCCCGACCGCTCTTGCTACGACCTTGTCTGGTCTTGATCCGATCTGGTATCCGATACTGACCCGATCAGACCCGACCAAGAAAAACATATCCCCGACCCCAAAATCGCGGATTCACCGAGGATTCGAAGATCGGCCAAATATTTCGGGGTATGTTTTGCGTTCGTCGTTGCCACCCTGGTAAAACCCTAGGCCCCAAAATCTCCCCCCTCGAAGTCTCGAAGAGCATGCGTTCTGTTTTGGCCCTCGCGTTTTTGGGATTGGGCGTCTGTTTTGAGTTAGTGAAGACCCGACCCGATCTTGCTCCGATCCGATCCGACAGGACCAGAGCTTGATCCGACCCTACCCTCTCCGCGGCAAGGCCTGCGTCCACGTGCTGGAGCACCCGCCCGCACAGCTCGTCGCCGGACCGCTGAAACCAGCAGACCTCGGGGCACGAAAATGCGAAAGACGACGACGAGGGGGACACGAGTGCACATGCTTTTGCTCTTGAAGGGGCCCTGGGACACACAGATAAATACACACAACTAACAGGATCCCCCATATTTCCCCATATTTTCTGGGTTTCTGTCTTCCCCCCCCCACTTCCCATATGTTCCCATATTTCCGGGGGAATCGACGATTAATTGCGTCTGTGTGTTTTTGTTCCCTCCTGAGCTTTGTTCTGCCTGCACCGCTGGCGGGCGCGAGCGCGACTGCAGAGCCGATGGAACGCGCTGGGGACACTGGGCGCACCAGAGCGGGGGGGAAAGCACAGAACGGCCGCGGAGTGGGGCGTCGGTTGATGTGGGGGCGACAAAAATAGGGTTGGGTCGGGCTTGTCCCCCTACAGGGGGGATTTGGGGCGAAAAGTGAAAGTACCCAAAATATTCAAAACAACACGCAAAAATGGTCAAACAATCGTCCCCAGACTATTGTTTAACATATTTTTGAAAATTCCTCCTGTAGAGGGACAGGCCCGATGCAGAAATAGGGGGGGAAGAAAGGTGCAACTCGCGGGCCCGAGAGGCCCCCTTTGGGCCCCTTTTCTGCAACCCTCGCTGCCCCCCCCCACGTACAGTTGGACCGCATCATGAGGATGCGGGGCAAGGATTTAAGTCGGACCTGTCCCCCTACAGGGGGATTTTCGACGAAAAAAATACCCCTGAATACCCCCAAAATGGCCAAAAATTCTCAAAACATCGTCCCCCGACTATTTTTACAATTTTTCAATATTCCCCCTGTAGAGGGACAGGCCCGACTTAAGGCAAGGATGAAACGGCCTCGGAGGGCCCCGCTCACGTTTCGCGAAGGAGGCTGGCCAGCGCGGACCCAAGAAATCCGCGCGGAGCGCCGAAAGTTTTGATTGTAGCGTTTTCTCCGCTTGCACTGAAGGGGTCCCAGCGGATATTGAAGGATTTGGGGAAAGATCCGGGCAGATTTCGGTAAGCGGCCAGGTTCCCGGGTTTCCAGTGCCGCGTTCCTGGGTTCATGGTTCCGAGTTCCCCGCCGATTTCGGTGGGCGGCGGGGTTCCCAGGTTCCCGGGTTCATGGTCGATCTTCTGATCGATCGGTCTCACCATCGATCTCATTGCCCACTTCTCTATCGATCGCATAATCGATATAACGATCGATCTCACAATCGATCTCACTATAGATCGCACGAGCGATCTCACGATCGATCTCACTATCGATCTCATTAAATCAAATTCACTGTCGGTCTCACGATCGACCTCACAATCGTGCTCACGATCGATCCATGATCGATCTCACAATCGATTTCAATATCCGTATCACTGCTTTGCAAACCATCCACTGATTGGGTTTTTTCTCTGGTGCAATTCTTCTTCGAATGATGCAAGGGTGCCATTGGGAAGGTTGCCCAGGGGCCTCCTCCTCCTCCTCGACGAGGCGACAGGGGGAAGAAGGAAAGAGCAGCGCATGGCCCCTGCTCTCGGATCGGCGGCGAGCGGGGAAGGGAAGCGAGAAGGAGAAACCGTCTCGAGAGGCGGCGCGGCATTCTGAGAGGCCCTCCGGCCTCCCGAGAGGTTATCCGTGTCTCCGAGGGAGGCTTAGAGAAAACGTCTCAGAAGGTCGGGGGACTTCCCAGACCTTCTGAGAAGGCCAGCCCCTTCTCACTTTGAGCATCGTTTACCCGATCCCCATCCCCACTGGCGTGGCCTGGGCCCCACTGGCTGATTTACCCCCGAGATGGTGATGTAGGCGGTTCCCTTCGGGCTTCGAGGGGCATATTCCCAACTGGGGTGGCGGGATGGTGGGGATCGGGATGGGGATGGGAACGGGGATCGGTTAAACGATACTGACACTTTCCCCTCGCCGCCGATCTGAGCCTGGCAGCCTCCTCGAGGTGGCGGCGTCGGGAGCCGAGCGCCGGCGCCAGGCGAGGTGGTGCGGAAAGGCCGTGCCAGGCAGCGTGGAAAGCGCGCGCGCGTGTGACACGCGCTGGAGAGCGCCTTCGGCCACAACAGCCGGTGAAACATTGAGCCCAGGGCGACATAAGCATCAACGCATCTGGAGTCTACGTGACTGTAGTCGTGGGTGCGCAGCGTGCCCAAGAGTACTCTTGCGGAGGAACACCACCAGCCTTCTAGGAGCCTGGCAGACCTCGGACGACGGGGGTGGGGGCGCGCCAACATGGATTAGCGATCCATGGATTTGGCGAGCGGTCGCCAAATCCATGGATCGGGGGAGATGCCATCCCCAAAATGCGGCCGGTGCCGCCTCGTTCGGCGGCGGAAATCCGCGATCTCCCATGGAAACGGGACCCGTCGCTAATCCACGCCCCCGTCATCCATGTTTGCGATCGCCTGAGTGAGGGAGGGGGCCACGGCTCAAGAGGAAGACATGAGGACCAGAGCAAGCTCAGGATCCATCAACGGTGCTGCAGCGCACTTTCCCATCCCGAAGTTCCCTCCTCCTTAGATCTCTGCACAACCACGGCCGGACCTGGGACAGAAAATAAAAGAACATGGGACCTCCGCCAGCCAAAACACAAAGCACATTGGAGGGTACCCTCCCCCAGGATGCACGAGAGCATGCAACCACCACGAAGAACATGAGGGTACCCTCCCCGAACCGATCTCGATCTTATACCTCGGTCCGACTGTACACAATCTGAACTTCGGAAATTTGAGGTCCCGAACGAGTCGCATTTTGAAAACGAGTCAGCCTTCATCCTGACAGCACGAATGTCCACGGTGCTGAGGAAGGAGGCGCATTTTGACTCCATCCATCCGAAAAAATGTTCGGCTTGAGAAGACGACAGTGCCCAGCGCTAAGGCGAGAGCGACATATTGAACACGTAACAGCCTCCATCCTTCTAGCAATGACTACTGGCTCAAACGAACGTGCGCGGCGCTAATTTATGCGAGAACCGCGTTTTGAAAACCATGGACCTTAATCCGTCTAACAGAGAAACCCTAAAATAGACATATGTGCGCGGCTCGAAGACGAGAGCTGCACTCGGAAGCCCACCGGCCCTATCTTGTAACTGCTGACGCTCGTGTTTCAGGATAACAATTTGTAGGGCGGTATCACACGAAACAACCAGCCCGTCCTATTTGCGCGTCTGGTGGTGCGAAACGGGAGGGGGATAGTTATGAAGAGTATGAGCTTTTAACGACGATTCTTACATGCCAGTAAAATATCATACTGACCACGGAAGGGGAAGACATTTGGTATATTCTCCCTCACATGTTACTGCTGGTGTTTTCCCTGGGTGGGCTGAGCCCTAGCTACGCCGCCCGCCCCAGGGAGCTCACGGCGAAAACACTGCCAGGAGAGCCCAGAATCGAATCGACAAGTCGGATCGGCGATCGAAATGAATCGGATCGGCGGAAATCGGCAGCCGAGTCGGGAAAAGTCGAATCGACAGAAATCGGCAGGCTAGCATGCCTCCAATAAGACATCGGAACCCCAAGTCGAAACGAATCGGAATCGGAAACCATCGGAATCGAATCGAATCGAATCGGATGAATCGAAACGAGCCCTGCACTGCTGCCCCAGCTGGACGATCCTGCTACCTGTGCTGTAGAAGTGACAGACGAGACAAATGCTGATCCGCCACCGTGCCCCCTGGCACATTGAGGCGTGCTAGAATGTCAAGGACTGTCTGGTAGGGTTTTTGTTGCAATCTCCCGGGGGATCCTTAGGCGGCCATGGCGCCTCCCTGGGGCTCCAAGGCTTCCATGACGGCCCAAGAGGCCCCCAAGACGATCCAAAAGGGCCCCGAGTCGCCGAACGATCGCTCTAGGACGCCCAGGATGGCCCCAAGATGGCGCAAGACGCGTCCCAGGCGCCCCAAGAGGCCTCCAAGAGGTCTCCCAAGAGGGCCCCCCAAGGCAAACATCGTTGATTTCCCCTGCGTGTTTTACAAGATTGTGGCGCCATCGCCATTTCGGCTTTCCGACGCTCCCAGGAGGCCCACAAGACCACCCCAAAACTGCCCAAGAGGTCTCCAAAAGGGCCCCAAGACGGCCTAAGAGCGCCCCACGACGGCCCAAGAGGCGCCCAATACTGCCCAAGAGGACCCCGCGACGGCTCCAAGAAGGGCACCAGAAAGAGAGAACACGAACCGAAGATCCGAGCCGTCCGCCCCAAGGGACCCCAAGGAGCCCCACCAGGAGGCCCCAAGAGGAGCGCAAGTGGCCCCATGAGGCCACCAAGAGGCCCCCAAGAGGCCATCAAGAGGGCTCATAACGGCCTCCACGAGGCCTCGAAACTGCTTGCAAGAGGCCCCCGAGAGGCCTCCCACGAGATTGCAGCGAACATCCACAACACTCCACAACGCTCCCATGGTGTCCCCTCGAATGAGAGCCGCCGAGCGTGCTGAGCTGGTACGGTGGCGGGACTTGCAGCAGGCAGCTGGATCCGCCGCCCCCTGTGAGCTTACCACAGGGGTGCCTGGCGTGCTGAATCCGATACGGGTTGGTTTTGGCTCTTTTTCCAAAAGAAACCCCATGGGGCTTCGGCCCAGCGCGTCGGCCACCCGAAAGCCCGCCGAAAAAGTACACTCCCTTGGTTTTCTGTCCCAAGCTGGCCCCAATATGGCCTCCAAGACTGCTCATATTGCAAAACATTGCCTCAAAGTTTGTCTTAGATGGTCCAAGATGGCCTCCGAGACGGCCAAATAAGGTCCAAGCTTTTTTTTTGTGTGTTCCTGTTTGCTCCTCCTCTATAGTCGAAGACTCCGCCACCCCGTGCGGGGTGATAAGCGAAAGCGGCAGCAACACAACTAAGTAATACCAGACCTGCAGAATCGACGCCATACATAATCGCTGCAGACACCCGTAAATGTTATGGACGAAGCAGCTTCCATGACCGAGACCGTTCTGCTCCCCGACGATACCATCTGCTGAGCAATCGATGCATATCCATGCTCTGCCCAGAGCTCGCCTCAGCGCGTCGCAGGTGGTTGGTGGCGCGGTAGACTGCGTACACCGCCAATGCTGTCCGGATCTTGTCTTCGTCGCGTGCGTCTGCGTCCATCAGAAAGAAAGCGCAACTGGATGGATCGGAAGTGCTGCCCAAGCCCGAGGGCCCGGCCGCCCGCATGAAGTCCCAGACCACTGAGCAGACGGAATAATGTTCCAAACTATCTTCTCCGTGTTCACAGCCAAACAAGCAGCTACCCTGGGCATCCTGGCTAGAAGCCCCAGCATGGCGCATGCGGCGGCGAGTGATCCATCCATTGAGCAGTGTACGAAGATATGCTGCGGCCACCCTGGGCGGACACCACTTGTGCACTAACGCAAAATTGGTGCGGATTTTCCCCGCTGCGTCAGCCGGGTCGCCCTGGGAATTCCATATTGATATCTTGTGCTGAAGCCGCTGATCCCGGTTGCCGCTCTTGGCCCTGATCAGAGATGTCGCTACCGCTTGGAATGTCGGTCTCCTCTGCTGAGGGGGAACACCGGCGATGGCCCGCCGAACCGCTGAGCGCGTGATGCCCATGCGCCCGAGCTGCTCCTCTGCCCGCGTTAAGATAGCAAAATAGGAATTCCGATGCCAACTCCCGAAAGGCCCCTGCAGCACAGCGTCGTCCAGGGAAGAGAGCTCAGCGCAGCGGTCTTTGCAGTCGGGGGCAATTGTCTCCACCACCCGAAGTTTGGCGGCCTGGGCGAGATCTGCCGGGTTCGAAAATAAGCAAGAAAGCCCAAACTCCTCCTTCAGCGCGCACAAGTCAGCAGGCGTAGCCCAATTGCCGGGACCAGGCACAAGACGCCTCACTGCCCACGCGAATGTGCTCGCGAAATCTGCTGGCAGCTCCTCCAACTGCATCGCGAACGAAAGGACAGAGCAGACGAACACGTTGAAGGCGATGGCCGACAAATACAATCCCAGTCTGTGCGTTGACCACAACAGCACTCGCTTGTGAAATTTCTCCAACGGTTTAGTCCACGATTGACTGCACGCTCCCGGGCCGATCCAGAAGCCCAAATTTCCCCTGCGTCGCAATTATGATGTCCCGCCATACGGGGGCCAGCTCTGTGATCAGGTTACGTAAACCTTTCTCTGAACTGTGCCTCCAAAGGGGGATGAACACCGTTTTCTTGACGTTGAGGGCCAGGCGAGAAATCGACTCGAACTCGGCGAACAACTTGGCGAGCACAGGAACTGCTGTTACGTAGTCGTGCACCACCGCCGCTGTGTCGTCAGCGAAGGCGCGAACGACTTCGTGGCCACGTAGCATATATGCAACTTCTCGTAGCAGGATGTCAGCGCAAATGGCAAACAGCAGCGGCGACAACGAGCACCCCTGTCTCACCCCACTGTTGACGGTGGTGCTATCGAAATGTTCGTCCCCAACTTTGATCTTGTGCACGCTCCTGGCGTAGAACATTTGCAACATGCGGACGTACTGATGCGGAAAACCAATACCTTCGAGGACATCCCACATGAAAGAATGGTCCCTGCTAGGAAAAGCAGCGCGGAAGTCGAAGAGGAGGATAGCCCCCCGAGATGATGTTACGGATATCTTCTGCGCCGCAAAATCCACGTACAACACGTTGCGTAACATTTGCCGGCCTTGAATAAATCCTCTTTGTGGCAAGGACACCCGAGGCGCCGCCGATCTCTCCACGGCGACTCTGAAGATAGAAGCAAGGATACGGATGCTGGCGTCCACGATGGATAAAGAGCGGGTGTTGCCTGGATCGTAAAACTCTTCGCCCTTCGACGACAGCGTGCCAGAGCCCTTCGGCAGACATATCAAGTAAGCCATGTTGAAATCGTCCGGAGGCAGAGCTTCTCCACGCAGCATGAGCAACGCGAGGTCCAAGAATAACGGTGCCAACATGCCACGAAGCATCGAGAAAACTGCAGAAGGAATGCCGTCTGGACCAGGGGAAGAGCTAGGAAGGTTGGTTAACACAGCGTCCACATCCTCGATCGTGGGAGTCAGATCTTCGAGGGTTACTCGTAAGCTGCCCCTTACTTTGTCGATCCAACGTTGCCTCAAGTGCCTGTCCGTCCGCTGTTCTGCGAATGCGCTTTGCCAATGTTCCGTCAAAATCCGAGCTACGTCGCATGGCTCCGTGGCAACAGAACCTGTAGAAGGATCCCTGACTGCCTGCACCGACCCAGAAGATCCCGGCACCAGCTTGGAGAGGGATGATACAATGTTCGATTTTCGCTGCTCGTAAACACCCTCTGGAAGATTATCGCGCTGCCGTCGTAGATCGTCCAATATGTTGCTTGCGACCTCCTGGGAAAGCTCAAGCGCATGATCCTGAAGTATTCGAAACTCCCGGTGAGCAGGCGCATGTGAGGTCGCAGGCACCGAACGAAGACGAGGATAAACAGCTTGCAACCGCTCCATAGTTTGCAGATTCCCCATAAAAGCAGCCCGCAGGAAACCAATGGTGGCAGATAGCTTCTCCTCGCTGTTGTCAGCGATCCGTTCACGATGAGCCTTCATTCTGTCCCGACCCGTGCGGTGAACAATTCTCTTCAATTCCGCAAGCTTGAGGAAGGACGTCGTGTTCGTGTTCTCCAAGCAAGGCATGGCCCGTGAGACCAGCTTGTCTCGGAACGCAGGGTCGCCGATAACCCAAGAGGGAAACGACTTCCGCAGCCCTTTGAGGCGATGCCGGATACCAAAAGCAACAGGCCTGTGGTCGGACAAACCGCAGGGGAGCTCCAGAGTGCAGCAGAACGAGTCCATGACGAGGAGGTTGCTCGGGTGGATGTCCGAATATACCCGGTCCAGCCGTGAAATCACCGAGGAGCTCTCGAATGTGAAGTTCTCCTGCTCCCACTCCAATACCCCTTTGCTTCCCAAACTGGCCGCCCATTCCGCGGCAACTGAACGATCTACGCTCCACTGCCCATTCATCTTATTGTACCGGTCGCCTGCAGAAGATACAAAGTTCCAATCTCCAATCAAAAGGTTATGAACACCAGCCCGCAAATACGATGCTAACAACTTGGTCAAAAATATTTGTCTTACAGAATCGCTCGGGTCGAAATAAGAGATAAATATGCTTAGCGCCCCTCGGGTACCACGTAGATGTAGGACGGCCAACCGGCCCGTATCCAGCACTGCCCAAGTCCTCTCCTCAAACTTGTCCACGAAGGATTTCTTGAGGAGTAGCGCAATGCCGCCCGATCGTTGGTCTAAGAAGGAGCTGAAGTACAAACTGTCGTTCCGGAGGAAGTCTCCGATAGTAGCTTTCCGCTTAATAGTTTCTCTGGTCTCTGTAGTCCCAACAAAATCATAGAGGTCCAAAAACGAATCCACATACCGAATCGTATCCGAAAGCTCATTCGCATACAATGACCTTGCGTTCCATACCACCCCCGAGAACCTGTCGGAGAACGGCGCGCTAACGTCGTGCACCTCCGGCGTAGGCTGAGACGAGGTGGAACTGGAAGAACAGCTGGAGGAAGAACAGGAAGAGGAACTGGACGAGGAAGGTGAAGAGCTGGACGGGAAAAGGGGATCAGGACCTAGATGGTTGCAGATAGAGGCGTCGAGGAAGATCTTCTTGCGGCCTGGTCTGCTAGTACTGGTACTTTCCATCTGACCTTTTCGGACAATCCCCTACTCGTCCTCCTCCTCCCTCCGCCCTCCACGAACCTCAAACCACTCCTCGATCCATCCATGAACTTCTGTCTTCATATCTTCCCAACCATCTGAGGTGTGCACCGTAGCGTCCTTCGTAACCCACGCCACTTTCGTGCCCTTGGCCTTCACCACCCCGGTCTTCCACCAAATACGGATGTCTTCAGCGTCACGCCCAGCAGTATCTACTAGGTATTGCTTAACATAGGAAAGGGCTTTGTCTCGCCCCCGCTCCTGGAAGGTACGGTTGTCGGCGAACCGGAGCTTTACCCCGTTGATCTCCCTCGAGGCCTTCCGGATGCTCTTGAAGAAGCCCCGCTTCGCGGCCTCCGACACGAACTGGATCACCCCGATGCGGCAAGGATCATCGAAAGTGAAGACCTCCTGCACCTTGGATCTCCGAGTGCCGACCTTCAGGAACTCCTCGATTTTAGCTATTACGTCATCCTGGTCTGTATCTTCGGTGAAGCATCCGACGATGACCTGGCTGGTCCTGGCGCCTGCGTTATTCGAGCGCTGCTGGACGGGGTCGGTCTGCGCACCAAGCTTTCGAAGACTCTCAACTTCTGCCCAGAGGGAGCGCACGGATTCCATAGCCGAGCTGGCCATCTCCGCAGCCTTTTCGGCCTGGGCTTTGGTGGCCTTCAACTCCCCCTTGAGGCTGGATATTTCGGAGTGGAGGGTTCCCAGCTCCTTGCGGAGCAGTTTCGGCCACATGTTCAACATCTTGGAGCAGATGCGGTCCTCGATGGCCACAAGGATGCTCTCGTCCAACGTGTTACTGGTAGCATCCTCTGCTAACGAATCTCCCCAGAGCTGTTTACCATCCCCCTTCCTTCTTGATGGCCTTGGGGGGGGTACTACCGGGATGGCGGCTCCTTTTCCCATTGTGGCATAATGCGCATACGTGATAGACGCAATCATCGCATGACCATCTCCGGGCACCGCCTGGAATGATGTCGCCTGGAATGATGGCACCGCCTGGAATAAGGTCCAAGATGCGTTCAAGTCCGCCAATGAAGTCCCACAAACGGACCAATGCGGTCCAAGAGACCCCCAAGAGGTCTACAAGACCGCCCAAGAGGCCTCCAAGAGGTTTACCAGGAGGGCCCCGATAGGGCGAAATCATACATGCTCCTCAGCCTTCTTTTCGGCCTTCCGACGCCCCTAGACGGCCCAAGAGCTCCCCAAGATCGTCCCAAGATGGCCCCAAAGGCCTCCAAGCTGACCCCATGACGGCCTAAGAAGTCCCTAGACGGCCTCCAAGTTCGACAAAGATGGTCCCAGGTAGCCTCCAAGAACGCCCAGGAGGGTCCAAGATGGCCTCCAAGAGGGTCCCAGAGGGTTCAAGATGCCTCCAAGTTCGGCCAAGATGGGCACATGGTGGCCCAAGAAGCCTCCCAGACGGCCCCAAAAGGGCCTTCAAGACGGTTACGATAACCCAACGATGACATCCAAGACAGCCCAATATGGTCCAGGGTCCAGGATGCCTTCAAATCCGCCCAAGAAAGCCCCCCAAACGGCCCAAGATGGCCCCAAGATGACGGAAGACTCCCAAAGAGGCCCCCAAGATGCATCCAAGACGGCCCGAGAGGCCCCCAAGAGGACCTCCAGGGACAGTCCGAAGAGGCCCAAACTTGTGAGTCTCCTTATGTACTTGAAGAAATGTTGCAATTGGCTTATGCTCGGTCTTCCGACGGCCACAGACGGCCCGATAGACCCCCAAGATCGCCCCCAGATCGCCCCAGAGGCCTCCACGATGGCCCCAGAACGGCCCAAGAGGCCCCACTATGGCCCCAAGGGGGCTCCGAGACGGCCCAAAAGGCATCCAAGACACCCAACATGGCATCCAAGACGGCCCTGGAGCACCCCACGAGGGCCCCAGACTGGTTCAGAGAGGCCTCTACGACGGCTTCCGACGGCGTTAGACGGGCCAGGAGCGCCCTTCGACGGCCCAAGAGGCCCCCCAAGAAGCCCCCTTTAAAGGCATCCAAGAGGCCCAAGGAGGCCTCCAAGAGGCCCCCAGGAAGCTCCTATGAGACCCCAAGGGGGGCCCCAGAGACTCCCAAGATGCGACCTCCTCCTCCTCCTCCGCCTCCTCCTCCTTCTGATCTTCCCCGCCATCTTCCCACAAGTGTTCCCCGAAGGGTTTCCACAACGGCTGGGGGAACACATGGTCAGACAGCTTGGCAGAGCTCCTTCTTGCCGCAACGCTCGGCCACATGGGCGATTGCACAAGACAGGGGTCGGTGGTGATTCGCCGTAGCCGTCTTCGATAAATAGCCTCGGGCGGCCCCGAAGACCGACAAACTCAGCCAAACACCCAAAAACATTCAATCCCTTCATCTCTGAGATGCGACGCCGCGAAAAAAGATCATCGTGAACAATCACGACCTGAGCTCTCGACCCCATCGTGCAGCGGCGCTTCTCAAGATGCACCGATCTGTGAGGGTCCAGGGGCCCGGAAGTATGCCGAAAGCGCCAGGTGTGAAAAATATGCGGCGCTCGGATCTCAGAGATCCCCGAGGATCGGGCGCGCCGAAGAGGGAGGCCAGAAGGAGGCAGGGGGTCGGCACATCCTGGCCCGAGGCACGTGTGCGGACGGCGGGGGGGGGGGCAGGGAAGGCGTCGAAAGGAGAGGATGGGACCATGACATCTGGAAGAATTCGTGGCCCCAGCCATGATATCTACTCCCCCTTGTGAAGGGGCCCCAGGACACACAAGTAAATACACACAAATAGACATATTCCCCATAGTTTCCCATATTTTTTGGGGTTTTCTTTCGTTGGAATCAACGATGAATTGTGTCTGTGCTTTTTTGTTCCCCTCCTGACCTTGGGCCTGACCCCGTCTGTTCGCCGCCCTTGGCTCCATGTCGCCCGACTTCGCGCGTCGCGCCCCACGATGCGAGACGCGGGGCTGTCTTCGCGCCCTGGCGAACCCACCTTGAAGGAATGGCAGCCGCTCTGGCCAAGGCCGCGACGCGCGAAGCTCGAGTGGGGGATCGACTACAGAGTCGATGTACCCCAAAATCCCACCAGCCCTTGGGCGTGAGTGGTTTAGAGAGCCCGCTCTGTCCTCAACCCCCCTTCTTCCACTTTGGGGAGGGGTTTACCCCTCCCCCTACCCCCTCCCCTGGACCTGGAGAGGGCGGGCCGAGTGGTCGCAAGGGGTTCTTTTTCGACTCCTGGGAGGGCCAACAAACGACGACCCTCACGAGGATTCTGGCCCCGACGGGGGGACGCAGTTTGGCCCCTCTGCTCTTCTTGGAAGCCAGAATCATTGATTTTACGAAGGTTTTGGCCCCATGTTGGCCTCCTGAGGGGGCCGCGCTCATCTTCCCTCATAGCAAAATCATTTATTTTACGAAGGTTTTGGGCTCATTTTGTCCTTCTCAGGGGGCAGCTCTCATTTGCGCTTCTGAGGAGGTCGCAAGAGGCCCCAAGATGGCCCCAAGAGGCCCCCAGGAGGCTCCCAAGAGGCCTCCAAGAGGCCCCCCAGAGGCCCCCAAGCGGCCCCAAGAGGCCCCCAAGAGGCCCCCAAGAGGCCCCCAAGAGGCCCCCGAGGCCCCAAGAGGCCCCCAAGAGGCCCCCAAGAGGCCCCCAAGAGGCCCCCAAGAGGCCCCAAGAGGCCCCAAGAGGCCCCCAAGAGGCCCCCAAGAGGCCCCCAAGAGGCCCCCAAGAGGCCCCAAGAGGCTCCAAGAGGCCCCCAAGAGGCCCCACGAGGAGCCCGAACGACTCACACCAGGACGAGGGGCCCGAACGACTCACACCACGAAGAGCCCGAACGACTCACACCACAAGGAGGGGCCCGAACGACTCACACCAGGACGAGGCGCCCGAACGACTCACACCACGAGGAGCCCGAACGACTCACACCACGACGCGGGCCCCGAACGACTCACACCACGAGGAGCCCGAACGAGTCACACCAGGAGGAGGGGCCCGAACGACTCACACCAGGATGAGGGGCCCGAACAACTCACACCACGAGAAGCCCGAACGACTCACACCAGGACGAAGAGCCCGAACGACTCACACCACGAAGAGCCCGAACGACTCACACCAGGAAGAAGGGCCCGAACGACTCACACCAGGACGAGAAACCCCAAACGACTCAAATCACGAGGAGCGCTTTCTCTCCCTCCTCCTCCGCCTCGTCCTTCTCCCGCTCCCCCCACAAGGAGGATGTACAAGGAGGCGGGAGGAAGGAGGAACAGGGGAGATATGCGGGGCCAAGCGGACACACGCCTGAAAAACACGACTGTCGGCATGCTTCGCGAGAGTTGCTGCTGTGAGATGGGCTGGTGGGGATACGCGAAGCGTAAAGAATTTACTTTTCCGTCGAGTCTGCGGAACATACGTCAAATTCTCCATAGATATATCGAGCATTCTACGTCTTGTTTCATGGGCTCGACGAGAAAACGAATTTTGAGGCAAATGAATTCTGTAGTCGATCCCCTACTCGAGAAGCGCGATCATCTTCCCCTAGAGTCCCGACCCCACGCTTGGACACCCCCGAGAGGAGCCAGGGAAGGGAGGCCTCCCCCAAAGAAGGCCCCAGCAAGTGGGGTCAGAGGATCGCGTCGCATCGCCGTTGCACCGGCCACTCGTCGGCGACGTCGAAGTCGGGCTCCGCATCGAGCCGCATCGTCGACGCATCGGAGATGCGGCGCGACCCTCCGACTCCGACACCATCTGCTCGGACTCCACTGGGGAGGCCTTGGAAGGAGGCGAGAGACCATCGGAGGGAAACGGGCTGTGGACCCTGGGACCTCCTCCAAAGACCAATTCTTTCGGGAGTCCACAAACAACGTACGCGCCCAACCACGTACATGAATACGGCCCCCCAGTCCGCGAGACCCGCCGCCAGGGGGAGGTGTCCTGGGGAAGTCCCAGGGAAGTCCCGGGAATTCACGGGCCAGATGCGACGCCTGTCCTGGGAACCCCGCGGCTCCACAAAATTCCAGAAAGACGTGGAAGGAAGCCCCTTCCCTTTCATCCCTTCCCCGCCAGGGGGGGGGGGCCCGGGGAAGTCCTCGGGGGTTCCCAAATCAGATACGACGCCCCTCCCTCGCCTTCGAGGATCGAAGGCATTACCGTCCTTTCCGCCGCCTTCCGCCGCGGAAAGCACGGTAACTCCTTCGATCCTCTAAGGCAAGGCCCTCTCTGGAACGCTGCATGTGGATCCGGCTGGAAGAACAGCTCAGGAAGAAGGGGGGTCTGGCGCTCTGCGCGTGTTTTTTCGCGACGTTGTGATTTCTCCCGCGGCGTTGGGAAAATCCGCCAAACCCCGCTTGCCGAGGGTGAAACGGCGCGTGAGATATTTGGCTGTCCCCCTCTATCTTTCCCCTTCTCCTGGGGCCCCTTTTTTTTGAGGGGGGGGTACGAGCTTGCGAACGCCCCTCCTGGCCCCTGAAGCGTCCAAGTCTGCACTTCGTGGCCTCCCAGATGCCCACGATGCCGAACCTAGCTTCAAAACAGCGAACGAAGCCTGAATGACGCCCAAGGAGGGCCCAGAACGGCCCCGAAGGGTCCTGATAGGCAACCAGCTTTGTCGTCAACATCGTCAACATCCTCGCTGTTGTTTTCCTCCTTTTCCTCCTCATGATCGCCACGCTCTACTCGCCACTGCCCTTCCTTCGCGCCCCCCCCCTCCACCTGTACATGCGACCCTGCTCGCCTCACTCTCCTCCTATTCATTCCCCCCCCCTCTGCTCCTACTCCTCCTCATCCTCATCTTCCTCCTGTCCCCCTCCTCATCTTCCTCCCCGTGCTCCGCACCCTCCTCTCCGACCTCAGGATCGGCGGCACTGGCCGTAAGGCCTTCGCAATAGTCCTTTCGGGTGTATCCAAGGGATTCCCGTCTTTTCTGAGCGGGCGGCTCCGTTTTTGAACGAAAAGTTCGGGAGCTGGGGAAGAAAAATCAACAGGGACAGAACCCAGCGTGGAACGTCGTCTCCTCCTCCACATCCTCCTCCTCCTCCTCCTCCTCCTCCTCATCATCATCATCATCATCAGCATCACCATCATCATCATCATCATCATCATCATCGTCATCATCATCATCATCATCATCATCATCATCATCAGCATCAGCATCAGCATCAGCGTCAGCATCAGCATCAGCATCATCCTCCTCCTCATCATCATCGCCAGCATCAGCATCAGCATCATCATCAGTACCAGCATCATCAGCATCATCATCAACATCGTCATCATCATCATCATCATCATCAGCATCACCACCATCATCATCATCATCATCATCATCATCATCATCATACTCATACTCATCATCATCATTATCATCAGCATCATGATCACCATCATCATCATCATCATCATCATCATCATCATCATCATCATCATCATCATCATCATCATCATCATCATCATCATCATCATCGCGATCGTCATCGTTATCATCATCGCGATCGTCATCATTATCAGCATCATCATCATCATCATCAGCAGCATCAGCATCAGCATCACCATCATCATCATCATCATAAGCAGCATCAGCATCATCATCGTCGTCAGAATAGAATCATCATCATCATCATCATCATCATCATCATCATCAGCATCATCATCATCATCATCCTCTTTCTCCTCCTCCTCCCCCTCCTCCTCCTCCAACCTCCTCCTCCTCCTCCTCCTCTTCCTCCTCCTCTTCCTCCTTTTCCTCTTCCTCCTCTTCCTCCTCCTCCTATTCCCCCCCCTCCTCCTCCTCCTCCTCCTCCTCCTCCTCCTGCTGTACTGCCAGTGACACAGGCTCCACGAGCGCCGCCCCCGCAGCAGGGCCCCAAGGCCCTGACACCCAGGAGCGGGAGAGGAGGTTGAGGAGGAGGAGGAGGAGGAAGAGGAGGAGGAGGAGGAGAAGCAAAAGTAGAAGAAAAAAGAGGGGGAGGAAGAGGAGCAGGAGGAAGAGGAGGGGAAACCGGCTGACTTTGGAGCCCACTGGGTTGATCCCTTCGACGGTCAGGCTGGCGAAGTCGCCGACAAGCGTGAGCAAGTGCACCCCCGTCCTGTGCTGCTGGAGCCGAACGCGGGGGTAGTCAGCAGGCTCTCCAGTGGAGGAAGAGGAGGAGGAGGAGGAGGAGGAGGAGGAGGCGGAGGAGGAGGAGGAGGAAAACGAGGAAGAGGAGGCATGACCAGACTTGGGAAAGAGACGAGGGCAGGCGGACAAGAGCACGAGACGAGAAGGGGGCAGATCATCCGTCCCCGCCACCCTCGCCTCGAAGAGCGCGCACAAGACCTCGCGCAGTGGCACTGCGGACGGTTTGCGCCCGTAGCCTCGCCTTGAATGAGCCTGGCCAAACGAGCACCAACAGAGCCTGCAGTCCGTTGGGAATTAAATGAGGCCAGGGGGGCATCGATCACAAGAGCAACGCTGAGCAGGACACAGCGCAACATGCATGGACAGGAAATACAGTGTGCAGGATCATCTCCACCCACCGCATAGCAGCCAAACCCACACCCCTGGCGCCCCATGCAGAACCGACGGGAAGTGGCCCACGCATCACACCGAGTTTTCAAAACCGAGCTGGCAACACAAGGACCGAACTTCTGCCCGATCTTTGCTAAGCTATACTTGGACATATCGCATTGCGGGGGGGTCACGGGACACCAGTAGTTCAATCGAGCACTGGACGACCGCGCAGAGGAAGGGAGAGGAGAGAGGACGAGCTTTCACAATCTTGCCTTGGAGGCCGTTGCACAGTGCCGTGGGAATGTTAGGGGCGTTGATAAGAGACTCGAAGTTGCGTAACATATGAGTGAACGTGGGACATGCATACGTTGGGACCTCATGTAGAACAGCTCACAATTATCATGATATCCGAATTCTTCTAGACACTCACGCGCACGGGCAAACTCGTCAGACTGACGCGCAGCTCGAAACAGGGCAGCACGGGCATGCTGGGCCACCGATCCCGCCTGGCATGAGATCCCGTAGCTCTTCAAATCATATAAGAGGGTAATCGTCATTGAATATCTTGGTGCCACTGGCAATTGCTGAAGGGCTCCATGTTCGAAATGTACCACATCCTTCCTCATGGGATAGACTTGTGCGATCTGTTGTAGGACAGGTTGGCAGTAGACGTTGCGCATGCGGCTATTTCCTGCAATACCTAAACAGAGACTGTCGACGTGAAGGGCCCGCCGCATCAAGGCCCTGCGAGGGCCGACCCAGCTGAGTTCGTTACCATCAAAACCCAAGATGACACCAAGGTGTGTTCCTGGAAAAGCAATTTTGGAAGCCCTAATCCTGATCTCATCCACCAGGAAGTCCGGTCGAAAAATTGATTCTGTACGATCGCGCGGCAGTGCGAAACGGCACTAGGCGGAGCGCGAGAAGAGGCCCGCGAGCCTGGCGAGCAGGACGAAGCGATGCACCATGCGCTGGTGCGCGCGGCAAAGATTAAAAGCGGCGATTGTCAAGTCGCCGGCGCAAGCACAAGGGCGATCACGAGGGCCATCTAGGTCTCGCGACGATGTCTGAAATACGGATCCAGGCCCAGGGCGATGAGGGGGCCAGACAATGGACAGCCCTGCTTGACGCCGCGCTCAACCTTGAATTTGCCATTAATTGCGGTTTCTGAAACGGACGCGCATGCGCGCGTTGTCGCGCAAGTTTTCACGACGCTGCTGCGCCATCCTGGAATCCTCATTTCCTTTAGAACACACATGGCCCAGTCGTGCGAAATACTCGGAAACGCTTGTCTGGTAAAGGCCATGCTAGGGGAGGAAGCATTCCCATGCGCGGTGCACTGAGCGCATCCACGATCAAGAGCAAGAGCATCATCGACCAGCGATCTTCCACCTACACAGCCTCGTTGTTCAGGGTCGACGGTTCGGCGGGCCACCTCCTTGAGCGGCTGTGCGAGAGCGCCGCTGATCAAGCCACAATCTGCGCTCCCTAGTGCGAGGGGCCTCGGCTGGTCCGTCGCTCTCATCGGCTCCGCCCCCAGCGCGCCTTTCGGTAAAAAGGCAAGGAACGCGTCATTGAACTCATTGGGGACCTCCCCCGTGTCGACGATGTGGCGATACTGACGATATAGTATCTTGCGAGCCGTGATCCCCCCATGCCTCCACCGAGAATACGGGGTGCCTTCCAGACCAGGATTCGAGCCTCTGGACATTGCCGCTAGGAAGTCAAACAATCCCCCCATTCACGATCCACGGCATGTTCTGCGGAGCGGGCTGGATCCATTGTCGAAGCGGCTGCGCGCTGCCCTGGCGGGGGCGAAAAGGTCGGGCGACTGGCGCCCAGTGGTCCTGCAGCATGCTGGCGGGCCCATGATCCCCTGCAGTATCACTTGCTTGCGACGGGGGGCCCGCGCCCGAGACGGCCCCTCAACTCCTGCGAACCCAGCGGCCCCAGCCCGCGCAGTCGAATATTTATCATGTAGATGCTCCGTGCGATCATCTTCAAGCTGTTGACGGCTAAGCTCAGCAACGCAGGCATAAAACGCATCAGGGTCGACGAGGCAAGCGCCGCCACCGACGAAGTTTGCCAGCGTCGAGAACCGACGAACAACGAGACGCACGCGGTCATGATCATTGAGCCGACGAGCGCGATTGAAAGCCACGCGCCGCGATATTGCGCGACGAATCGATCTGAAACGACTAGCGCCATATTCATGCGTTATCCCGTGCGCGGCGAGAAGCGTGATGAATTAACTTCTAGGGCGCCCAACTCTGCATCACCCGAGACGCCCATCTCGCCGATCAAGCGCTCGACCCCAGCCGCAAACTCTGAATGGCGACAGGCCCGCCTCGAAATGACCGCCGCGGTGTTTGGGCGTTGCACCGAGGGAGTAGCATAGACAGGGGCGCGATCACCAACGTCGCGAAGCTCTGCGGGCTGCCATTCTGCACCAGCTGCGGGGCAGATCGAGGGGCACCGACGGAAGGGTCGACGCATCCATCCTGCCCGGTCGCGCAGTACTTGTGCGCTGGCCGTTGCGCTGTGAACTGCGAGCATGATGTTCCTGCGCAAACTCAGCAACTCCCCGCGGCGCCCGAATGCAGTCGCCATCGGGCCATTCGGCGCGCGGTCCTGGGTAGGGTCAATATGCCGAGGGGCGTCGCCCATCGCGCAAAACCCCCCATCGCCACCGACATAAGCTGACGCGCGCCTCGGGCCGATCACGCGCGAAAAGCAAGATGGGGGCACTTTATCGGCGCCAAACGGGGGGCAGAGCAGAGTTGGAGGGCCCCCATGGGGGCCTTTGCGATCAACTGTGGCGCGCGACTGCCAGACGCAACATTCATCGTTTCCATCGAATCGAACTGCGAGCGGCGCCTGTCGCGCAAGGCGCGCGAATACACAGCCAGAAATCCCATCTTCACAGAAGGATCCGTAACATCTGTGGGGCGGGTGGGGGGGCGTGTGCGCGCGTGTGCGTGCGTGTGTGTGAGGTGGTGTGTGTGTGTGCGTGTGTGTGTGCGCATGGGGTGTGCGTGGGTGCGTGTGCGGGTGGTGGTGGCGGTGGTGGTGGTGTGAATGTGTGTGTGTGCGTGCGTGCGTGCGTGCGTGCGTGCGTGCGTGTGTGTGTGTGTGTGCGTGCGTGCGTGCGTGCGTGCGTGCGTGCGTGCGTGCGTGCGTGCGTGCGTGCGTGCGCGTGCGCGTGCGCGTGCGCGTGCGCGTGCGCGTGCGCGTGCGCGTGCGCGTGCGCGTGTGCGCGTGCGCGTGCGTGTGTGTGTGTGTGTGCGTGCGTGTGTGCGTGCGTGCGTGCGTGCGCGCGCGCGCGTGCGTGCGTGCGCGCGCGTGCGCGCGCGCGCGTGCGCGCGCGGGGCGGGGTGGGGCGCGCGGGGGGGGGGGGGGAGAGCGTCTAAGTCACCCGTGCGCTCGTGCGGTTCTTGAACCCGGAGGGCGCTGGATTTTGATGATGGAGATTGCGCCCCCCCCCCCGCCCACGGCGCCGAAGAGAGTTGCAGCAGCCCAGCTGCTCGCGCTAAATTGACCGCGGGGAGCCCGCGAGGTAGGGGGGGGGGGGGGGGGGGGGGGGGCAGAGGCACAGCATTCTGAGACGAATTCAGCAAAGAAAAAGACAGGGCACTAGCGCAGTCCCTCTCAGCACAGGGGCATGCCACGCGCGTCGAGAATGGGCTTAATCTTGTCCATCGCGATGCCCCAGTCCTCGCAGCCGCCCCGCGCGCACGTGGCGACTCTGCCCATGTCCACGCGGATCAGGTCCCACATCACGGAGATGGTGCTGGAAAGCCCCGAACATCCCAGTTTGCAGCGAGGAGTCGCCCATCTTGGCTGATCACGGAGTAGCTTGTGCAGCGGCGCCCACGCATGTCCAAGGTGGCGTTGGCGAAACCGCACTTCGTGAGGAAGGTCCCCACGGCATCTTAAATGCGTCACAGCTCCTCCACGAGGGCCAGTCCAAGCCACTGAGCTCATGCCAAACCATGTCGGCAACGTTGTGGCTTGCTTCTCCGTCTCCCATCTTACGCTGAATATCTGAAAAGAACGGTGGAAATGAGGAGAGGCATCAGCACCAGGAAGTGAAGCACGACACTTCGGTATAATCTCCTCCCATACCTGTCTCCTCGTAGCATCTAGCACCTTCCGAGGGAACGTGCCCACCCATTTACGGCAACGGTCCTGAGCATCACCCGGCCGACCAGGGATATGAGATAAGTCAGCACCGATCGAACTTTATGCAGCCGTCGACGAGTTTGTCCCACCACCCTTGCGACGCTTCGCACCAGACGCCCAGCTAGCAGCTGTCGAACCACAGTCCGAAGTCCCTGGGTTCGTCGCCATCTCATTCTTCAGCTGCTTCACCGCCGCAAGACACTGATCGTACTTGGTATTGACCTTCGCGTCTAGCGTCACCAGCTGCTTTTGCATGTCCTGGTGGGCGGAGGTTCAGGAGGCCCTGCACCGACTGGACCGTTGCGCTCATACGTTCGAGCAGCACCGTGTGATGCTTGTTTTGGTTTCCGCTTATATTCTGCAGCATCACCGTGAGGTTGACCATCTCCGCCATGGGAGCGGACGAGCGTACCTTCAGGCTGTTGGTACAGTCTCAGAGGCAAAATGCGTGAGAGTGAAAGACAAAAGTGCTGCATCCCCTGTTCAGGGGACGTCATCAGGGCTGCTCTCGCGCTCGGTCGCTCTGGACCAACCTCGAGAAATGTTTTACTTGAGCCAAAATGGCTTGAGCCAAAATGGCTACGGAGGAAAACGATGATGATGAGGAGGAGGAGGGCAGGACAGGGCGAGAGGGAGGAGAGAGGGAAGGAGGTGGGAGGGGAAGGGAAGGAGAGGAGGACGAGGGGAAGAAAAAGGATGAGGAGAGGTAGGAGGTTGCATGACGAGAAGGTGCGAGGTGGGAGGAGAGCAAAGGAGGACAAAAGAGGGGGAGAAGGGAGGGAGGGAAAGCTGTGTTGGATTGCGACGCGGATGAAGCTGAGAGCCTGTCAGCAAAGACCGGCACTGGAACTGGCGTACGATTTCGTGAGACCCAGGAATTCTGCACGGGCGCCAAGTACGCAAGAACAGTAAAGGAGCCTCAGCGACGAAAACCGACAGGACGCCGCGCCCCGAAGCGCTGAAGCCAGAGATGAAGCAAAGCCAACCCACCTCCAACGGAGGGAGGAAGGGAGGGAGGGATGGAAGGACGGAAGAGAGGGAGGAAGCTGGGAGAACGGGGACTCCTCCTCCTCCGACTCCTCCTCCTCCTCTCCCGCCCCCTCCTCCTCATCATCCTCCGCCTCGTCCTCCTGCACCTCCTCCGCCTTCTCCTCCTCCTCCTCCTCCTCCACCGCTTCATATTAGTTTTCTTATTATTCGTCGTCTTATTATTCTTATTTGTCTTATGTCTATTCCTATTGTTGTTATTACTATTATTATTACTATGTATTACTAGTGATATTAGTCGTATGTGTCTTATTAAACTAATATCATTAATACAACTGTGTTTTTTATATATATAACATATCAGTACGAGTAGCAGTCGTAGTCGTGTTGTTAGTACTAACATTATTATTAGTGTTCCTACTATTGGTATTATGATACATCGTCTTCCCTCAGTGTTCGAGTTATCATAAGTAGCAGTATGAATATTAGTGGTACTGCTATTACGATTTAGAAAAATGCTTGTTCTATAATCATGGTTCGTCTTCTTCGATCTCTTCATCTTATTACCACTATTCGTCTTCGTAGTTTTACTCATCGCCAGTATTATTAGGATTCGTCTGCTTTGTTTGGCTAGTTGCCCCTTCGTCATAACCTCAGCATCATTAGTATTATAATTCGTCTTATTAGTAGTGTGTGATTCGTCTTATCATTCGTATCGTTACTCTTATTAGTTATACAATTATTAGTCTCACTCGTACACCTTGTATTAATACTATGATGATTCGTCCTGTTATCATTATGAGTACTATCATCATTGATATTAGTCGTTTTCTTCGTCCCCTTCCTCTTCCCAGTCTTCCTCCTCCTCCTCCTCCTCTTCCTCCTCCTCCTCCTCTGATTACTGCATGCTGCCCAGCCGCAGAGACGGGAGCAACCCCGCCGCCACCGCTGCCCGATAGGCGGCGCCCCCGAAGGGCGCAGGGCGCCCACGCCGCCCCTGCGGGAGCGCCGCGCTCCGCCGGGGGGGCCGTCGGCGCGGCGGGCCGCGGCCGCCGCCGCCGACCCTCGACCACCGACCGCTGACCGGGGGGGGGTCCCAAAATGGGTCCCGGGTGGGGTCCCGGGCTCCTCCTCCTCCTTCTTCGCCTCCGCCTTCTCCTCCGCCTCCTCCTCCGCCTCCTCCGCCTCCGCCTTCTCCTCCGCCTCCTCCTCCTCCTCCTCCTCCTCCTCCGCGTCCTCATCCTCCTCGGGGGGGGTCTTAGGGTGACCCAGAAGGGGGTTCAGCTGAAAAGGGGTGACGCAACAGATTTGGGGCAACCGTGTTGCAAAAGTGTATTGCGCCGGAGAGTTGTGTTACACTGTACTGCAGTTAGTGTCTTGCACGCGAACATCAAGCAATACTTCTGCGCACTGGAATGTATTGCACGTCCCAAATCTACTGCAACCCCGCAATTATTTTGCACCAAATCTATTGCACCATCCCCTTGTCGCTGGGCCCCCTTGTTGGGTCAACCAGAATTGGGGCGGTCCCAGTGGATCCCGGGGGAGGTCCCCGCGAGAGCACTCCCCTGAGAAAAGCTTTCGGCTGCAAAGCATCGTCGTCGTCGTCGTCGACAGAGTCATCGTCGACAGCGTCGACGATCGTCGGTCATCGGCGTCGACGGCGTCGCTGATCGTCGCCAACGCCGCAGATCGCCGTCGTCCTGTGGCGCACGTGGTACCGCCGCGGGCCCTTCGGCTCCACGAAGCCGAAGATCTCGCAGCCCGCGCGGCACAGCGCGAGACCCTGGCCGACCACCGCCACGTTCCTGGCGGCCGCCCCTCGATGGTCGTCGTCGCCGCCGTCGCCGATCCTCGGAGCTCGATCGGGCATCGAGGACCGAGGGTCGACGACGACAGCCACGACGACGACGACGATCGAGCATCGAACATCGAGCATCGGCGATGACGACAAAGGCGATGGGTGGCGTCCTCGTCGTCGTCGTCGCCGCCGTTATCGCCGCCGCCGTCTATCGTCGCCGCGGTCCGCCGTCTTCCTCTTATTCTTAATACTACTAGTGTTATCATCATGCTCATTATTCGTATTACTTTTATTATTATCATGGTCGGTATATATATATATATATATATATATATATTTGTAGTAGTCTTACTCTTAGTCTTACTCTTACTAATACTCTCATGATTAACACTCGTAATAGTATGGTTATTCGCATCGCTGCTCTTGCTATCACTGGTGTGCTTGTTGCTGATTGCTAGTAGCTATTGATACGGTTGTCCTTACACGTTTCATATTAGTGATCGTGTTGATACGTCTTACTCGCATTCGTATGATCAATCCTATTCTTACTACGTGTGATCATTATTATTGTTACTAGTATCTTTCGTCTTCTTCTTGATCTGAATATGATCCCTGTTGTTCTTGACAGAACCCTCAAACAGTGTTTGCATTCAGGGGGCGATATTTCTCCTCTGATGAACTGTGCCCCATAGGTTGTTGAGCGGCTATGTTCCCGCCGTCGCCACCCCGTCGCCGCCCTGTGGCCGCTTCGTCGCCGCCCATCGCCGCCGTTGTAGTGGACCACATAGATTGTACGAACAAAATCGCGCTTGCGGCGGCCATGTTTGATGATCGCTCAAAACACAAACTGTTCAACATATAGCGCACACCATAAATTGCAACGCATGGATTGCGATACGTAGATTGGCAAGCTACAGAACCCCACACGCTGCACCGTATCCATCGCACCACATGGACTGTACAACGTAGATTGCACAACCACATGGATAGCGCCACAGATGTTGCACAACATAGTGCGCCACATAGGTTGCACAGTGTAGAGAGCGCACATATAGTGCTCTGCAGATGTTGCCCCGCATAGATTGCAGCACATAGGTTGCATCACATACATTGCCCCACATATATAGCTCCACATTGACTGCACCACATAGATTACAAAACCTAGTGTGCACCACATCGATTGCACAACATGTGACTGCGAACAAAAATGAATTGCACGACGCAGATTGCACAACAGATGCTTTCTTTTCCGGAAGAAGGAAAAACAAAAAAAAACAACGATTCCACCAACCTCCCGAAAGCGGACTTGTGATCACCCCCTGTGGATGTGCAGATTACATACGATTGTGCCTATTGCTCTTATCAAATATGAACCATACATTGCCAGCCCAGCCGGTATCGACCCACGCCCAATCTTTTTCAAAGGATAATGTGCGCGAGCGCTCGTTTACAACAGGTCGTCCATGTTCAACCACCCATGGCAAAAGGGCACAAAATACAGACGCGCGCGTCGTCACGAGCGCATGCCGAAATCCTTCAAAGACCCTTGCCATCGCAAAGATTTCGAAATCAAGCGTCACGGAAAGCCATGCAAACACATGGTTTGACAAGATATTGTCCACAACATGTTTGCGCGCGCACCCGTGCAAACTCTTCAAAAACCATCGGCGGTTCGACGTGCTTATCAAATTCGACCAAGCACGCTCTCGCGCGCGCATGTCGAAATTAGTCGAACGCCCTTGCGCGCGTGCTGGGTGGGGGCACGTTCCTTGTCAAATCACACCATGCAGCTCAGTCGCGTGCGTCGGAATGTACAAATCGTTTCACAACTTTCATCACCGACGCGTGGACATCATTACCAAACACTCATCGAAATCGATGCGGCACGGGTTTTGCAAACCAAGCTGCGGGCGGGTGGGCAATATGATTGCGCGAGCATTGGAGTTGACAGTTCCGAACCTGTTCCAAACTAATTGCACCACATGCACATGGATATGTACATGTATAGGTACATGTATATACACTCGCAAACACATTCACACATGCATGCATACATACAAACAGACAAGCATACATACATATACACACATACATACACACATACATACATATGGATGTAAGTGTATTTGTGTACAACTACTGCATCACAAAAATAACTCCTCATAAAATGCATGTCCGAGCTTGCTTCGCATTGGTAGCACCACGCTTACTGTTAGAAACGCATTGTTGGGGGTCCACGTTGCCAGCATTCGTGTTATCAGTACGATTCCAATCATGGAAGATTAGTTGCTGTCGCTGGCCCACATCCACTCAAACTCGGACATGGGGGCACCCCCCAAGGTACGTCCTGCCCGCTTTATGGACTGCGTATGGCCGCGCAAAAAGAAGGCCTGCAAAAACGCGCAAATATTTCTGGAGCGAAGTCGTGCGACCGTAAGCCGTAAAGAGCAACAACAAAACATTGGAACGGGCGGTTCTGGCCCCGGCGAGCTTCGGCAACGAAAGGGTCCCCCCCGACCTAGGTCCAAGGAAGGGCCGAGAACCAGAGCCCATCCTGAGCTGTACATCGTCTTCCCCATACCTCCACAGGACGAGTGATCGGGCCCCTAAAATCCCAACCTCTATGTTGCATCCCTGCTGTTGTTTGACGGCCCTGGGGCCCGTAGCGGGCCTCCAGGGGCTGAAAGCGGGAGGCGCATGTACGTTGGTCAGCGGCCGCAAGAGGGTCAGACGGCGGTCGAGCAACGGCGGTGCGCGCCGAAACACAGCAAGGCACAACGATAACAGAACGCGCCAAAGCGCGAGGCGCTGGCCTACAAAGGGGGAAAAACAGCACGGCACTGGAAATCGAGGCCGTCGGAGGTATGGGTGTCGCGGGCGCTGTCATCGGCGGCGTCAGCGGCTTCGACTACGTCGGCGCCGTCGTCCCCGCCGCCGCCGCCGCCGTCGGCGTCGCCCGCCGCCACCGCCACCGCCATCGTCGTCGCCTGGGCCGCCGTCGTCGGCCGCGCGCCTGGCGACCACGGTGGCGAGCGCGACGTCCGCCGGGCTCCGGAGGCGCACCGTGGCCGCCACCCCGCTCGAGCCGGGGCGGAGCGGGTCGGGCCACTCGACGCTGACCTTCGGGCGCCGCTCTCGTCCTCGTGCTCGTGCTCGTCCTCGCCATCGCCCTCGTCCTCGTCTTCGTCCTCGCCGTTGTCCTCGCCGTCCTCGTGCTCGTGCTCGTGCTCGTCGTCGCCCTCGTCCCCGTCCTCGTCTTCGTCCTCGTCGTCGTCATCGCCGTCGCCGTCGCCGTCGCCGTCGCAGGGGTTCCGCTGGGTCGGGGGGCGAGGCTGCACGAATCGTTTTCACCGGCGGCCCTCTTCGCTGGCGGCCGTCTCCGCTGGCGACCGTCTCCGCTGGCGGCCGTCTTCTCTTGCAGCGGCCGTCTTTGCCGGCAGCGACCGTCTTCGCCAAGGTTGTTTTCGCCGCACTATCCTGGAGGCCTCCCAGAGCAGCTCCGACTTGACTTTCAAAGACCCCCCAAGTCTTCTCGAGACCGCCATGAGACGGGAGACCGCCGGGAACCTCCAGGGAACTCCATGGGATGGGAGGATCGCGCCGCATGGCCGATGCATCGGCGACGCACCGGCAACCTCGGGATAGAGAGGCGTCGGGCTACGCGTCGCGCCGTATCGGCGACGCGGCGTGATCTTCCGACCCCATCTACGTACATAGGTCGAAGGGGATCAAAAAAGGCAGCAATTGTCAACAACACTCATTGTAAGCCTGTTCGCTCTTATCTGCCCGCGCGCCATCCAACACGTATATCCCAAACCCTCGATACCCGCCCTCTTCGTCTTAGATCGTACCCCCCCTTGAGGAATATGTTCCCTACCTGCCGCATGTAGTTGGCGCAGCCGCTAAAACAAGGGAATGAAGGGAACGGGAAGAGACAAGTGGGAGGGAGAAGGATAGCGCACGAGAGATTTCAAACAGGAGGGTTAGGAGCAGGAGTACAAGCGGCAGAACCAGACGAGCGGGTCGGGGGGGCGGACCCTAACGGGCAGGTCGGGCGGGCGGGCCCAGACGGCCCGGGCGAGCGGGCGGGTCGCTCAAGCGTCAATCCAACATGAATCGCGAGGAAGTTCCGAGCTACAGCGCGATTCCCAAATCCATCGCGAGGAAATCTAAAGTGAGAGCGTGATTCTTGAGTCTAGGTGACACGGCGCCGCAATAAATTGAAAACTACCACGCGAGAGCGCGATTCCTGCATACACTATGAGGTAGTCCCGCGCGAGAGCGCGAACTTGAAAAATTGCGATGACAAAAATCAATCGCGAGCCGATTTCTCATTGCCAAAGACTGATGATTGCTGATCCCCCCTCCAGAAATCATTGCATTTTGCAATGAAAAGGCTTCTTATGGGAATCGCACCCTGCCAAGGGAAAGTGAAGTGTCACCAAACTATGTTGTTGGCCCCAGCTTACCACCACCACAACAACAACAGCAACAGCAACAGCAACAGCAACAGCAACAACGACACTCATTTTAAGACTGTTCGCTCCGATCTGCTCCCGTGCCAATCAGTACGTAAATTCCAAACCCTCGGTACCCGCCCTCGTCGTCTTCGATCGTACCCCCTTGGAGGTATATCTTCCTTACCTGTCACGTGCATTTAGTGCAGCTCCTACAGAAGGGAAAAGATGACGGGTTGAAGGGGGAGGGAGAAGAATGGAGCACGAGAGACATTGGCAGGAGGGGGGCAAGGAGCAGAAAACAAGTGGTAGAACCAGACTGGCAAATCGGGTGGGCAGATCCATAGCGGACATGTCGGGAAGGCGGGCCCAGGCGACCAGGTCGAGCAGGCGGGTTGCTGAAGCATGGGTTCTGCATGAATCGCGAGGAAGTCTCGAGCGAGAGCGCGACTGCCAAATGCATCGTGAGAAAAGCCAAAGCGAGAGCGTGAATCCTGAGCGCCGAGGGCGCATCGTCTGAATACATTGCGAGGAAGTCCCACGCGAGAGCGCGATGCGTACAAGAAGTGTGAGGAAGTCCCGCGCGAGAGCGCGACTTGGGCATACACTGTGAGTAAATATTTGGCGGGAACCACTGTTGTTGTAAACCGTGGGCCAAAGGCCAAATTTGAGACCCGTCACTTTCCCGGATAGAAAATTAACGTGTGAGCCCCGGGGGAAACACTTCAAATGATCACCCGAGAAGGGGATCATCAATAATTATTCTTCAGTAGTGAGAATTCAACGGCTCCCGCTTGATACTCCTTTCCAATGTATTCCTAAATCGCGCTCTCGCGCGGGAGTTCCTCACAATGTATACAGATGTCGCGCTGTCGCGTGGGACTTCCTTATAAATTACTCAGACGCCGCGCCCTCGACACTCAGGAATCACGCTTTCGCCGCTGTGGATTTCCTCACGATTTATTTGGGAATCGCGGTATCGCTCGAGACTATCTCACCATTCATGCAGGACGCACGCTTCAGCAACCCGCCTGCCCCTTGTCCCTGCCTTCCATCCGTCCTCTCCTTCCCCTGCTTAAGGGGCTGCACGAAATACACGTTGCAGGCAAGACAGATATACCCTTAAGGGGGAGGTCGAAGAAAACAAAGGCAAGTATAGAGGGTTGGGATGTATGTGTTGAATGTCGAATGGCAAGCGAGCAGATGAAATCGAACAATTGTAAAATGATTGTTGGTGTTGCTGTTGTTGTTGTTGATGATGACCCCCCCTGCCCGTAACCATTACATTTTTCAATTTGAAATGCTCCTCCTTGCACCCTGCTTTGTACAAGGGGCAGCTGGGAGTCACCAAACTGCTCCCTGGCCCCTGGTTTACAACAACAACAATAACAACAACGACTCCCGCCTGATACTTCCTCACTAATCATGACAGAATCCCGCTCTCGCGCAGGACTTCGTCATAGTGTATGCAGGAATCGCGCGCTCGCGTTGGACTTCCTCGCAATGCATTTAAACGCCGCGCCATCGACGCTCAGGAATCGCGCTACTTTGGGAATCGCGCTATCGCTCGAGACTTCCTCGCGATTCATGCAGAACTCACGCGTCAGCAACCCGCCTGCTCGACCTGGCCGCCTTGGCCCGCCTCCACGACCCTCCATTATTGTAGGGTCTACCCGCTCGATCAGCCCGTCTGATTCTGCCACGTGTTTTCTGCTCCTGGCGCCCGCGTCCTGCTAATACCTCTCGTGTTCCATCCTTTTCCCTCCCCCATCCGTCCTCCCTTCACCTGGTTTACGGGCTGCGCTAAATGCACGTGGCAGATAGTGAAGACATACCCGCAAGGAGGTACGATCGAAAGAGGGCAGGCATCGAGGGTTCGAGGTATACATGTTGAGTGTCACGCGAGCAGGAAAGAGCGAACAGTCTTTAAAAAGGCGGTGCTGTTGTTATTGTTGTCGCTGTTGCTGTAAACCAGGTGGACCCAAGAACAGTTCGAGGACCATATTCCCTGACAAGAAACAAGGTGCGAGCCCTGAAAGGAGCAGTTCAATTGAAAAAGACAATGTGCATCGGGCAGGGGGGATCAACACAAATTCAACAACGCAAACACACTGTTCAACTGGGTCCTGGTGCACTGCTCCTGGTTTCGCTACTGGTCGTGAAAACACCCACTGGTGCAATGTTGCACCCCCCCCCCCCCCCCCCCCCCCCCCCCCCCCCCCCCGCAACAGCGCAACAGCGCAGCACGCCTCCATTCGAGGGCGGCGACACCCAACGTGTCTTCAAGATTCCCTGGCCCACCCCTGCTAGGGAGATCCTACATTGTCTCCTGGCGCCGACTTTCTGTAGTAAGCAAACGAATAGGAGCTGATGAAATGGCTGCAGCAGGACTTGCAGTCGGAGCTGAAGAGGAGCGGTAGTAGGAGATGTAGTAGGAGCTCGGATAACAGCTGTAGCAGGCGCTGTCGCAGGAGCTGCACGAGTTGCAACAGGACGAGCTGCAACAGAAGCTGCAGTAGGAACTGCTGTAGAAGCTCTAGTAATAGACGTGGCAGGAGTCGTCGTGGGAACTGTAGCAGCAGCTGCAGAGAAGAACTGCACTGGAAGTCTCCGCAGGAGCTGAAACTGACGGTGTAGTGGTGGCTCTGGCAGGAGCGGCCATGAAAGATGTAGCACGAGCTGTTGCAGCCGCTGCACAGGGCGGCTGCAGCAGGAGCAGCAGCTATCTGAACGGCAGTCTTCGGGCGGGCGCCGCGCAGAGGGGGCGGAGAGGAGAGGAGAGGAGAGGAGAGGAGAAGGAGGAGGAGGGGGTGGAGGAGGGGTAATTAAGAGAAGGAGGAGGAGGAGGCGGATGAGGAGGCCGCGGCTTGCGTTCGTCGAGGCGACCCCGCCCTGCGCTGAAAAGGGCGCGCGGGGCAGCCGCGGGGCAGCCGCGGGGCAGCCGAAGCAAAGCGGGCTCTTGGGCGGCATCGCCGCGGGACGCCGCGACATAGCCGCAGCAGCACGACTGAGGACGGCTCACAGCTGCAGCACTGCTGTAGCACAGCGACGGGGTAGCATGTCGGCGACACAGGGACGATCTTCCACGAAGGGGATATCCATAGGAACTACATCCTTGACAGGAACAGACACGGTCACGGACCTGGCGGACACAGGAAAGGAAAGCAACGTGGAGGGCGAACGACAAGAGAGCGCCGAGACGGCACAATATGCACACGCAAGTCCGGGCATATATAACTCGGTGTGAAACGGCAGGTGCATGCGCAATTGAATGCATGCCCTGGTTGTTGAACAGGTGTAGGAAATTCCGGGGCATGTGATCTCTTACAAACATCAGTAAGAACAGGCGTCGGTAGGTCGAAACGGCGAGACACACATGGCCAATAATTGGAGGGCAGTGTGGAAACGCATGCGCGCGCGAGAAAACGCGCGCAACTGAACACGCACACACGAGAACGCGTGCGTGAATACAATGGCGCGCACATGAACTTTCACTGGAAGCGATCGGCGTGAATGGACTCAGGGAATCGCTTTGCCCCCCCATGCGTCGCCCTCTTCCTAAAACCATGGGTCTGAAGCTCTTCCCCCGCGATGGGCTAGAGCGCCTAAGATGGCCCAAAATGGCTCCGCGACGGCCCCAGAAAGCCCACGATGACCTCAAATATGACTCATGAGCACCCAACGTCGTTCAAGATACCTTCCAATTTGCCTCCGAGATGCCCCGCGGCCGCCCCAGGGCGGCTCCAAGTGGCCGCGGCGCTCCCCCAGGAGGCCCCCAGGAAGCCCAACTCCTTTAATGACAATGCTACGAACAAGTTGGTGTCGCCTTCTCGTTGTTTCGAGCAGTGTCCGCAGGCAGCAATGCAACTATAATGATGATACCGACTGTGTGGGGCCGGACGGAGCGCCGCGTGCCGCTGGTATTGGCGACCGAAACACATGTTCAAGTG
This sequence comes from Prorocentrum cordatum, assembly GCA_963575745.1. Classification (NCBI taxonomy): domain Eukaryota; class Dinophyceae; order Prorocentrales; family Prorocentraceae; genus Prorocentrum; species Prorocentrum cordatum. The sequence goes on along the minus strand of CAUYUJ010017705.1, from coordinate 65,457 downwards.
TAACATGACAGCGCCAGACTGCGCCGGGACAGCCGCGGGACAGCCACGGGACAGCCGCGGGACAGCCACGGGACAGCCGCGGGACAGCCGCGGGACAGCCGCGGGACAGCCGAAGCAAAGCGGGCCGTCGGGCAATAAAGCTGCGGCCCGGGCCAGTAAAGCCGCGGCCCGCCGCGGGACAGCCGCGGGACAGCCGCGGGACAGCCGCGGGACATCCGCGGGACAGCCGCGGGACAGCCGCGGGACAGCCGAGGCGCAGGCGAGGCAAACATGAGGCCAAAATGCTATGGGAGCACTGGGAATGGCCTTCAATCGAGTTGTCTGGCATTGAAGATTATCCATGGTTCGGATGACGAGGAAGGGAGCGAAGGAGGTAGGAGGGGGGCGAAGGAGGGAAGAGGGAGGAGGGAGGAGCGAGGAGGGAGGGAGGAGGGAGGATGAGGGAGGAACGAGGAGGGAGGGACGAGAAGGGAGGAGGGAGGACCAAGGAGGGATGAAGGGTGGAGGAGCCATGGCAAAGAAACGAATGAGTGAACCCGACGTCGGGGTCACATAAGCCCCCGCCATCAAAGTGCATATTGGGGCTGGTCTTGTGGGGGGTGATTGCCGTGGGAGGGAGTCCAAGGGCGCGGGATGAGCGGGAAGGTTTTTTGCTGATGATTTCTATGTGCTTGTGCAATTGTATTGCAATAAAACGGACTGCCATTTTCCCGCACAACCAAAATAAAAAAACAACAAACGAACGGGGGAAAGGCGCGCGCCACCTGCATCTCACGGGCGATCCCGCTGGACGCCCGTGAGCGCGAAAACCGCGAAGAGACCCGGACCGACGAAAAGCGCGAGAGACCCCTAAACCTTGCAAGATCTTGCAGTGCCCACCCAATCGGCCAGGGCAGACGAAGGCGCCCGTGCGGGGCGCGCGCATCATCACAGCGACAACAAAAAACACGCCATGTCCTGAAGCTCGCAGAACGCATCGTGGAGCGATGGCGCACGCACAGATCCGCAGTCGAATCGGGTTGAAGCTCGCTCGGGCTGCGCTAGAGCAGACCGGCGCGCCCGACACTCAAACGCGCCGAAGCTCTAGCTACTCGCGCACGCAGAAAAGCTGCTCGCTCAATGAAAAAAGCCACGCTCGCAGGAAAGCTGCTCGCCCACAGGGCACGGCTACATTTCGGCTTTTCTTGGGCGGAATTATGCGAAGGGGGGGGGTCAGTTTAAGCCGCGGCCTCCTCAGAGGCGGAGGAGGAGGAGGGCGCCGCGCAGAAAGGGTGCGGAGAGGAGAGGGGCCCAGGCCTCCGGCCACGGCGCGGCCCCCGCGCAGCCAGCCCTGGCCTGCGATGCGTGTGCTGCCGGAGGTGCCCCTGGCCAGAGGTGCCCCCAGCTCTTGGCTCCGCTTTGGAACCCCCTGGATTATTGGCTCCGTTTTGGCTCTTGGCTCCGTTTTGGAGCCCCCAGCTCTTGGCTCCGTTTTGGCTCTTGGCTCCATCCAACTCATGGTGGTGGTGGTGGTGGTGGGAAACAGGAAGGGGAAGAGGCGCTCTCCCTCGGGTGTTGCTAGAAGTACCCCTGGCTCCATGTTTGCCCCCTGGGGGCCTCTGGGCCTCGCGAGGGCACTTCTAACATCAGGTCGGGCATGCCCCCCTACAGGCGGATTTGGGACGATCAGAAAATACACAGAAAATGACCGAAAGTATTCAAAAATTGTCGAAAAATCGTCCCCTGACTATTCTGAATTGTTCTGTAAGGTTCCCACTGTAGAGAGACAGGCCCGACTTGATCCTAGCAACACCCGATGCGACGCGGCGGGTGCCAGCCCCGAGCGGCGCTCCACGGAACTCGCGTCGCCAAGGGCGCCCCGCGCCCACCCTCACGCAGAGGTGGCAGGCGCGGCAGGGCCAACGAACATGAGCACGCCCTCGCGGACAGCGGCGGGGGAGCAAAACGGATCATGAAGTCGGGCGTGTACCCCTACAGCGGGATTTTGGAGGAAGAGTAAACAGTTCCCCAAAAAGATTCAAACATGATCAAACATACGCAAAAATCGTCCCCTGACTTTGCTTTGACTATTTGGGAATATTCCTCCTGTAGAGGGACATGCCCGACTCAACGGTACCAATGACGCGCCACAAGTGGGGACCTCATCAGCACGTCGCCGGTAGGGAAGCACGTCGCTCTCGGCCTCCGTCTTCTCCTTCCCGAGACCGTGCGGATCCCGCACGGTCGCCGCGCGCGCTCTCCACGTGAGCTTCGCGCGCGCGCGCCCTCGCCGACAACGTCGGGGGAGCAAAACCAAGACTCTTGGTGTTTTCTATATTGGAGAACCATTTCCCTCGATACACTAGGCGGCCAAAGGGTCACTATCACACAGAATTCTGTCGCAACGCTCGTGAGCCAACAGCTCCCCGATGCAATGCAAGGAAGCTAAAAAAGCGAAGAAGGAGGTGGGAGGGGCCAGGATGACTGCAGAGAGCCAAAGAGCCCGGCCTCCCGTTCCCCGAGGAAAACCGTCAAGGACTGAAATCCTCGATGCACTAGGCGGCCGGGGTAGGGAAGCGGAGTGCCCGGAAAGGCTATACAACCCTCAAGGTGACCCGTCAAACTGGCAACATGTTTTACTCAGACGGGTCGGGCCTACAGGCACGTACAAGCACGAGAGCATTCACAGGCACATCAAATCGTGAAATAACCAAAGGGTCACTATCACACAGAATTATGTCGCAACGCTCGTGAGCCAACAGCTCCCCGCAATCTCCAGGATTCCCTGGGGCCTACGGGTGGGTGGGTGGGTGACCTCATTCACAATATCAAGCATTTTTCTTCCTATCTTTGAAAGCAGAACAGAGCAGCTGGGGCAACCTCGACACTAGCCATGCCAGCTCATCCACGGACTCCTGCACGCGGGCTTGGCCGAGAATGGAGGGCTGCTTCAAGATGCGGCCCTTCTTCTCGTATCGTCGGCAGGAAGCGATGACGTTCCACCGACCACGCTTCTGGATCGTGAGGGTGTCGATCCCGTTCAGTGCGTCGACTGAGGCCCCTCCATGTCGGAGGCTGCGTGGACATAGCTTGAGGTCGCCGAAGTTCAAGGCCTGACAGGCCCGCCTGAAGATCAGCTCGTATTTCTGGGCGGCGAGGTCAGGGAAGAGGTATTCTCCGGGCTTGACGGCCTTCAGGATCTGGACCAGGATCGCTCGCAGGACTGGCCTGCGCTCTGGTGCCGTCTCGCTAACGAGGACCGTGTCGTCGCAGGCACCCGCCTTCGTCGGCTTCCCGAGCTCCTTCGGTGCAACGATGAGGGGGTAGAAGCTCCGAAGGCCCGAGCGAGCTCGGGGGGGGGCAACCTGGTCCCGACCCAACGAGATCGCCACCAAGATCCTCAGATAGGTGTCGAACATGAGGAGGGTCAGGCCGGCCGCCTGGACCGACTCGATCGAGCCGTGCCGGGCCATGAAGACCGCCAGAAAGATGGCGCACTCCCAAGGAGCGCCATCCCGCGACACGCTGCACGAACTCTTGCGGTAGCCTTGTAGGGCCTTCCGAGTGAGCGGGAACGCCGACGTCTTTGACCACGCGAGGTTCTGCTCGTACATGAGTCCGTGCACTGTGTTGTTCGGCCGAGAGATCGTCTCCCCATCGAAATACAGCTTGTGCAGGTGCTGCTCCATGGCCACGTCCAGCTCCTGGTACGTGGTAGTGGGCACCATGGCGCTCTTGCAAAACAGGTAGAACAGCTTCACTGCCTCGGTGTGCGCGCGCAAGGTCTTGGCGGAGATCGAGCGGCTCTTCAAGTACCCCTCCTGCCGAGAGCCTCCTGCTCTGGTGGCCCTCGCTCGTGCTCGGTCGGAGCGCAGGGCGCCCGCCTTCGGCTCGCCCGAGCCTCGGCCGGTCGAGCCTGGCGCTGGGAGGCCCACAGTGGTCAGCAACTTGGTGGCCCCCCTTGAAGCCGAGAGTAGCGATGGCTTGCCGCCTCCTCTCGGCACTGGACCCGCACATGGCGTGCCCTGTCGCGCGCCCCCATCCAGTGGCAAACCGCCGTGGACACGTCGGCGTGGCGAACGGCTGCGGGGCGACCCCGACCTCGCCCGCCAGCTCATCGGCACAAGACTGGCAGTGCACTGGCCCCCCCGCTCGAAGAAACGCCCCGGGCGGAGCAGCCTGTTTGAGCCCAGCGGCATACACGCGGCAAAACACCAGGCGGATAGGCTGCGGCCAACGATATTTTCCAACGCCAGGCAGGACGACCGCTTGGGCCCTCGACCTTGACCTTGCCCTCGAGGATCTCGCGGGGGACTCGGCAGTTGCACCTCCTATCCAGGGCCCCGAGAGAGACCGCGTTAGTAAAGAATATCGTAGACTTCTTGAACGGGGCCCCGTACCTGCACGCGTCGTACCTGACAGGACTGCACGAGCACTTCTGGAGCTCCCTCTTTAGTGGCTCGTAGGACCAGATCCCAGATGAGGCCGGGTTCTCCACCGAGACCGTGACCCCGCACTGACGACATACCCGTAGAGCACGACAACTGAAGAGCGCCAACTCCAGGCCCCTGGTGACCTCGTTGGTGTCCTCGGAGCCAGTAGATCTTGCCTGGGACCAGCGGGTGCACGGCGGAGACAGGTGAACACGCCAAACTCTTCCTTCTCGATTCCAACGGATGACCCTACACTGAACACGTGAGTTGAGCAGGTCGAAGTGTTTTCCGTTCGCAACATCGATCGGACACAAGATGCGCAGGCCGGCCTGCGCACAGGCTCCCGACAGGCGTCCGCAGCCGGCAAACAACTCGAGGATGCCCAACGGCCTCCTCGTCTGGCGCTCGCTCCGTGAGCGGCTCGGGCACTTGCCCTCGGCCGTCCGCACCGGCGCGGCCGCCTGGCTGGCAGCCGCCGCTCGCAGTCGCCCGGCCAGGCGGCCAGGCCGCAGCGCCTCGCCCGCCTTCAGGACGCCCTTGTCCGCAAGGCGGGAGTCGGCGTCCGTCGGGTTGCGCTGCTCGCTCGCCCTCCCCGAAGCGCTGCGGGATCCCACGCCGTCGCCGCGCGCGCTCTCCGCGGAGGCGGCGCGCGCGCGCGCCTCGCCGTCAAGACGCCCCCACGAGGAGCGGCGCGCTCCCACGCCCAACCTGGCCCGGAGCCGAAGCCTTCGCACGCTCCTCCTCCGGCCCCGCCTCCGCCTGCGCCCCCGCCTCCTCCTCCCCCTCCTCCCCCCCCTCCTCCTCACCCCCCCCCTCTGGGTATCGAACTCCCCTGGGAACGGGTGAAGCACAGGCGGGCGGGTCGGGAGATCGTTTCGGCCGTTCCAAAGCGCTGTGCGTTTCAAAGAAAGAAGGAAGGGCCTAAGTAAGAGGAAGGGGCGGAAGGGACACCGTTGTGGATAAGCCAACGAACTCTACCTCCGCGCTCACGTTCTAGTAAAGCCAGCCTCAAACACACAAGCATTAGACTTCAAACACACAAGCATTAGACCTCAAACACACAAGCATTAGCGATGGCGATGACTCTCTTGCTTCCCCTGTAGGCCCTAGGCGAATGATCATATCATGGCACCTTGTGTCAGCCTGCGCCGCTGGCTTACTTGTCTGATTCGCATTCTGTGTTCCAATTGCGTGTTTGACGGCCTCCTCCTCCCTCTTCCTCCTCCTACTCCGCCTCCTCCCCCTCCTCCTCCTCCTCCTCCTCCTCCTCCTCCTCTCCTCCTCCTGGTCCTCCTCATCCTCTCCTCCCCCTCCCCCTCCTCCTCCTCCTGCTCCTCCTCGTCCTCTCCTCCTCCCCCTCCTCCTCCTCATTATTATCCTCCTCCTCCTCCTCCTCCTCCTCCTCCTCCTCCTCCTCTACCGCCCCTGGCCTTCCTCCTCCTCCTCCTCCTCCTCCTCCTCCTCCTCCTCCTCCTCCTACTCCTCATACTTATCCTCAGTTTGCTTTCGTCGCCGCCACGGCTGGACGCGCCTCGGGGCCTCGAAACTCTGGCGGCCAGGGCCCCAACCCCCGTCGGCGGATCGGCGGGAACCTCCAGAGTGAGCTGCGGACGGTTGGGCGACGACCCACTGGGGGGCAGGCGGCCCCCCGCCCCCCTCGGGCCCCCTTCCTGCCCTTCCCCCTTCAAGCGCAACAGCGGCGCCGACGGGCCCCGCGATGGCGACGGCGCCGATGCCGCGACGATGCGACGAGGGATACGACGAGCCGACGACGACGAGACGACGAGCCGCCGACGACGATGACGACAGGGGTGAGAGGGGGAGGGGAGGGGGAGGGAAGAGGATGGGAGGAGGGGAGGGGAGGGGGGGAGGGGATGGTTTCGGAGCGGAGGGGAGGAAGAGAGGGAGGGAGGAGGGCGATTTTTCGCCGATGTACTCGCCAGGCCCACCCTGACAAGGCGCTGGCAGAGGCTGTCGCGCAGTTGCCGCCTGGCGCTCATCCTTTCGGCAGCCTTGCGCCATCCTTGGCGCCCCGAGCCTCTCGCAAGGTCATGGCGACTTGCGGCGCTCTCAGACATGGCGCCAAAACGCGCCGACGGCAAGAAGCGCAAAACGCACCCAGAAAAAGACGGCGGAGAAGGTCGCCGACAAACCGTTGAAGCACTGAAGCACGATGAAAAAGTGCAGGGCCATCATCGCCAAGGTCGGACATCAAGTTGATGTCCGACCTTCCGATGATGGCGCAGGCTCGCGATCAGGCTGCGCCCAGCGCGGCCAATGCGCACGCCCGCAATTCAGCCAGACGCGCTCCTCGCGAGCGCGAGCGCGACGCGCGCCAGGAGGAAGAAGCTGGGGGGGAGGTGGAGTCCGACGTGGACTCGTTCGCTCCGGACACGGGCTCGAAAAAATGGACCACGACTTCTCGGGGCCGGGCTCGTCTGGGCCAGGCGCAGGCGCGGTCGTGGTGGGTTGATTTGGCGGTGCGCCTACTGAGCGTGGAGCGTCGCGCCGGTGGCAGGCACCGACGCAGCTGTCGTAGAGTCGCGGAGCCTGCGCTATGGAGGGGGAGTGAGTTGAGAGGACGAAGAGGCGAGGGATGATAGGGATGATGATGGGGGGGGGGCGGGACAGGGAGGGGGGGGCGGAAGGCGAGAGGAAGAGAAGGCTCGGAAAGTGCCAAGTGCGGCGGCCTCCGCGTCTCCATGCGCCGCTCGATGCGCCCCCCCTGAGGGCCGAGTAGCCGAGTAGAGCAGCGACGTGGAGGAGTCCGGAGGGGGAGAAGGAAGGAGGAAAAGGGGGGGGGGGAGGAGGGGGAGGAGGAGGAGGAGGAGGAGGAGGACGAGGAGGAGGAGGCATCCTGATGAGGAGGAGTAGGAGTAGGAGTAGGAGTAGGAGTAGGAGTAGGAGTCGGAGTAGGAGTAGGAGTAGGAGTCAAGCTAGCCAGCTCGAGCGAGTCAAGCATGGCATGCCCAGTCCCCACCCGCCCTCCCACAACATAAGAAGCAAAGCTGGCACAACTGGGGGCCGAAGTCACACCGGCCAGCCGGTTTGGTACAGCTGATGCGGCCGCGATGGCGGTTGCCGACATGGGAAGCTGATCCCATTCCTGCCAGGCATCCCACCAAGCCGACGTGGACGACAGGGCGCCCCTGAGAGGAGTTGGTGCGCGGCGCCGAGGCGAGAGCGACATGTCACCCCTTCGCGCGGGGTGTGCGCCGCGTCCCATTCCTGCCACGCATTTTGCGACGTGACGACAGCACGACCATGTTGACAAGAAAAACAAAAACTGTGTATTGTCTTTTGCAGATTAGAATGGGACGGATTGGATGGGCGGGCGCGGGGTGTGCGCCGCGTCCCATTCCTGCCATGCATTTTGCGACGTGGACGACAGGACGTCCATGCGACGGTGCCAATGACGGCGACGACTCTAGAAGGATTTGAGCATGCGCTCGCGGCGACGCGCGCGCATGTCGCCCGCGTGGTATTTTTTGCACAGGATTCGCGGCCTGGGTGCATGACAGAGCATCGCGAGTGCACCGCGCGATGACGTGAAATCGCTGGATTTGACCGAATTCTTAAGATTCCTATGGTTTTCCTATGATTTCAGCAAGAGAGCCCGGGCAGGAAATTTGTAGATTTTTTGTGAAAAAGCATTGGGTTTTTGATGTTTTTATGTTGAAATGCTTGCAAACACACGGTGTTCGGTAGGATTATGACATGAACGCGCGCGTGTGCTCTTTGTGGTATTTTTTGCAATGGATTATCGCCGTGGACGACAGGACGTCCATATCGAGAGGAAAAAATAAGAAACATGTTGATTTCGTATTGTTTTTTACAGGTTAGGATGGGACCACCCGGATGGGGCCCCTATCTGCCGGCCTGAGGGGGGAGTAGGAGTATATTCTAATAAGGAATAATAAAGATAGGAGGAGGAGGAGGACGAGGAAGAGGAGCAGGAGGAGGAGAAGGTTGAGGAGAAGGAGGAGGAAGAGGAGGGAGGAGGAGGAGGAGGAGGAGGAGGAGGAGGAGGAGGAGGAGGAGGAGGAGGAGGAGGAGGAGTCAGCCTTGACCCTACCATGGTGGGTCCCTGCTCGAAGCATCCTGCACGCGCTCCCCACGCTGCGCTGGCACGGTAGCGGGGCCTGCCGTCAGGCAGCCGGACACTCGGGAACCCCGGCGACAGCAGCTAAAAGAGGGCCCCGCACAATAGACGCGGGGAGGCAGGTACGGCGCCGCGAGGAGGCGGGGATTCACAGAGGGACGGACAGAGGCAGGAACATGGATTTCCCGGAGGTCCTCCGCGGATTTCTTGGATCGGGCCAGGGGCGGCGCTGGAGGCGCCGCCAGGGGGGCCCAACGCCGATGCGAGAGATCCGTGCGGGCCTCAAAGAATCATGCTTATGCATCTCGTTGTTCTTCATACGGCGTCGCTGCAAAAAATAATATTGAAAAATCGACAGAAACCCTCTGCGCCTCAGGCGCTGCTCACGGAATCCTGGGCGTCGGCCTCGTCCAGGAACTCCAGTGCTCTGCGCAGGCTCTCCGAGAGCTCGTCCATGGTGGGCCGGTCCTCGGGCTCGTCCATCGTGCAGCTGGCAAAAATGTCCTTGGTGCCCTGCTGCGCACCCTCCGGCATCCTCAGGCGCTTGCCCGCAGCGACTTGTACTACCACCGTGGGCGCCGACATGCCCTTCCAGGGGCTTTGGCCACAGACGACCTGCCACAGGAGGACGCCCGCGGCATACACGTCCGCCTTGGTGGTGAGCTCGACTTGGCGATCCATGTTGAAGAGCTCGGGCGGCATGTGCGTGACAGTGCCAAGCTGGTTCGTCAGGATTCCACTGTTCTCGCCCTCAAGGATGCGGGACAGCCCGAAGTCACAGATCTTGCACACGTAACCCTTGACGGACACCTGCGTCTTGCAGAGCACGTTATTTGCAGTCAAGTCGCCATGAATTATACCTCGAGAGTGGAGGTACGAGCCAGCGCTGGCAATCTCGCTGACGATCTGAAGAACCTCGACGTAGTCCTTGGACTCGACGCGTGGACGGCTGCAAAGCAGCCCGAGAGTGCCGGCGTCACACCACTCCTGGACGATCCAGGTTTGGTATCCTACGCCGTCGGCAGCGCCTAACTCTGCCTGGGCGAGCCCCTGTCTCTTGCCCTGCTCCCTGGCCAGGAAGAATACAAGGCGGCACCAACACCGGGGCGGGGAGATGTGAGGAGCAAGGGGGGCCTCCGTGGTGGTGTGGTCCCCCCTCTGACTCGGGAAATCCCCAGCCTCCAGCTAAGGGGGAGCATCGTGGACCTCCTCGCTGGAGGTGGCCCCCTGGTGGTGTTGGTGTCGCTTCTCCTCCCTCCGACCTGGTGCTGTACTTGTAGGTCTGCACAAGGTTCGGGTGCGACAGCGTGCAGGACAGCTCGGCCTCGAACTGCGTCTTGGCGGCGTCCGCCTTCCCCTTCCAATCTACCACCTTCACCGCCACGGGCGAGCCCAGCCACTGGGCATAGTACACCCTGCCGAAGGAGCCCCGCCCGACCTGGGGAAACCCAAAGGCACTGATACCGCTGCTCCCCGGGCCTCTCCCAGAGTGAGCTCTGACCAGGATTTCGAGGCGAATCCAGCCGTGGCGACGAGGGCCTCCCAGGAGGCCCAAGAAGTGGAAGACGGGCGACGTGTAGAGGTATGGGTACCTTTTCCTCCTCCGACGACCTGCTCCCGCAGCTGCACGTCCACAAAGGGTGGCCTCGTGGGCTTCAGCTGCACCCCCGCGCTGCGGCTGCTGTCGCCGGCAGAGAGGGCAGAGACGCAAGAAACCTGGCGCCTTTTGTCCCCCGAGTCCAGATCTGTGTCGCCGCTCTCCTCTGAACACCAGAGGACGACAAGCCCAAACTCGGGTGCCGCCAGGCGTGTGGGGAGAAAGGGTGGGGGGCCAACGCTGATCTGCGAAGTCCGCTTGGACCTCCCGTGGTCTGTGCCTTCCTGCCGTCTTCTGGTGTTCGACTCCTGCCGGTCAGCCGCGCCCGAGGTCGCCGTGGTGGTGTCCGTGGGCGGCGAGTCTGCCGCCGTGGGCTCGGCCCTCGCGGGGCAGTACTGCGAGGCATCGTCGACCACGACCATCACCACAAAGTACAGGCAGCTCTCCAGGACTCTGCCCTCGGGGCGCCATGGTGCCTCGAGCAGACGGACCGGCGGCACGGCGTCCACCGCGGCCGCGGCCACGTCCACGGGCTGGTTCGCCGGCACGAAGCGGCAGGACACGGGACAGAGGACCTCCCTGCTGGCGTCGCACATGTCCGCCGGGACTGCCCTCAGGCTCGCCGAGGTGCCAAATGTGTGCGGCTCTGCCTTCTTGGCATAAGGGGAAGCGGGTCCTGAGGGAAACGGGTCCTGGACCCTGGGGGCCTTCCCCCAGGACGAGCTCTTCGTCCTGAGTCGTTTTCTGACTGCCCCCCGGGCCTGTGGAAGGCAGGACCCCGAGGGCCCCTAAACGGCGAAAAATCTCACGACCCGTCTTTCTTAGGACCCGCTTCCCCTAAGGAGGAGGAGAAGGAGGAGGAGGAGGAGGGGGAGGAGGGAGGAGAGGAGGAGGAGGAGGAGGAGGAGGAGGAGGAGGAGGAGAAGGAGGAGAAGGAGGAGGAGGACCAGTGTAAACCAAAGAGTCATCAACGATGTTGGAATAAACCCTCTCGCCAAGCTCCTTTTTCATAGGCTCCTACAGCGATTCATCTCCACAAAGGGAACTGCCTCGTCGGAAGACAATCGTTTGAACACTGAAACATGTAAAAAAAATATTCTCGGGATTCCAACGCCACGGATCAACCAGACCGTTGCGTCTTGACGAGCCTGAATCGTGCCAGAACGCCATTCCTGTGACTTCAACACCACGAGTCAACATAACTGCTGCACCCGCATAATCCTGAATCGTTCCGAAGAAAAACCATTTCTGGTCCGTTGACCATGGGAATCCGTGAACCATTTGCAAATGAATCAACTAATGTGCGCGGCGCTAATCCGAGAACCACAAATTGAAAAGGAGGCGCCCTCACTCCGTGAAACTCTCGCTCTTGCGATTTGTTTAAACGAATGTGCGCGGCGCTAAGGCGAGAGCCACGTGTTCATAACCACCCGCCCGCAATATGTGAAAACCTTGCAATGTGTTGCAAAGAATGTGCGCGGCGCCAAGGCGAGGACCACATGTTGGAAAGGACCGCCCTCAATCCGTGAAGCTCTGGTAAATGTATAAAACGTATGCACGCGGCGCCAAGGCGAGAATCACATTTTGAAAACCACCTGCCCTCCATCCGTGAAACGGTTGCCAATGTTTCAGCTTCAGGGTCATCGATGGTGAGGAAGCTTCAGGCGAAACGCCCAGTCCGCCCTGAAAAACTGACCTCGGGGTGCGACGGGGAAATGGCATTTCTACAGAACGGGAATGGAGGACGAGGAGGACGAGGAGGAGGAGGAGGAGGAGGAGGAGGAGCCTTCCCGTCCCACATGCTGCGGATGCCCTCCAAGAAGGCGCTGCTGTCGGTGCCCGCGTCGAGCTGCAGGACGTCCCACAGGCTCGGCTGGCCCTCGAACGCGTCGGGGCAGCCCGCGCTGTGCGGGCCCGCCTGGAAGGGCGGTGGGCGGACCGGAGCGCTCGTGAGGCGGGTCCAGTTCCTGTTGGCGTACAAAATCGGCCATCTCATTGTCGTGGTATTGACCTCTGGCGGCGCGCAGAAAGAGGGCAGGGGGATAGGGGGATAGGGGGAAGGCTTCTCAGGAGGAGGCTGCTTCTTGGAGAGGCGCGGGCCTGACATCTACAAACGAGGCCCGCGCCTTCCGAGAAGCAGGGGTGCTCCTAAGACGACGCCTTCCCCCCCCCCTCTCCCCCATACACCCCTCTGCGCGTGGCCGGCACCACCGTCCTCCTCCTCCTCCTTCTCCTCCTTCTCCTCCTCCTTCTCCTGCCGAGACCTGCACCAGGCACGTGACCTCCGAGAGGGCCTCCTCCATCCGGCCGAGCCGGAGGGCCCCACACCCATAGGTCTTCCGCGCCCGGTCGCGCCAGGGCTGGCGCCTCGCGGCCGCGGCCTCCGAGGCCCGCCTGTCGATCTCCTCGATCGGCACGGTCTCGCAGCGGTTGCGTGTCTTCTCCAGCTCGCGCCGCTGGATCTCCTGAACGGCGATGTAGCCGCAGTTGACCAGCACCTGGTACTGCCACCGTGTCAGCTTGCGGGGCACGTGGTCGATCACGCACAGCGCGCCCAGGCGGAAACCGTCGGACATCACCAGGGGGCACCCTGCGTAGAAACCAATGAACGGCTCTCCAATGACCAAAGGATTGCTGAACGTCCGTGGGTCTTTGACAGCGTCCTCGACAACGAACACTTGCGCATCCTTGGTGAGAAAGCTGAACGAGCAGAAGCTTGTGTTTTTCGGCGTTTGGGTAGCGTTGAGCCCACATCTCGACTTAAACCACTGGTGGTCGCCGCCCACCAAGCTAATGAGAACAATGGGCATGTTGAGGAGAACCTGCACCACCCTGGTGATGTTGTCGTAGGTGATATCCGCGTCATCTGTGTGCATAATGTCCAAACTTTCCAGCCTACGCAATCGATCTGCCTCGTTGCCAGGCAATGGTGCCCCAGGGTACGCATCCTGTCGAAGGACTTGCCATCGCTCGGACGTCAGCATATTTTGTCGCAAGATGATCCAACATGCTCCTCGAGGGTCCTCGCCGAGGAAGAGCGCACACGTCCGAGCGATGCCAAGAGAAATGCCAAGACACTGATAGCACTGCTTCCTGGACCTCTCTCTGTGGTGCGTGCTGACCAGGCTCCCGAAGGGAACCAGGCCATGGCGGCGACGAACTTCCAGGTGAGCCAAAACATGCAGAACTCTTGGAGGGCATCGATCTCAATATGTTTCTGTCCCCTCCGGGCCTGGATGAGGAGCGCTAGATCCCCGAGCTTGTAGTGGCAGGCCTCAAAGTACAGCTCCCGCCTCGTGGCAGCATCTGTTGGCGGCGCGAACTTCTCGGCGCCGTCCCGCAGAAAGTTCAGCACGTGGTGAAAGTGACGCCCGTCGCGGTCGACGAAGTAGACGCCCGAACCGCCGGGAGGCCGAAGGAGTAATTCCTTCAGCGGCGAGCCCTCGGGGCACGCGTCCATGGTCCTGGCCTGGGCGTCCATAAGTCGGATCGGCGGAGATCGGCAGCCGAGCCGGGAGAAGTCGAATCGGCGGCAATCGGCAGGCCAGGGCGCCTCCGTTGCGGAATCGGAGCCCACATCGGAACCCCGAGCCGACTCGAATCGCCATCGGAAGCCGTCGGCATCGAAACCGAAGCGCATCGGAGGAATCGGAACGAGCCCCGGCCTGGGTGGCGAAGCGCTCGCCCCCCACGTCGAGGTTCACCACGTCGTCCGGGCACGGGGCCTGCCACAAGCTGCCAGGGCGCGGCTCGCCGGCCCGTCTCCGGGCGGGACCTGCCCCGGCCTCGGAGGGGGCCGCGCCGATCCTCCCGCGGCACGCAGGAGCCACACGCGCACACCACTGGCGGCGCGCATGCACGCAGGGCGAACGGGGGCGAAGGCCTCTCAGAATTGGGCCGGGCGTGTCCCCCTACAGGCGGGTTGTGAACGAACAGTGAAAAGTAAACACAACATGCTCAAAAGTAGCCAAATAATTCTCGAGCAAATCTCAAAAGTAGCCAAATCATACTCGAAAAAAGCGTCCACTGACTATTTTAACTATTTTGAACATTCCTCCTGTACAGGGACATCCCCGACTTAATCCGAGAGAAGGATGCTGCTTCTGAGAAAACGCCGGCCCTCCTTCTACAGACAAGGTCCGCGCCTTTTCAGAAGCAGGGGTGCTCCTAAGACGCCTTCCCCCCGGGAGCCACTTCTTGACAATCCCGGGCCCCGGCGAAGGCCCCCAAATGCAGAACAAAAAAGAAACATCCGCCTCGATTGCTTCCATGCCCATCCGCCTCGATTGCTTCCATGCCCGGACCCCTCGCGCTGGGACAAAAATCGCGACGGGAGGTGTTTGTTCCCTTATTTTCAGCCTCTGGGGACCCTCACCTGGCCTCAGGACCGTCAAGAAACGACTCAGGATTCAAGAAACGACTCAGGATGAAAAACCGTTCCCGGGGAAAGGGCCCAGATCTCTGGGGGCCGACGTTGTGACACAATCACGACGTCGGGGGTCTGGGTACGCGGAAGGTCTTCGCGGTGTGCGGGCGCCTGCCGCGGCTCTCCCGTCGGGGAGGCGTACATAAGACTCGGGTTCGGGGGACTCGGGCTGGCCTGACGGGGCCATCATTAGGTCGGAAATGTCCTCCTACAGGCGGGTGTTCAAGGAAAAGAACAAAGATTCAGACATGTGTCAAAAAGGTAAAAAATCGGAAAGTCGGCCCGACTAGTTTGGGATTATGTTTGAATATTCCTCCTGCAGAGGGACATGCCCGACTTAAGGCCATCCTGTAAATGCCGAGGCCCGGTCTGAAATCTGACGCGAGCTCCCGCTGCAAACAGCCCACGAATCGCAGAACGTCAAACTCCAGGACGCGCTCGTCCAGACGCGTCGGCACGCCAGAGTTCTGGCTCACTCGAGTCCTGTGTTTCCAGACGCCTCCTAGATGGGGTCCAAGTAGATGGAGTCGGAGGATTGCACCGAATCGGCGATGCATCGGCGATGCATTGGCGACGCAGTGGCGATGCATCGTCGACGTCGCCGATGCATCGGCGACGTCGGCGTGAAGCGAATCTGGCTCCATATCGAGCCGCAGCGCTGACGCATCGCCGATGCATCGGCGATGCGGCGAAATCCTCCGACCCTATCTACTCCGAGCCCATCCAGGAGGCCTGTTTTTCCGAACCCCACAAACCCGTATTTCAATACAGTAAACCAGTTGCTCCAATTCAAAAATCAGTTTTTGAATTCACGAACCCGTTCCATGAGCGTGGTGTGCGGGCGCCTCCCGCGGCTCTCCTCGCGTCCAGCAGCCAGCGCGCGAACGCCTCGTAGTCCACTGGGCCCCGCTCGTGGACCCCCGCGGCGGGGAGGGCGTCGCTGGCCAGCAGCCCGCGCACGAGGGCGCCGTCCATCCCGGCATCGCAGGCCCGCAGGGAGCGGGCCACGCGGGTGCACAGGGCCCCCCGCGGCACCTCCATGGCCGGGCGACCTCCCAGGCCCCCTCCGCGCGGGGACCTCACGACGGGAGGTGCTTCGCTGCTTTCGGTCTCCCGGGGACCTTACAGGGCAGTCCTTAACACATTGGATGTTTAAAATTATAGGTCTCTTAATACATGAGTAATGTGTGAATAAGTTGATGCATGAACTCATCAATGTGTAATACTAAGTCCCTGCATTTTTAATACATGATCCGCACGCGGAGCATGTATTAAAAACGGCACTGTACCGGGCCTCGGGGCCCAAAGCGCCTTGGGTCCTGCATGTTCTCCTCCAGGCGGACTCTGGGAGAACAATCGGCCGGCCCCCGTGGGGCCACCGGGCTGTGGGGTGAGGACAGGCTGCTCCCTGCAGTGCTGCTTTCTTCTGCTTCCGATTGTAAATTGTTGAAGTGTGCGCGAGAGGGGGGAGCCCCGAACTGGCAAATTGCAACGCCCAAATCGCGTTGCCTGAATTTCAGGGGGGGGGGCGAGGGACATAAAAAATACATAGGATTCGAGCCCCCGTGGCCATAACCACTTGTAAATTACGCGATGTTCGCGTCCCCGAAGCCACAAGCTATGGTACATTACATCATTTGTTGTGCCCCCGAGGCAACAAACCTGGATAAATCATTCCGTATTCACGTCCCCGATGCCATAACCCATTGTAAATTACACCAGATTCGCGTCCCCGAGGACACAAACCATTGCAAAGTATACCGTTCTTGCGTCCCCGAGGTAACAGACCCTTGCAAATTACGCAAAAGTCGCGTCCCTGAGGCCATAAACCTTCGCAAAGTACGTCGTATTCGCATCGCCGAGACCAAGAGTGCTCAAACATGCTCGAGGGTCCAAGACGCGCACAAGAGGCCTCCAAGAGACCCAACAGATACCCCACGAGGCGCCCAAACTGCCTCAAGAGGCCCCCGATAGGCTCTCCACGGCCTCAGACCCACAACCCAGGCACGGTGGCGGGATGGGTCTCACTAGGATAACGCCGACGTCTCAACATGCGGTGATGATTCCTGTCCGCCCCCGAATGATGTTCCCAGATGCGCCAAGGCAGCGCCGAGACGCACCGACGCGACTCGGATAGATCCCATTGTGATAGAGAGAGGGCTGGCGGCAAAGGGGCGAAGCCCTCACGGATTTACATGGTCAGAAGATGTTCAAAAAATAGCCGAACAACCGTCCCCAGACTGCAGGCCCCTTTGTGGACCTCCTGGAAGACCTCTCGGGGGTCGACGCTGTGAGCAAGTCCCGCCGTCGGGGGCCTGGGCTCTTGGCCTCTCGGCGCGCCCGCGCGGCGCTGTTCGGCGGCGGCGCAACCTGTGCGGCCATTTGCGCGCCTCGAGCCAAGGCCGCCGCGGGGTGTGCGGGGACTCTCCTCCTCCTCCTCCTCCTACTCCTCCTCCTCCTCCTCCTCCTCCCTCTCCTCCTCCTCCTCCTCCTCCTCCTCCTCCTCCTCCTCCTCCTCCTCCTCCTCTTCCTCCTCCTCCTCCTCGCCCTCCTCCTCCCCTCCCAGAGCCGCCGCCCTCCGCCTCCCGGCGCTGCCGCCGAGGTGGCAGGGCTGCCGTCCTCGTCTGCCCCCGTCTCCTCCGCGACCTGGCGTTCTATTGCGTGCAACGCTAGGCCCGAGGTGCCGAAGTTGCCGCCAGCGGGTGCCTCGCTCGAGTGGCTCGAACTCGCGGACGCCTGGAGGCTGTCGCGTCGTGTCAGGGCCGATCAGGCATTTGAGCCGGGCCAGGCAGCCTGAGGGGCACCCTGTCGCCACCCCCCTCTGACTGGTAGAAGACAGGACGGGTGCCTGCAGCAGAGGGTGTTGAAGGCGTCGCCCGCGCGGGGGGCGTGAGCAGGAGGCCGAGTGGTGGTGTTCTTGTATCGGGGAAAGCTGGCCGAAGGAGGGTGTCGGATCGTCTCGGAATCGGCCACGGCGCCTTGGTCGTGGATCGCTCGCGCACGGTCGGCGCTGACGATCGCGCCCTCAGGTTGCCACGTCGCAGCGAGTGGCATGAACTGCACACTGATCGGCAAGCGCGCGTGCGGGTTCCTACCCCAAAAACGTTTCCGCAACTACAGACTACACAAGGTTACGGGTAAAGCGCGCCGAGGACAAGGAGGACGATGAGGAGAAGGCTACTCACAGACTGAACCGCCCATCGGGATTTCTGATCTGCGTTGCCCTCCACCTTCCCCTCCTATCTATTCCCCTTCCCCTGCCACAACCCCTTCTTCCTCCTCCCCCTGTTTTCCCGTCCCCTCTTTCCCCTTGTCCACTCTCCCCCTTCCCCTGCCTGTCTGCCCCCTACCCCTATCCTTTCCCCCATCTAGCCCTCTTCCGCAGTTTCCCTCTTCACTTACCTCTGGGCACGTTTCAATGCAGACTTGCCACCCGCTTCGCCCCATCCAAAACGAATAATCCTTCAACACCTCGAAAAGAAAACCCCGACTGGGCCCAGCCTGCCTGTTCGAGTCTGCTTTGATTCTGGACGGTGCCGCCATTGTCTGCACAAGCAAGCGTCTACAGCTAAGTGCCGGGAGCGACTGCGCACGCAAGCGTCGAGGATTTCAAGCCGACGCAAGTCTCCAATCTCAAATCATAAACGTCTGCGATCGTTCAACGATCTTGGTACCAGAGGCACTGGCACATCATTATGGTGTAAGGCTCATTGTCAGCACAGCGAGCGCTGTTCACCCACAGTGCTTCGCCAGTGACCTGGCATTGCTGACATTGGAGGAGGGGGGGAACGACAAGACGGAGGAAGGAGGAGGGGGGGGCATGGCGACCTGCCGAGGGACGGAGGGGAGAGCACTGGCCTCCCCTGCGCCTGACGTTGCTGACTCTGCTCCCATCCCCCTGCCGGACGGTCAAGGGGAGCGGCGGCCTTCGAGCAAGGCGGCCATGTCTCATAGGAAAATCCGCCCGCGAGCCTTCAACCAGCAGCATTCCCACATCGCGAACGTGTCGTGCGTGTCCTCTCTCGCTTGGCCCAATTCGTACGTGTGCCTTCCCGTTCGAGCCGTCAGGAGCGCGCTTCTGTGAACCTGCTGGTTCTTCGCGGGGAGGGCGAACCAGAATCCGCTGACCATGGGACCTCCGGTTGACGCCAGTTGCGTGATCAAGCAGGGCAGGAACACGCAAGAGGAACAGGAGATGACGGACAGGAAGAATGGGCAGGCAGGACGGACGGACGGATCAGGGACGAATGATGGAAGGCCAGGGACAACATGGAGAGCACAGGCACGCGGACGGATGTGATGTGTGGGGCAGGGAGAACTCGAGCCAACAAGATCGGAGGGGGCAATGGCACCGCCTGGTATGCCCACGAGCCCCCGGCACCGGCTGCACATGCTTGTCTTATATATATATATGTACATACATACATACATACATAAGAATATATACACATGTGCATACATATATGCATACATATCTATGTATACATATATACATATATATATATATATATACAAGACTGCAAAGGCGCTTCGCGCCATGCACCTTGGTCCTTGAGGCTTGGTATGCAGGCGGAATGGCAAGAAGGTCAAGCCGACAATTTAGCGATAACTCCTGGTTGCCTTTTCCAGCATCGCCGCTAAAATGATATTATTTGTTATCCTTCCTCCATGCATGTTGTTCCTTATTTTCGCCATACCCTGCGCATTCTCCCCATCCTCCTCAGCTCTTTTTTGCGGAGGCTCCTCCTTGGAGAGCCTCTAAGGGCCTCACAAAAGTTGTTTCGGGTTTTCTTAAGGCCTTCTGGAGGCCTCCTGGGCGTATTCTGGGGGCCTCCGGGGGCTTCCTCGGGCCACCCTGCCTCCAACTGCCGTCTCCCTGAACGACCGAATCACAATTTGGAATTCTTCGGAGGGCGTCTTTGGGCCATCTTGGGCCGCCATGGGGCTCTCTGAAGGCCATCTTGGACCCGTGTTGTGCCGTTTTGGGGCTCTCTTGGACTGCCTGGAAGCCCTTTCGGATGGTTGTGGGGCGATTTGGGAGCCTCCCAGGCGGCTTCGGACGCCCAGAAGACCGCCGTCTTGGAGCGTTGGGAAGCCGAAAAGAGGAGAACCCCCAAATTCACCAACAACCAATGGAAAATCAATGACTTTTGCCTCGGGGGGCCTTCTTGGGAGTGCTCGTGGAAGCCTCTTTGGGGCCGTCCTGGAGGCCTCTTGGGCCATCTTGAGGTCACGTCGGTCACTCTTGGAGCGCTCTTGTGCTGTCTTGGGGGTCTCTGGGACGTCTCCGATGACCCCCCTGATCGCCCTAAATGTGCTGGGAAGGCTTGGCAAAACGCATTGCGAGGCCCGGTGGCCGCTTCGAGGCCCGTCTGGAGGGCCCCAAAGCCTCAGGTCCCGGGAGTACGGTTTTTCCCAACCATCCTGTGGTGTTGGGTCCTCGTTCTGAAGAGACGTCGCCCCGCGATCCTCCTTCCTCCTCCTTCCTCCTCCTCCCCTTCCTGCCCCCTCCTCCCCCTCCCACACCCATTCTGGCACACCCCTCACTAGGGAGCTCCACCGAAGGCCCCAGTGGCTGCGCCCGCATGCGGTTCCACCCCCCATTCTGGCACACCCCTCACACGTTTCGTGGCCCCATAGGGAGCTCCACCGAAGGCCCCAGTGGCTGCGCCCGCATGCGGTTCCACCCCCAATTCTGGCACACCCCTCACACGTTTCGTGGCCCCATAGGGAGCTCCACCGAAGGCCCCAGTGGCTGCGCCCGCATGCGGTTCCACCCCCCATTCTGGCACACCCCTCACACGTTTCGTGGCCCCATAGGGAGCTCCACCGAAGGCCCCAGTGGCTGCGCCCGCATGCGGTTCCACCCCCCATTCTGGCACACCCCTCACACGTTTCGTGGCCCCATAGGGAGCTCCACCGAAGGCCCCAGTGGCTGCGCCCGCATGCGGTTCCACCCCCCATTCTGGCACACCCCTCACACGTTTCGTGGCCCCATAGGGAGCTCCACCGAAGGCCCCAGTGGCTGCGCCCGCATGCGGTTCCACCCCCCGTTCTGGCACACCCCTCACACATTTCGTGGCCCCATAGGGAGCAAGGCCCCAGCGGCTGCGCCCGCATGCGGTTCCAAGCCCCCATTCTGGCACACCCCTCACACGTTTCGTGTCCCTGCGCCCGCATGCGGTTCCACCCCCCATTCTGGCACACCCCTCACACGTTTCGTGGCCCCATAGGGAGCTCCACCGAAGGCCCCAGTGGCTGCGCCCGCATGCGGTTCCACCCCCCATTCTGGCACACCCCTCACACGTTTCGTGGCCCCATAGGGAGCTCCACCGAAGGCCCCAGTGGCTGCGCCCGCATGCGGTTCCACCCCCCATTCTGGCACACCCCTCACACGTTTCGTGGCCCCATAGGGAGCTCCACCGAAGGCCCCAGTGGCTGCGCCCGCATGCGGTTCCACCCCCCATTCTGGCACACCCCTCACACGTTTCGTGGCCCCATAGGGAGCTCCACCGAAGGCCCCAGTGGCTGCGCCCGCATGCGGTTCCACCCCCATTCTGGCACACCCCTCACACGTTTCGTGGCCCCATAGGGAGCTCCACCGAACGCTCCAGTGGCTGCGCTCGCATGCGGTTCCACCCCCCATTTCGGCACACCCCTCACACGCTTCGTGGGTGGCTCCATGGGGAGCTCCACCGAACGCCCCAGTGGCTGCGCTCGCATGTGGTTCCCCCCCCATTTCGGCACACCCCTCACACGGTTCGTGGCCCCATAGAGAGCTCCACCGAAGGCCCCAGTGGCTGCGCTCGCATGCGGTTCCACCCCCTTTTTCGGCACGCCCTTCACACGTCTCGTGGCCCCATAGGGAGCTCCACCGAACGCCGCAGTGGCTGCGCTCGCATGCGGTTCCACCCCCCATTTCGGCACACCCCTCACACGTTTCGTGGCTCCATAGGGAGCTCCACCGAAGGCCCCAGTGGCTGCGCTGCATGCGGTTCCACTCCATTCTGGCACACCCCTCGCACGTTTCGTGGCCCCATAGGGGGCTCCACCAAAGGTCCCAGTGGCACTGCCCGCTTGCGTCCGCCACCACTCAGCACAGCCCTTGTTCCCTGCGCTTCACCCACCCAGAACAGCGCTTCGGAGCCCTATAGGGAGCTCCACCAAAGGTCCCAGCGGCACCGCCCGCATGCGTCCGCCACCACCCTGCGCAGCCCTTGCTCCCTGCCTGCGTTTCACCCACCCAGTACAGCGTTTCGTGGCCCCATAGGGAGCTCCACCGAAGGTCCCAGTGGCACCGCTCGCATGCGTCCGCCACCACGCAGCACAGCCCTTGCTGACCGCGTCTCACCCACCCAGTACAGCGTTTCGTGGCCCCATAGGGAGCTCCACCGAAGGTCCCAGTGGCACCGCTCGCATCTCCTCGCGCTGCGCCGCCCCCCCCCCGGGCGCGCCCTGCGGCCGCGCCGGCCCTCTGCCCAGGGAGGCGGCGGCGTGGGCGGCGGCGGTCGCCGCCACGACCAGCGCCAGCACGGGCATGGCCTGGTCGGGAGAGGAAGCCCTGACTAGGAAGGCACCAACTATACACCAACACCGATCCTGGCCCAGGATCACCCTGGGCCCAGGATCGGTGTATACGCCTTCCTGCCTTGCGCAAGAAGGGCCCAGGGTGACCCTGGGCCAGGATCGGTATTGGTGTGTAGTTGGTGCCCCCCGACGGACTCCGGATCCGCCCTACTTGGGGGAAATCCGTAAGTAGGGCTTGGAATTTCCGCCTTACTTTTCAGGCCCCGCTGATGCCAATTTCCGCCCTACTTGTCTGTTGCTGTGTCCGCCCTGCTTCTGTGGATTTCCGCCCTACTTTCTGCTGGGTGCAGAAATTTCCGCCCTACTTGTTCGGCCTCTTATAGGTGGATTTCCGATGCAATTTTAAGCTGAAATAAAAGCTTAAGTAGGGCGGATCTGGAGTCAGGGAGGGGCGAGGCTCGACGACGAGCCGAGGGAGATCCCGCGGGGAGGGGGGGCCGGCGGCGAGCGAGGGGGGGAAAGGAGAAGGAGAGGGCCTTCTCAGAAGGCGGAAGGGGCTTCTCGGAGGCCCCTGCGCCTTCTGGGAAGCGCTCTGGCTCTTCCGGGGAGGCTCAGGAAACCTCTCAGAAGGCCGGGAGACTTCCGAGACCTCTGAGAAGGCCGTTACCTCCTCGCTTCCCCCCACAGGCTCGCTGCCGAAAGGAGCGCGATGGAGGAAGCGCACGCGTCGAGGACGGGCAGAGGGAGGCGAGGCGAGGAAGCCGAAGGGAGGGAGGGCAGTGGCGACTGGGGGGGAGGAGAGAAGCGAGGCGGGGGCGGAAAGGAGAGGAGGGCTGACCACGACCGAAGGGGCTGCCCAAAAAAATCTGCAGGATCCTCGCGTCGTTGTGGCAGCTGCACTCTGCCAAGAAGTTGCGTGTGTGTGTGTGTGTGTGTGTGTGTGTGGTTGGGATGCTTCGGCGGCGAGCCGGGGCGGGGGGGAAGTGAGAAGGATAAGGCCTTCTCAGAAGGCTCGGAAGGCCCCTGGCCGTCAAGGAAGTTTCCTAAGCCGTCCCTGGAGGCACAGAAAACTTCTCGGAAGGCCCGAGGGTTTCGGAGAAGCCTCGCCGCCTTCTGAGAAGGCCTTCTCCTTCTCACTTTACCCCCTCGCTCGCCGCCGAATGCTTGCTAGACCCCTGGAGTTGACAACTTCAAGGCGTTAAAAACTCATTGCACACCGTATATTGCTCCAGGCAGAACGCAAAGCAACACTGCAGTCGTCCACTGCTTGGGGACCACGCTGGCAAAAACTTTTTCGGGTGGGACGCCATAGGTCCGCCACCCAGGCGCATCGAGCTCGAAACCCGTTCTTGCAAAGTCCTTGCGATGTCTGCTTTCCGCTAAAAAATTGCTAGCGGAGGGGGGTCGTTGATCGCCACCCCCCCGCAATCCGCCCCCCTCCCCCATCGCCCCCTGCGCCGAGTGGTGACATATACGCGCGGGATCCTCAATATCATCCTCATTATCACCCTCATCCTTCCGGCTCTCATCCACATTTTCATGTGCATCCCGATCTACAGCTTCTCGTCCCTCCTGTCAGCTTCACAGAGGCTCTTGTTCTCAATTCCACCTTTCGCCCGTTCTGGCACGCACTACAACAAGCAGTGGGCGTCCGGGGAGAAATGCGTTTTTTTGCGATCACCACATCCCCGTGACCCGTGAAACGTACACGCTGTCGATCTGGAGCTTCTTCCACTAGCCCCGCCCGCGATGTCTCCCACTGGCCATCGCTCGGACGTCCATTCCCTGTGTTTTTTTCGGTTTAGTGCGTGTTTTTTTCGCCAAATGATCAAGGATGCTCCTCGATGGTCCTCGCTGAAGGAAAAATGCGCACGTCCGAGCGATGCCGAGCCCATCTACTGGGGCGACACACTTCTGAGCGGTGCCTGCCTCTCCGCTGTCTAGCGTGCGGCCTGCTCGAGGCCTCCAGGCTCACTCTTGTGGCAACGAGCTGGGCGGCTGCGTCTGCAGCAAGACGGCCGGCGGTATTTTGTAAGGCGCTGGTGCAGCTGGCGACGACCATCGATGTACCGGGTACAGTCGGGGCGTTGACCTAAGGAACCCTAAATAAGGAACGAGGCCCCTTTTTCCAATAAGTCAAACTTCGATTTCCCATCGAAACCCTAAGCAAAACCAAAGGCGAACTGCAAAACAACTAAGGAACACCGAGCCCCTCCCCAACGAAAAGGGTTCCTTCCTCAGCGCCCCGACTGTATTCCACATGTTGTTACCTGCTTCCCACTCACAGTCTAGGCCGCACAAGGAGTGCCGTGATCGCCACGAGCAGAGCGTCTCCTTCGTACCACCGCTGCGTGCGCAGGACAGTCGGATGCCAGTGCGTGCCCGCACCCTTTGCAACGTGTGGCCCGGTGGCATCACAGAATCTCTCGTCCGGCGCTGACGGGATCCCGCGCGCTCGCCTGCGACAAGCACAAGGATGAAGGGGCCCTGGGACACACAAATAACTACACACAGATAGCAGGATTCCCCATGCGTTCCCATATTTTCTGGGTTTCTGTCTTCCCCCACCCACTTCCCATATTTTCCCATCTTTTCGGGGGACTCGACGATGAATTGTGCCCGTGTCTTTTTTTCCCCTCCCGAGAGGAGGGTTTGGACACGGAGCGAACGCATCGCTGCGTCGGTGTCCCGAGCCCCTGCGCCATCGCCAAGCGCTGGCACGGCCCGCCAACCGAGCCCCCGGGCCTCCGCGATGCCCGCCGCAGCTTTCGCGCGGCTCGCTCCAATCTGACCCTCGCTCCCCCCCTTACAGGGCAGTTTTCTATACATAGGATGTTTAAAACATATGATTTTTAATACTGCATTGTACCCTCTCCTCCGTGTTCCGTCTCTCCTCTCTCCTCTCGATCTCCTCCTGCCCTCCCTCCCTCTCGTCTCCGTCGCCCCTCCTCCCCCTCTTCCTCCCCCTCGGCCTGCTCCTCCACGGCCTCCTTCGCTTTCCACTTTCCCTTCACCTTTCCCTCCTGCTCCTCCCCCTCCCCTTACGCCCCTGCCCCATTCCCCTCCTCTTCCCCCCCCCTGCCTCCTAGTCCTCCTCACCCTTCCTACTCTCACCCTCCTCTCTCTCTCTTGCTTCATTGTTTGTTGGTCTCTCTCATGTGTGTTCTCTCTCTCTCTATATATATATATGTATCGCCATCACCCTTCCCCTCTCAGTCGTTTTCCCTCCCGCCCGCGTTTCCCTCCACCTCCCCTGCTAGCCCCGGCCATCCCCTTCTCGCCACATCCCTCAACCCCTCGCTCTTTTACCACTCCCTGCCTCCCTCCGACCCCATGCTCTCGCCGCAAGCTTTCCTTCTTCGTCTCTTTCAGCGAGCATCGGGGCAACGATCAATGAATGTCTTGGACCGGCTGGCCTCGCCTTGCCTGCTGCCACGACAGAGCCTGCGGCATGGGCGCTTTTGCGATGCGAGGGAAGGAAGGAACGAACGAACGAACGCCGGATCCGCGCGTGCGCCGCATGGACGTCCGCGCGCGCCCGTTCGGACGTGGCGGTGGAGGCCGCAACCCCGATGCGGAAATCTAACATCTCAGGGAGGAGGAGAGGAGGAGGAGGAGGAGGAGGAGGAGGAGGAGGAGGAGGAGGAGGAGGAGGAGGAGGACGAGGAGAAGGAGGACGACGAGGAGGAGGAGGAGGAAGAGAACGAGGAGGAGAACGAGACGGAGGAGGAGGAGGAGAGGAGGAGGAGGAGGAGGGGGAAGGGGAGGAGACGAGGAGAAGGAGGAGGAAGAAGGAAGGAGGAGGAGGAGGAGGAGAAAAAGGAGCAGGAGGAGGAGGAGGGGGGGGGGGGAGGAGGAGGAAGAGGAGGAGGAGGAGGAGGAGGAGGAGGAGGAGAGGAGGAGGGAGGAGGAGGAGGAGGAGGAGGACGAGAGGGCGAGGACGAGGAGGACGGACGAGGAGGGCGAGGACGAGGACGAGGAGGAGGAGGAGGAGGAGGAGGAAGGAGGTCCTCTGCCCGCCCCTGCCCCCAAGGCGGCGAGGAGCGCCCCCCCGGCGCGAGCGGCGAGGGAGTGCCCGCGGTGCGCGGGGACGCCCTCGGCCCTGGCCGGCCCCCCGCGCGCTGCCTCCCTGGCCGAGGAGGAGGATGAGGAGGAGGAGGAGGACGAGGAGGAGGAGGAGAACGATGACGAGGAGGAGGAGGAGGAGGAGGACGAGGACGAGGAGGGCGAGGACGAGGACGAGGAGGAGGACGCGCGCTGCCCCCGGTGCCGCGCCGGCCCCCCCCCGCGCGCTGCCTCCCTGGCCGAGGCGGCCTACGCCACCGCGGCGCGGGGAATCATGCAGGTCAGCTGCCAGGGGAGCCCCAAGGCCCGGAGGCCCCACGCCCGAGCACGACGAGGGGGGGGGGCAGGAGGAGCCTTGCCCTCCTCCACCCTGCGTCCTCCGCCTCCCCCTCCTCGTCGTCCTCCTCCTCCTCGTCCTCGTCCTCCTCCCTCTCCTCGTCCTCGTCCTCCTCCTCCTCGTCCTCCTCCTCCTCCTCCTTGTCCGCCGCCTCGCTGTCCTCCCCCCCTTGCTCCGCATGGGCGGGGTGATACGAACGCAGACACAAACGAACTGATGCCCTGATGGGACGCAGCCGCGGGCGACTGTGCCTTGGGGCACCCCTGGCAATTCTATTGTACGGTGCGTCGCGGGCGCTGATATGGAGGGCGCACAAGTCGGTCCCTGAAAAATGCGGCGGCGGGATGGCAAAGACGGGAAAACAGACGCAACGCGTGCATCTGTCCCGACCCGTGACGTGCGAGCATCGATTGCGAGCATTCAGCGATCGAGAATGAACATGGCGTCGATCGATTGCGAGCACGGCAATTGCGATCATGGCAGAGCGGTTGAACGGTCTTGCACTGTGACTGCGTGCGTGGCTGGAAAAAGGGTCCCGCGTGGGGGAGTGCTTATTTATGCCTTTGTCTCTTCTTCGATTAATCCCTCACTCTTCATACGGTCGGACCGAAGACATCATAACATCCTTCAAGGCCATGAGACCCTCCGACGGCCCAACCTGAAGAGCATTCGAGGGTAGCCTCCCTCAGGATGTAGAAGGACATCCAACAAACACGAAGAACATTGTGTGTGATCCTCCCCGAATACTACCTCTGTCCGACCGTACTCAGACTTGAAATCCTCCGACCCTGTCGGCGTGGGGGAGAGGCCCGTCAAACCCTAGAACGATCCGCCACTCCCATGCAATGCCTGAGCTACCTCCACACAAAGTCAGCCCATCCACTAAGAAGCGGGGCCCTTCACTGTACCCCACCGGAAGGGGGAGGGAGGGGGGTCGGGGTCAGGGGATCCTGGAGGGGATCACGGTGTGCCCCCGCCCCCCCCGCCCCCCCGAGAAACACGAAAGCCCCCCGTGATCCACCTCGTCCTCTTCCCTCTTCACCCTCCTTCTCGCTCGTCGCCGTTGCTCCTCTGCCCAAGAGGGCCCCAAGAGGAACCCCAACAGGGACCCAAGACAGAACAAACGCAACTGGCCTGGCGAAGGACCCAACCATATGCAGCTGCGAGTACCGCAAGACAAGTGGAAACTACGGGAAGAGCGCGTTTCTTTAGGTTCGGCGATGACGGGCGTCATGGGGGGGGAAGGGGGGGTATGACGTAACGCTCCCCCCCCCCGCCGTGTGGCTCTGGCACCGCAGCCGCGCCCGCGCGCGCGACGCGACGACCGACGAGCGACGAGCGAGGACGACGACGGCGACGACGACGCGAGCAGCATGTAGGTGGCGATATGCCCCACTGAACCTGTGTACACCACAACGCTCGCGTGCACCACAACGCGCGTGTATACCACAGCGTTTGCGTACACCGCAACAACCGTGTGCAAAGCAGCGCCTGTGTACACCACAGCGCTCGCGTGCACCACAGCGCGCGTGTATAGTACAGCGCTTGCGTACACCGCAACAACCGTGTGCAAAGCAGCGCCGGTGTACACCACAACGCTTGCGTACACTACAGCGCCGGCGTACATGTGTACACCGCAACTACCATGTCCAACGCAGCGCCTGTGTACACCGCAATGCTTGCGTGCACCGCAGCGCCTGTGCACGCCACAGCGTGTGTCTACACCACAGCATCCGCGTGCAACGTAGCGCTGGTGTACACGACAATGCCTGCGTGCATAGGACAGGTAGAAGGAGCATACACGTGAAGATCTGTTGCGGACAACTGGACGCCACGCCAGGAAAGTGCTGATAATCGAATGCGACGTTCTCCCCTCTTCCCTCCTCCTCCACCTCCACCACCTCCTCCTCCTCCTCCTCTTCCTCCTCCTCCTTACCCCCATGTCGTGCGGGTTGGCGCTACAGCGCACGTGCGCATCTCAGCGAGCATCGCATAATGGTCTATTGAATCGGTCCACTTGGTTCTCGGACGGCCAATTCAGGTGCAGCCTCCTGGACGCAGATGCGAGGAGTTAGGGTGATTCGGGCGGACTCGGGAGGACTCGTAGATTCCAGCAACGCTCCGTTGTCCATACGGATTATTGTTTATTGTTTTCGGTGGAATCCACAAGCGTTCCGCTTTGTCATAAGGATTCGTTCTAGCATTATATATGCAACAGTGGTGCTGCGTTGCACACGGTTGCTGTGGTGCACACAGGCGCCGTGGTGCTCACAGGCACAGCAATGCACGCAGGCATTGTGGTGCACACTGGTGCTGTGTTGCACACCGCTGATGTGGTGTACGCAAGCGCTGTGGTGTGCACAAGAACTGTTGTGCCCGCAGGCACGGTGGCACAAACTGACGCTGTGTTGCCCTCGGTTGCAGTGGTGTACATAGGCGGTGTGGTGTACACAGGCGCTGTGGTGCACGCAATCACTGTGGTGCACACAGGCGTTGTGGTGCAAATCGCCACCTACATGCTGGCGCTACCCGTCCCCCGCTATTCCTTAGCATTCCCAGACGCCGCCAGCGCGAAACGTGACGTCATCGACCCCGTCCACCCCCCCTCTTGATGATTGCCGTCGTCGCGCACGACGACTATGAGCGACGAGCAACAAGTCACGAGCGACGACGACGACGACGACGACGACGACGACGACGACGACGACGACTGCGGACCAGACTTCTATACATAACGCGGACACCTACGCGGATCCCAATGCGCACGGCGGCAGTGCCCGAAACGCACTGGGGGGTGAGCGTTACGTCATAGGGGCGGGGGGGGGAGCGGGGGCCATGACGCCCGTCATGCCCCAAGCAATGAAACGGGCTCGGAAGGACCAACAAAAAGACGAAAGAATGCGTGGGAAGGACGGGGCAAAATTGCTGACCGTAACGGGTTGCAGCTGGATGCAACCCGTAACCCGCTATGGCTGACCTGCGCGCCTTTCGGCGCGAATTTTCCGATGGAACTCCCTATGGGGCCATGAAGCGTGTGAGGGGCGCGCCGACATTCGGAAACCGCACGCGAACCCTCCCACTGAGGTTTTCGGTGAAGCTCCTTATGGGGCTAGAGAGCGTGTGATGTGTGTGTATATATATATATATATGTATATATGTGTGTGTGCCGAAATTGTGGTGGAACCGTATACCCACCCTACCACTGGGGCATTCGGTGGAACTCCCTATGGGACTACGAAACGTGTGAGGGGTGTGCCGGCATGGGGGTGGAACCGCATGTAGACCCTACCACTAGGGCCTTCGGTGCAACTTCCTTTGGGGCCACGAACCGTGTGAGAGGTGTGCCGACATGGGCGTGGAACCGCCTGTGGACCAAAGTAGGGTTGGGACCGCACGCGAAAAAAAACTGGCACTCTGGCTCTCGGTGGAGCTTCCTGTGGGGCCACGACACGTGTGAAGTGTGTGTGTGTGTGTGCCAACGGGGGCTTTCGGTGGTTTTCCCCAATAAGGCCACGCAGCGCCTGGGGTGTGTGCCAACACCAGGGGGAGGAGGAGGAGAAGGAGGAGGAGGAGGAGGAGGAGGAGAAGGAAGAGGAGGAGGAGGGAGGGAGGAGGGAGGAGGGAGGAGGGAGGAGGGGGAGGGAGGAGGGAGGAGGAGGAGGGAGGAGGAGAGAGGAGGATGAGATGAGAGAGGAGGGAGGAGGAGGAGGAGGAGGGAGGAGGAGGGAGGAGGGAGGGAGGAGGAGGAGGAGGAGGAGGAGGAGGAGGAGGAGGGAGGAGTAGGAGGAGGATACGAGGCCACCAGCAGGCCCTTTTTCCTTTCCAGCTCGAGTGGTCCAGATTCGAGCGAACCACAAACTGCATCTGCTGATAGCTTCCAGCACCGCACGCCTTCTTAACTCCGCCTGAGGTAGTACCCAGAGGAGGCTCAACCTACGAAACCGACGAATCCTAACTGCTGAGATGTGGCCCGCTCTCGGCCACTGCCGCACTGGCCCTGCCAGCGCGCCCCCGAAGCACGCAACCCCCCCGAACCCCGAAGGAACGGCTGGCCTCTAGGCACGAGGATGGGCAGGGCTGGAGTCCTTGCCACGCGCACTCCGACCACCTCTCCCCCTGCCTCTGCCACGACGCGGGACTTGGATACTGGACTGCGGCCCCGGCTCCAAAGACGCCGAGGCAGGGGGAGTTACTTCAGTCTGCACACCAGCTCGCGAAGAGGACGAGGGGAGAAGAGGAGGAGGAGGACGAGGGGGAAAAAACGAAGCCCTTGGCCACCATTGCGGCCAAGCGAGCACTGCTTTGCAGAAGGGGCGGCAGCTGAGTCTCATTCACTTGCTCTCGTCCAGGAATTGGCTGATGGCCCGCTCGAGAAGGCCGCGTGGAGCTGCTCCGAATACTCGCTGGCCCCCTCCGCTACGAGAAGCCTCTGGAGCCAGTCGTTGACCATCTTGCTGTACTCGCCGTTCGGAGGGAAGTGCCACATGATCATGCACTGCTGCTCCTGGCCCTCGACTTTCTTGTGGGTTTTGATCCTGAAGTGCCCCACCATGGTTGATATCTGCGCCACTGTGGACGTCGCCAATGTGTCCTGGAAGAACAGCCGCATCTCTTTCACCAGTGTCTTCTCGTCGTCCTTGCCTGTCTCGGGAACCACGCGGCTGGCGCCGTAACCGAATGTCGCCATAAAAACCGACAGGTACGGGCCGCCGCGCGCTTTGTGGTCCACCGCCTGGCCCGAGGCGGCCTTCTTCTTGAGCTCCTTGCTCTCCGAGTCGTAGCGCTTGCCCGCCGCCAGCCCTGCGGCCACGCACGGGCGGCCGACTCCGATCTGGTACTTCACGTACGCACCCTCGAGGTCTGCGATACTCTTGCTGTTCGCCATGACCAGCTTCGCGATCGGCACGATGATGTCCTTGTGCTTCGGCTTGTCGGCATTGAGCTTTTGGCGGTCGGGGCGTCCTCGTCCTTCTGTGCTTGGCCGCCGCCATCTGAGCCGATGTTCGAGAGGCTGCACCAGGCGGGCATGGTAACCTTGTCTATCTCCATCGCGGCGACCCCTGGCATTGCGAGTAGAGCCTGATCCAATGGGCAACTCTGGTGTCGCTCGAATTTCGCCTGGAAGATGACTCGACACAAGATGGCTGCACAAATCGTCGTAGCTGCCGCCCTCATATTCACAACATAGACAGTGATAGCTTCGAAGAGGCTGAAGGTGATTCAAGGTTCGAGCAGCCTCTGGCAAGCAATAACCTCGCTGGGGCGACCTTTCGAGATGAGTTGCTGCGTCCTTTTGTGTGGCTAAAACTTGCTTGCAACAAATACACCCGTTGCTCGGCGATATGACGTAGAATAAAGTGCGTATGTTATGGCCCCCCTTTCATGTGTGATAATAATGCACCCCTGGTTGTAAAACTCGCCCCGCACACGTCCCCCTGCTTGCTGTGGTTACAACCAAAGTCTCAGTCTCCTTTTCCTCGGCAAACTGGTGGCAGAGGAGCGGTGCTGGCTGCCCACCCAGGTGGTGGGTAGCAGACTCCGAAGGCTTTACGGCGGAGCTCATTCAAGTCAATCGCACAAAAATCTTCCATCTCCTCGGCGTCAGCGAATTTGTTTAGATTTGCCGCCGCTGCCCGAATTGCCTCGTACGGGAGCTGCGTAGCTGCCACCTCGAGGTCATTCGCCAAGGGCCACTGGGTGTTCTGTCTCTTGCCCGGAGCTCATAAAACCGTGTTGGGATAATCGTCGGCCTGCCTTCGTGCACTGCTCGGGCTCCCTCGCGGCCTTCCGAAGGCCTCCTGATGCCCCGTCAAGGTCGGCGGGACTGGCCGCAAGGCCTGTTCAATAACTTGATCCTGCTCCTCCTCCTCCTCCTCCTCCTCCTCCTCCTCCTCCTCCTCCTACTCCTCTTCCTCCGCGCCATTTTATCACGACGACGAGCAGGTTGTGCGCTCAGGAACACTCTGCTGCCTCGCACTGTCGCCCGAGGACGCGCTCAATCCGCGTGCCTCGATTCACATGCGCGCCGTGGCAAAATGGTCTCTCACACACACGCACCCAAACATCAATTATGCTGCATCCTCGCGATTCGTGTCGAATCCGTGTCGAATCCGCGTCGAATCCACGCCAAGTCCGCATCGAGTCCGCATCGAGCCCGCGTCGGGCACAGGAGAAGACATCAATTTTGGGACCAGGCGAGGTCCCCCGAAGATTAACCGTAACATCGGCAACGCGGAAGTACCCACTGGTCGGACGAAGCAGGTAGAAACATGAACTAGGAAGGCGCCGAAAATAGATTGGGTTCCGTCCGCCCCCGAGGACGGAAAAGGTAAAGCCACTCGATCATTGAAGCAGGAAGGCGCTCAAAGCAGATTGGAATGTGGGAATCCAAAATACCTACTTTCAACGACCGACAGGTGTCGGAAACAATTAAGCGACACTCATGCAGAACACATGGTTTGGACCTCCCCCCCTCCCCCCAAATGCAATGTTGGTTTCGGATATTCCGCTTTTGGGCTTCCGAACGGTCTTGCGAAAACCTGACAATTTTGAATTGCGGGGGGGGGAGGGTTGCTTCATTGCTTCCCTCAACCCGATGTGTGCACAGGGGGTCAAGACTCTCTCCCCTCCTCCTCCTCCTCCTCCTCACTGCACCCTCATCCTCATCCTCCTATCGCCGCTGCCGCTATCGCCGCCGATCCTCCATTCCTCCCTCCCTCCCTCCCTCCCTCCCTCCCTCCCCTCCCCTACTCCCTCCCTCCTCCCTCCCTCCCTCCCTCCCCCCCCCCCCCCCACCCCTCCCACTCTTCGAGCACATCTACAACTACACGCAGCAAAACTGCACCTTGTTGCGGGGACCAGGGGTGGCAATCATAATTCGATTTGGCGCGTCGGTCGGTCTGGGTGGACGGACGCCGCCTCGCGACCTACCATGGAAAGCGACGGCCGTGCCGACGACGTTGCGTGCCAAGCGTGGAAGCGATCACCACGTTTCACGGCGAGGCTTGGCGGCAGCCGCAAGAAAAATCATAAAACGAAAAAGCGCTCACCCTCGGACGGGGAATCCGGCACGAAGAAGAATTTGAAAGCGCGGGGGATCGGATCGCGAATTTGCTGCTGGGGCACAGGCGGGGGAGGGAAGCGGGCTGCGCGAGGTCGAGGCCTCCAGGCATATGGCTGGCTTCGCTGAGCCAGGGGATGTGGGATGTCGGCGGGGAGCGGCCCAGGGGGCGGGGCCTCGGCGATGGGCAGCGCGGGCAGCCGATGCTTCGCGAAACGGGGACACGTACAGAATGGCACTTAGCGGCCGGGGCGCGGTACACGTTGGGGGCGCGAGTGGCGGCACCCGACATGCACCCCGCCCCGCTGGCTAGGTATAGTTCTATAAGTGCTCCGATTTGTGAGGATGTCTCCGGCCAAACCAGCACGTACAGAACTACACCTAGTGCCCGGCTAAGTGTAGTTCTGAACGCGCTGGATGTCTCGCGCGGGGCGAGCACGTACAGACCGGCACCTAGCGAAAGGGGCGGGGTACACGTCGGGTACGTCGTCGCGCCCCGCCCGCAAAGTCAGGAAGGCAAGGGCCGTTAAACCCCCTGCCGGCCTCCGGGCGGAGGTGTTTGAACGTCCCGGGGCTATCAGAAGGAATGACAACTGCGGCCTCCGCCCACATCGCTCCCCCTATCAGAGTATCTCGCCTGGTCACTATGTTCCCCATTCCCGCCCGCTGCTTTGCCCTCCCCCTCCCCCGTTCTTCCTCTACCTGCCGCCCCCCATTTCCCTGAGCGTTTCGTAGTTGCCCCTGGCCCCTGCGTGGCGGCAAACGCCCGCGCCCCCCCGCAGCTGAAAGACTCACCTTGCGCTCATCCTCCAATCCACTCGTGAGGCGCAAGCCTTGGTTCCAGACTGACACTGGCAAGAGACGCCGAGGCCCCGGCAAATCCAACAGGCGCGATCGGCCCCCTCGAATGACGGGCGAACCAATACGTTAGACGATGTCGCAAAAGTAAGCTTGGGATTTCGGGATCCGCGCAAGAAGCTAATCCACTCGCCCAAAGTGTAGTTCTATGCCTGTCCGACCCTCCCCCTCCCCCCATCCACATCTCCCCCCATACACCGATCCTCATCCTCATAACTAATAATAAGATAATACATTCAGAAGAAGAATAAAAACCTCAGAAGAACTACATCAGCATACTCATCCGAATCAATCAGAGCATAATAATCAGCCTATCAGCAAGGCTAATCATACGCCTCCTTCTCCTCACCCCTCCCTCCATCCCTTCCAAGCAATAAAGAATCACTCTCCTCCCATCAATCCCGCCCTCCCTCCCCTCCCACCCTCCCTCCTCCCTCCCTCGCTCCCTCCCTCCCTCCTCCTCCTCCTCCTCTCCTCCTCTCCTCCTCCTCCTCCTCCTC
>CAUYUJ010017705.1:23073-25573 GCA_963575745.1 Prorocentrum cordatum | reverse complement strand
CAGGAAGATACCTTCGGGAGGAAGGTGTCAACGCCATCACTCCTCCACCAGTCCACAAAGAAAGCGGCACGAAACTCAAACTGGGAATTGGACACGTGAAGAGCATACAAAACGTCATCTTCGCTGCCATGCGGTTCTTGAGTCGCAATGATGCTGAAACCTTTTAGCTTCGTAGCTGGGCCATGGTGGACAAACGTGCGAGCATTCCAGGTAGTGGAATCCAAGCCAGGAGGGATCGAAGCCGCAGAACGAGACGGCATCCTCTTCAGCTTGAGGATTCTGTTAGAGGCCCCATTCTTCAGCAGCGTCGGGGGCAGGGAAGATCTGGTCCAGCGCCGCAGCCACTTGAGCCTTGGGCAGACCGAGGGCGACAAGCGCCTTCTGGTCGAACTCGATGATGGGCATGTCATTCTGGCGCGGGGTGACCTTAACGAAGGCGCGCCATTGGGTTGAAACCTTTCCCGTGTTGCGGTCCGTGAAGAATGTGCGGTCAGGGTAGAGGTCAGCGAGCTTCTTTTTAATCTTCTTGAGATCGAGTTCGCGGCGTATCTGTGCCAGGTTTTTGTCTGCCGAAACAAACATGTCCACGTGCTGGCGCTGGGCAGAAAAGGCGGTAAACCTGCGGAAGCTACCATCGGGGCGCTTGAGGTTGCCAAGGGCCTGGGCGACCATGCGCGCAGCCCAACCAGGGCTTCCTTTGACCTTGACTGTGAAACGGCGATCAGCTGGTTCTCCTTCCACTGTCCAAAGAGTTCTGTTCGAAGTTAGATGCTGTAAGCCACTCTGCCAGACCTTCACATACTGCTTCTTTAGCCACCAGAGAGGCCGTGCGGATGACGAGGATGGTGGGGTCGGTTTTCCTGTGGAACGCCGCGCTCGGGGGCAACGAAGGGGGCGTCTCAGTACGGACAGCATTGAGTAATGCTTTGAATTCATTAATCTCAGCCTGAAAGGTGTCCAACTTGGCGTCGTGAGCATCCAATCGGCGTTCAGTGGCACCGATGCGGGTCTCGACGGACTTCTCCACGTTTTCGCAGTGCTGCGTGAAGGTCTTGGTAAGCTGGGACATGCCGTTCTGCACCTGAGCGATCTGGGCGAGCACGTTGGTTTTGGTGACGTCCACATATGCTTTGAGGATGGCGAACGCAGAGGGATCGTCGGGAGACTTGCCAAACAGTTCAGCATAATCGGGGTCTTGCGGAGGAGGCTCATCGACTGGGCCATCAGCAGCATGAGCAGCAGCCACCGGTGCAGAAGAAGCAGACCCTTTGTCTTCCTTACCACGCCAGGTGCCTTCCGTTCTGGGGGCTTGAGCAGGACGTTCAGCAGCGGGTGCGGGGCGACGAGAAGCGCTAGACCGATCAGCGGCGGTGCCAAGAGGGCGAGAAGTTTGCGCCTCAGGCGTGGCTGCGGCGGTGTATCTGAAACGAGCGTCGTGTCTGCGGGGGCGAAAGGGGCAGGCCAGCCGCAGACGAAATATGAAAGAGAGAAGTCCGCCTGCGCACGACACGCAGGAAAACTCAGAGAGCAGAGCTGCCCGCTCGCATGGGACATGCTCCCACTTGAGCCAAAATGGCTACGGACCTCCTCATCCTCCTCCTCCTCCTCCTCCTCCTCCTCCTCCTCCTACCACCTCCTCCCCTTCACTCGCCAACTTCTCCTCCTCCTCCTCCTCTTCACTCTCCTCCTCCTCCTCCTCCTCCTCCTCCTCCTCCTCACTCTCCGCTCCTCTCCTCCTCCTATCCTCCTCCTCCTCCTCCTCCCTCCTCCCCTCCTCCTCCCTCTCCCCCACCTCCTCCTCCTCCAACCTCCTCCTCCACCCTCCTCCTCCTCCCTCCTCCTCCTCCTCCCTCCTCCCTCCTCCCTCCTTCCTCCCTCCTCCCTCCTCCCTCCTCCCTCCCTCCTTGCGGCCCTCCCGTCCTCGGACACTGGCGCCGCGAACTCCACGGGCTCGCCGCTGCGCGGGTGCGCGAACGCGAGGCGGTACGCGTGCAGCAGCGGCCTCGCGGCCAGCGCCGCGTGCCGCCCGTTGCCGCCCTCGCTGCCGTACGTGAGGTCCCCGAGGATCGGGGCCCGCATCGCCGCCAGGTGCACGCGGATCTGGGGCGTGCGGCCCGAGCGCGGCGCCACCTCCAGGAGGGCCGTCTCGCTGCCTCGGCCGCGGGGGGGCGCCCACCGCTGCACGCCCTGGGCCAGTGCTCTGGGCTCCGGGGGGGCCCCCCCCCTCTCTCTCTGCAGCTCGAGGCGTGCCGAACCGGGCTCTGAGGTCCACGGGATTTATTTGGGGGGGGGGGTCCCCCGTGCAGGGGCCCTCTTGGGGCTCTTTGAGGGGTCTGGGTGGCCTCTTGAGGCCGTCTTGGTCCCATGGCTCAAAAAGAGGGGGGTCATAAATTCAGGTCCCCCTCCTCGGAGGCTCAAACATGGTGTCTTGAGGCCCTCTTGGGGCGCTCTTGGGCCCTCTTGGGGCTCCCTCGAGGCGCTTCTCGCACGAGAGCAGCGC
>CAUYUJ010017705.1:0-22973 GCA_963575745.1 Prorocentrum cordatum | reverse complement strand
TGAGCGGCAATGCGGCTGCCTCAAACGGCTCCAGAGCTTCATGAAAAGGCAGAGCAATCCGATCGGCCTGACCCCTCCCGTCGGTTTGTCCAAGAAAACCGCATTGGTCAGGAACATCACGACGGCCCCAGGGTCAACCTCGAAGAGCGTCAAAATCTCCAGAAGCCGAAACTGGTAACTTTCGGGCAGCTGCAATACCCACCTCGGGTGAAATCCATCCCAGCCTAGGCCCGCCGCGGGCCCGTACATCCTGCAAACTCGATGTAAATCCTCCAGTCTGAGCGGGGAAAGGGCAGGCTCGTCGGCAGGAACTTCCCAGGAGCTCGGTGCGGGCCCGCGGCCAGCTCGAAACCACATCGGATGCCACGCATCGACAAGCTCTTGCACTGCGGCCTGACCAGCCACTGGAAGCCGAGGATCATCTGACATACCTCGCGAAAAAAACACTCGAGACCTGTTGCTTGGAGAAGGCATGAGCCGCTTTACCACCTCCAGAGACGGCACTCTTGGCCCATTCCTTCCACTTTGCCAGCTGCGAGGCCGCGTCCAGCCTCTGGCGACGAGTGCACTCTTTGCAGATGGCCCCATTGACGTCGTCGTTCCAAGAACCTTCTCCCGATGCCGCCATAACGATGGTGTGCAGCTGGGCCTTGGTGGGCCCCTCTTCAGTCAGCTGGAGGTCCTCCAAAATGTCGAACAGCTTAAGCTTCCAGGATCCCAAAAGAGCTCTCCCCTTGGCGCCTGGGTTCCCAGCACTGATTGCTTTTGCCTTCTTGAGCAGGGCCTCGAACGAGATCCAGCAGACAGTCTGCTTCGAAAACCGCCGACGGTGATCTCGCTCTAGCAGCGCAGCTAAGGGAACTTTCCGAGACTGGGGCCCAGCGGAGCGACCAACGTACCCTTTCAGATCACTTATTCCATGAATTTCAACCAGGCGAGCTTCGGCTTCCCCGAACCACTCCCGAGCTAGCGAGTCCAAATCTGAGTCTAGAGGGTCGCTCCATTGGATGTCCCTTTCCTGCGGCAGCGGCCCCATGAGCGCGGTGCTGAACGGCTTGAAACGCGTCTGCTGCTGGACCACCGCCGTCTGGCAGAGGTTCCCCAACCGAAGCAGCACAGGGCAATGGGGAAAAAGCGGCGCTCCTCGGATAGCCTGGACATCTTTGATGCACGAACTGATAGCCGATGACACGACGAAGTAGTCAAGCTCCCTTCCTCCTCCGTCATGCTCCGTCAGCTCCTCCTCCTCCATATCTTCTCCCATGGCAGTCCTAGGAGCGCAGGCCGAGCAGGTTGCCTGGCCAGTAGCGGCTAGCACACCGTGCACATGCTGTATCCAACCTGATAGCTGGAGAGCCGCGGGCGTGAAATTCCAATCACCTTGCACAACCCACGGACGCTTACTGCACAAAAGAAGCGCTCCCAGAACTTCCAAAATCTCTAGATTCTCGCCCGTCACGCCTATGTCGTTGACGAGATAGACACTGTAGATCTCAAGGCCCTGGTCGAACCCCGCATTGATGACCCGACCTACGATCCTCCCGTCGAACCTGCCCAATCCTGGAAGATCCAAGGGCCTCGAAGCAATCTCCCCAGCGACCAAAATACCGACTCCTCCAGAGCTTTGCAGGGGCCCGTCGCCAGTGCTGAGGGCCTTCCCGAGGGACACCTGGTACCCATTCCTGCAGGCCCAACTCTGGGCCGAAATGATCTTGTCGGGGGACTTCAACCTTGTCTCCTGGAGCGTGACCACCTGGAACTTGCTTTGGACCAACCCCAAGAAGCCGCCCCAGACCCTCCGACGTCTGCTTGATCTCGGACCCAGTTCACTACAGTGTCTGCCGTAGACCAGCTGTTGACGTTGGCTCCAAAAATGCACAAGTCTGCAGATCCCCGCGCTACACCAGAGTCACGATCGTCCGCAAGAAGATTACGAGCGGGAGGTACTTCCGCCCTCCCGTCGGATTTCAACCAAAGTATTTTCGAATCCGCATCGGGCTCCACTTGGGGACGAAGGTGGCCAAGCACACTGCCAGCCAATCTAGCTTCTGCGTCTGGAAGCTGCGCCAGCAAAACATCCTGCCCCCCCTCCCCACGCGCTGAGTCCCCCGCCTCCTGTGGAAAGGGTGCCCTGGGGGTGGGAAGGGCAGGTGGCGACGACTGTTGCGTCCTAACGCCACGCGAAGAACAAGCCGTCGCCGCCGAAGAAGCCGACCCCGCTGCCGAAGATGTCGACGCCCTCTGAGCTGTCCGTGTCCCCAACCCCGAGGAGCGGGCCAGTTGGGGAGCCACCGCAGGAACCTGCAATAGCGATGACGCCGAAGGGCCGCTGCAGGCACTCGAACTCCCCGTGCATGCGGGCAGGGGGGTTCGACGATCGGGGGCTGAATCCCCTGCCCCCCTGCCCTTCGGGCCGAAGCCCCGTCGTGGCCGAGCCACGTGCAGCCCCAGCGCAGGCCAAGCCTGGAGGTCGAGAGCTTCTCCAGCGCAGGCCTGGGCCAAGCCCCCTCGACGCCAGATCGGCTCAGCCAACGCCCCCGATAGGGCCTGCACAGGCCGCGGGAGCAGCGACGGCACCGCGAAGCCGATCTCCTCCGACCAATCCACGTCCACGACGTTGTGGTCCCAGAAGCGCTCGAGGTCGTCAAAGTCTCCGCGCACGTTTGATCCCCAAGGCTGCGGCAGCCTGGGCGTACTTGCGCTTGGCGGCATCCTGAGCTTCTCCTGGGGAAGCTTGCCTGAGCTCCTCAGCGGCCTTCCTGAGGTCTTCTGTGCGCGCCTCGATGTCGATGTCGTCTTGGCCCAGCAACTCCATGTCGATGTCGTCTCCATCTCCATCAGCTGCTGGGATGCCTTCACCTCCTCGCGCACCTTCGGCACTGCGAGCTCCTGAAGCTGCATCACCGCCAGGAGGAGCGTTGCCGCCTGGACCGCCAGGATGCTGAGCAGGAGCGCCTCGAGCGGCCACCGCTTCCTTCTGGCGCTTGTCCAGCACGGCCAAGGCTGCCCTGACCTCGGCGTCTTCGTGGAGCGACTCGTCCAAGGCGGCCTCGGTGATCTTGACCAAGTCCCCGAGGTCAGTGGCCGACACCTTGGCATAGACACCTTCAGCTTGTGAAAGGTCTCGGCGAATCGACTCCACTGAGGCCTTGATGGCTGCTTCTTCCTCATCGAGGGCAGCACGACGCTCTTGAAGCTTGCGTAGCTGCTGCTCGAACTTCTCGTTCTTCTTCCGCAGGTTCTCGACCCGCCAGCGAGCCGTGACCACGGAGGGCGGGTGCTCGGCGACTTCACGCTGCTGCGCAGCTGTGACAGAGGCCACCAGCTCGCCCTGGATGCCCTTTGCCTGCAGGAAGTTGATAACCTCCTTGAAGGACGGGCCACCGTTGCCACTGCCGCCGCCACTGCCTGGAGGGGCGGACTGAACCTGCTGCTTGTTGTCCTTCTCCTTGTCTTTGAGCAGGGCGTCCAACTGCTTCTGCATGGCTTGGATGGTCTTGGCCTGGGCGTCACCTGGACCTCCAGGCGGGCCATTGGCCCAACGCCCCTTCCCTCCAGTGGCAGCAGCTGGGCTCCCCTTTCCACCTCCCTTGGCGCGGTTGGCTGCAGCTTGGGCCGCCACGAGCACGCGTTGGGGGCAGGAATTTCCACATCCTCGGCACTTGACTCTGCTTGCCCAGTTGTCAAATGCCCCGCACTTGCCACATCCCCAGAGGGGGAGATGCGGCCCTGGAAGCACATCGGGCCCCATCCACGACAGCGAAAGCAGTGGACAGGGGAAAGCTTGGCTCGCGAACGCGGCGCCTCTCTGAAGTACGCGTCCGCAACTCTCAAAACCTGAGAGCAGAAAGGCTTGAGCCAAAATGGCTACGGAGGAGGAGGAGGAGGAGGAAGATGAGGAAGAGGAGGAGGAGGAGGAGGAGGAGGCGGAGGAGGAGGAGGAGGAGAAGGGAGGATGGCGAGGAGGAGAGGAGGAGGAGGCGGAGGAGGGGGAGGAGGGAGGAGGAGGAGGAGGAGGAGGAGGAGGAAGGAGGAGGAGGAGGAGGAGGTGGAGGAGGAGTGAGGAGGAGGAGGAGGAGGAAGGAGGAGGAGGAGGAGGATGAGGAGGAGGGAGGCGGCGGGGGGGGGAGGAGGAGATTGAGGAGGAGGCGGAGGAGGAAGGAGGAGGATGAGGAGGAGGAGGAAAGGGAGGGTAGGGACGAGAGGAGGAGGAGGGGAGAGGAGGAGGAGAGGAGGAGGAGGAGGAGGAGGAGGAGGAGAGGAGGAGGAGGAGGAGGAGGAGGAGGAGGAGGAGGATAGGGAGGAGGAGGAGGAATGACGAGGAGGAGGAGGAGGACGGAGGAGGAGGAGGAGGAGGAGAGGAGGAGGATGACAGGAGGAGCCGAGGGGAGGAGGAGGAGGCGGATAAGGGGAAGGAGGAGGAGAAGGAGTAGGGGGAGGAGGGAGGAGGAGGAGAGGAGGAGGAAGAGGAGGAGGAGGAGGAGGAGGGGGAGGAGGCTCGTCCTTGCTGCGCGGGTTGACTGTGTGCCGATCTTGCTCTTCCGAGCCTTGCTCGCGAAGGTCTGCAGGAGGAAGGTCGCCTGCGCCTCGGCGGGTGGCCCTGGCGCCAGAGGCTCGGGGGCCGCGGCAGTCACGAGGCACTCGGTGGCCGCCAGCCCGAGCACGGCAAGCGCCGCGCACGACAGGTTCCTCCGTGCCGAAGAGGCGGGCCTGAGCTGGATCGAGTTCCCAGCCAACTTTTGTTTCCACGACTCCTGCGCTCCTGCAGGGTGTTCCTCCTCCCCCTCCTTCCTCCTCCTCCTCCTCCTCCTCCTCCTCCTCCTCCTCCTCCTCCTGCTCTCGGGGGCGCGCAAACATGGATTAGCGATCCATGTGTTTGTCGCGAGGTCGCCCAATCCATGGATCGGGGGAAATGCCCTCCTAAAAATGCGGCCGGTGCCGCCCCGTTCGGCGGCGGAAATCCGCGATTTTCCATGGAAGCGGGACCCGTCGCTGATCCACGCACCCTTGATCCATGTTTGCGATCGCCTGTTCCTCCTCCTTCTCCTCCCCCCTCCCTCGCCCCCCTCCCGGGCGATACGATTCTTGCAACTAGCGTTTCTTTCCATGATTTCTGCCCTCGGGGACCGTTCTCGGGCCTTCGGGGACCATCGGACATGAACACAAGACGAACACCTGCCCGCAGGGAAGTGGTCGGGACCTCCGTGGCCGCGGATGGAACAAATCACATCGGCGGTAGGATAAAGATCGCAACATCGGATCGGACCAGCAGCAAGTCGGACCGCATCCGGATCTTCCCAGAATCGGGTTGGGATCGGATCGTCTGGGATCGCGGATCGGGCTCAGCCCCTGAAGGCCAGAGGGTGGGTCGGTCCGTGCCAGATCGGATCGGATCAAGATCGGAATCGAAATTTGGCGATCGGATCGGATCTCATCGGATCGTAGGCAATTCTGAGAGGTGGTCGGGCATTCTGACCGAGAAGTGAAATACGTACTTGGGCGCCAGAACATGGCAATCAAATTGATGCTGCTGTAGGTAGAAGAGGCAGTGAGTGACCAATGCTGGTCGACCAAACTTTCGTGTTGTGTAGTGGTGAATCGTCCGAGTGTCTTCGAGCTCTCTCGAGTGCTCTTGAGCAGAGCGGGGAGGATTCGTACAGTCATAGGCACGGGACGGATCAGGAGGAAGAGGATGAGGAGGACGAGCGACCACACGCGCTGTCATGTGCCAGCCACAGGCAATACCCTGGATACGGGGACCCCGGATCCAGCATACCAGATCCTCCCCCTCGAGCCCCGCGGCTCTCATCGTGTGGCAAGGGAGAGCATGGTATCGCACAACGGCGCCTCCATGGCTGAGGGCACC
This sequence comes from Prorocentrum cordatum, assembly GCA_963575745.1. Taxonomy (NCBI): domain Eukaryota; class Dinophyceae; order Prorocentrales; family Prorocentraceae; genus Prorocentrum; species Prorocentrum cordatum. The sequence goes on along the minus strand of CAUYUJ010017705.1, from coordinate 17,107 downwards.
TTCGACAGACGGTGCAATTAAGAATCGAGCAGGCGGTGACGGCCAACGATGGCGTTAGAGGAATGCGGGTGGCCGAGGAAGGAGTAGCAGCAACGGACCGGCCCCCGGACGGCCGTTTGACAAATATCGTCCCCAGTCAAGGCCCTATGTCGGATTTGTCGTGTACCAGTTGGGCCAAGGCAAGGCTACCCGCGTCCCGTTTAGCTCTTGACCGGAAGGGGCCCGCTCCCGACCCGCAGACCAAAAAGTTGGGCCAAGGCACTTCGCACAAACTGGAAAACAGTGGTCTGCGACAACGCGGGGAGACCAATTCATCTGAGTGCCAGCGCGCAACGTACTCGTATCAAGCTGTGCACCTGCAGTGTGAGGGTGAAGGTGCTAGAGGCGACGCAGAGGCATGGAAAAGAGCGGGGCTTTGACACTGCCGGCGCAACCTTCCAACTTACCCTGGACACTGTCCACTGCGGCACTTTCGAGTAGCGTCGTCCCAGGCTCGGAGTCTATGGGTAGGGCGCCGCGCTTGGGACGCGTGACCTCGAGTGGAGCGGGACCTTCCAAGCCGGCATCATCGGGACCCAGACCGTCCCCCTGAACTCGCCGCATTCACGGCCCTCCTCCAGGCCTCGAAGGAGCTCCTCTTTGTAGGGCCCACACAAAGATTCTGTACGTAGATCTTCCCTCACAGAAGGCATCGGGATGCGCATTTTCTCGTACATAAGGGATGTAGGTGTAAAGCTACCACATAAGGATTGTATCCAGCTGCCGGTGGCAAGTTTCGCCACCGTGGCAACGCAACACTCTGTGTGGCAACGCCCAGAAGGCCGTAACATCTGACACCTCTCGTCTCTATTCCTTGCACCATCACCGACTGCGCGTACGTCACTGCTGGCTTCAGGAGCATGCTATCAACTCTCCGGCCTGTCTCGATGTCCCAGACATGCGACGTCCTGATTTTTTTCAGGAGGGCGTCCCTGGAAGTCCCGACCCTTTCCCTGGGACCGTGTTTTTTGTTCTGAATCGTTTTTTGATGGTCCTGAGGCCCAGCCAGGGCCCCACAGAGCCGAAAATAGCCAAAAACCTCCCGTCCTGTTTTTTTAAACGACGCAATCATGTCTGGTGTCTGAAGTCCTTGGCAGGCCCAGCTCATCTGCTACAAAAGACGAGAGCCAAGCGGCCCCTGAGCAGACCGCCTAGGAACCGCACTGGGAGGAGGGAGGGAGGAGGAGAGAGGGGAGGACGGGGGAGGGAGGAGGGGGGAGGGCGGAGGGGGGAAGGGGGTACGGGGGGAGGGGGAGGAGTGGGGAGGGGGCCCTTCGTAGAAATGGCCATGGCCATGCCGACAAGCTCGCTTCAGAAACACCTGGTGCCCTTCGGGTCCAAGATAGGCTGGTTCCCAAGGTCCTTGGGGCAGTATCACTCATTAGCCTGAGCCGATGTGCATATGTGGAAAATGTTATATGTATGAAATAGAAGCCAGCGTGGACACTAGGCAATGTCTCTAGCAATCCGTGTGGTGCTATCTATGTGGAACAATCTTGGTGTTGAAATCTATGTGGGGCAATGCATGTGGTACAATCTCTGTGGTGCAATTGATTTTTTACAAACGAATTAATCGCAAGAGCACGGGCGCATTTGTTGTTGTTGTTGTTGTTGTCTTTTTGTTCGAAATTCCTTGCTGGATAACATCTTTTAAAACATGTTTTCGTGATGCTCGATTGTGAGCTCCTTACGTGAACTTTGATGTTTCGATGATTTCGGCATGCGCGCGCGACGACGCGGCATGTGCAATTCGTGCCGTTTTCACACGGGGTTCTCGAAACTGACGATTTTGGATGAACGAGACTGTGCGCATACTATGTTTTCCAAAAGATGGCAGGGGGTGTCGAAACCGGCCTGGAAGGGATGGTGTGGATTCAAATCTAAGATGGGCGATGGGGCGGACTCATACTTAAATTCTCCTACGAAAAAAATGGACCGTTAATTCGGGGGGTAGCAACTATTGTCTTTTAAAGGAAAATGGATCTTGACAACTGAGTTGACATATTCCCTTGCAAACATCCCACCCACCCACCCGTATCTTGATTTGCAAAGCCCATGCGGCAGCGATTGCGATGAGAGCATGGCATTGGTTGGTGCGTCTCTGCGGCCGCGCTGGCCCGCGCATGCCCGCGCGCACAGCGGCCAGCTAGTTTGGCGCGGCCGACGCGGCCGCGGTGGCGCTGACCGCTGGGCACTTCCCAGCGGGCACTTCAGTGCGAGTCGATGAATTGGGCGGGCGCGGTATCATGGCGACGCCAGCAACGGTAGACACGCCGATATTGATCACGCCCACCGAAAACGGTGACGATGTCATCGCGTCGGCGATGAAGGTTTTGGAAAGAGCTCAACATCGCGCGCGGCCGACGCGCGCGATTGGCCCGCGTGGTATTGTTTTACGAGGGTCGTGCCGACCCCAGGAGTTCGACATGCGGCGGGATGGGCCCGTTTGGCAGAATGTGATGAAACTGTTGAAGAACCGATGGTTGTCTTCAATCTTCACAAGAGAGCGCGTGCAGGATTAACTGAAAGCTATAGTTTGACTGCCATTTTTCGTGAAACATAGATTCTCGGTTGACTTGTTTTTGAACTACTTTCGAAACCAAACGCCTGTGAAGGATTTCGGCATGCGCGCGCGACGACGCGCGCGCGTGCACTTCGTACCATATGTTGCAAAGGACTCTTGCGACAGCATGCGCGCAAGGACGTCCAAACGATTTCGACATGCTGAGAGGCCCGTCTGGAAGCATTTTTTGTGAACATGTTGAACACCTGTGGTTTCCTTGAGAATTCCTATGGGCGCTGGCGCAAGTTTTTTTTTCTTCTTCTTCTCTTTTCTGAAAGTTCTTGTTGCCGATCCTTAGTCTGAATTCAGGTTTTTGTTTGTTTGTGTTTTGGTGTTTTCTTTTTCTCATATCGGAGAACATGCTCGTGACTTCCGATATTGATATCCTTGCGAAGCCTCGGTTTTGGGTGTTTTCGAGGATTTCGGCACGCGCGCGACGACGCGCGCGTGGGCACTTCGTGCTATTTCTTGCAAAGAATTCTTGGGCATGGGTGATTCTTGAAAAACGAGTGTGCGCGCGATTCTTTTTTGTCAGCAGTTTAGGGGCGAACCGATACCAGCCTGCCCGGGGTGGTGAGAGTTCACATTTCGGATGGATGATGGGGCACAAACATACGCAACTTGCAATACGAAAATGGGTACGCTTGAATCCGGGGGAAGGGGGGTAGCTCCTAAGTCTTTTTTTAGCAAATAGTGCGATCTACGATGTGCAGTTAATGTTGTGCAATCTATGTTGTGCAATAGAGGTAGTGCAATCCCTGCGTGCAAATCACCGATGCTCCACTTGAAATTGTCAACTCCACTGCTTGCGCAATCATCCCACCCGCCCACCGCCAACGCTGTTTGCAAAACCTATGCGGCAGCGATTGCGATGAGCGCTTGGTGTTGGCTGGTGCATTTCTGCGGCCGCGCCAGCCCGTGCATGCGCGCGCGCAGCGGCCACCTAGTTGTCGCGACCGACGCGGTCGCGGTAGCGCTGACCGCTGGGCACATCCCAGCGGGCAGTTCAGCGCGATTGGAAGACTTGGGCGGGCGCAGTATCATGGCACCGTGGACGACGGTAGACGCGATGATGATCGTAGCGATGCTGGTGGCGACGTTGACAACGACGACGGCGCGGTCAGTGACGGCGCCGATGCTGATTACCCCGGCGACGATGACGGCGTCCTCGCGTCGGTGATGAAGGTTTTGGAAGGAGTCCGACATGCGCGCGCGGCCGACGCGCGAGTGGCCCGCGTGGTGTTATTTGACACGGATCGTGCCCCCCCCCAACGCGCAAGGGCGTTCGAGTGATTTCGGCGTGCGGCTCGAGAGGCCCGCTTGGTAGAATTTCATGAGCTGGTTAAAAAACCGATGGTTACCCCATGGATTCGCAAGAGCGCCAACGCAAGCCTTTTTGAAAACTGTTGTTGCGAAATCATGCGTTTTTATGGTTTCGGGGTGCTCGCTCTATTTTGAACATCTGGCGAAACCTCAGGTTTTTGAAATACTCAGGCATGCGCGCGCGACGACGAGCGCGTGCGCGCGCGAGGCGCGTTCGGTACCATTTTATGAAGCTGTTGAACAACCTATGGTTTTCGATCGAATTCGCTAGAGCGCGAACGCAAACTTTTTTCCCAACCATCCTCTGGTGTTGGGTCCTCATTTTGAAAAGGCAGCGCCCCGCATTCCTATTTCCTTCCTCCCCCCCCTCCTCCTCCCTCCTCCCGTCACCCCCCTCACTTTGGCACACCCCTCACACGTTCCGTGGCCCCAGTGGGAAAATTTGCATGGCACCGCCGCTCCATGGTGGCACACCCTCACACGTTCCGTGGCCCCATACGGAGCTCCGCCGAAGACCTCAGTGGGAAAGTTCGTATGGCACCGCCGCTCCATGGCGGCACATCCTCACACGTTCTGTGACCCCATTGGGAGCTCCGCCCCAGGCTCCAGTGGGAAAATTCGCATGGCACCGCCGCCCCATTTCGGCACACCCCTCACACGCTTCGTGGCCCCCCCAGGGAGTTCCACCGAAGGCCCCAATGGGAAAGTTCGCATGGCACCGCCGCCCCATATCGGCACACCCTTCATACGACTCGTGGACCCATAAGGAGCTTCACCTAGGGCCCCAAAGGGAAAGTTCGCATGGCACCGCCGCCCCATTTCGGCATACCCTCACACGCTTCGTGGTCCCATAGGGAGACCTCTTGGGCCGTCTTGGGCCGTAAGGCCGAAAAGGAGCAAGGCCCAAAATCATTCAATCACCTAAGGAAAATCAGTGGATTTGGCCTCTAGGGGCTCTCTTTGGGGGGATCTTGGGGCTCTCTTGGGACGTTTTGGCGGCCTCCTGGGCCATCTTGAGGCAATGTTGGGCCTTCTTGAGCCTTCTGGGAAGCTTCATGGACGAACTTGGAGGCATCTTCGACTCTCTTGAGCCGTCTTGGAGGCCATCTTGGACCATCTCGGCCGTCTTGGAGGCTCCGTCTTGGAGGGCCTTCTACGGACATTGTGCTCGTTTGTGCTCGATTGTGCGGCCTTATGTTCCCTTTCGGGTGGCCGGCGCGCTGGACCAGAGCCCCAGGGGGAGTTTGTTGGTGGAAAAAGCCGAAACCAAAAACGGTGGCGTCTAGCACGCCGGGCACCCCTGTCGCAAGACCACAGGGGGCGGCGGATGACGGAAAACGCGCGTAGCGTGCGATCCGTTAGTCGGAAGGAATGAATCTAGGGGGAGTTCGAAGGAGGTGGCATCCCGTCCCCCAAGGATCTAATGCCCTTTTCCTTGTTAATGGAGCCTTTAACATGGAAAAACGGGTGCTTGAGCTGACTCAGGCATCCGTTAACAAGACAATTACACGGAATTCCCTGTTAACGGGTGCCCGAGCGGGGTCAGGGCCTTGTTGACATGGAATTCCATGTAAATTCACTGTTAACGGGTACCTGATCGGAGTCAGATGCCTGTTAACATCGAATTCCCTGTTAACGGCTGCGTGAGCTCCGCGTAAGCTCGCGTAAGCGCGTAAGCTCCTCGCCAGCTTAAGGTACCAGACGGCGTAAGAGAGGCCCAGACGGGCCCGTGGACGGCCCAAGAGCGATCTAAGATAGCCCAAGATGGCCTCAATACAGCCCAAGAGGCCTCCCAAACACCCCAAGCGGCCCCCGAGAGGACCCCCCAAAGTTCCGGACGACGCAAAAACCATTGTTGTCTTTAGGTTTGTGAAGGTTTTCCAGCTTCTCGTTTTTCGGGTAAGAACAGCCCGATACAGCTCCAGGCCCCCCCCGAGATTGTGCCATGACGGCCCGAGAGGCTCCCAAGAGGGCCTGAGGACGGCACAAAAAGGCCCCAAGACGGCCTAAGAGAGCCACAAGACGGCCCAAGGAGGGCCTGGGATATGCCCAAGACGCTCCCATGAGACAGTATGTCGTCGTCATCATCATCAACAGTATTCTCATAATCTGCATTCGTGTTTTATCGCGCTCTAGAGCCTTCCCAAGATACCAACACACCCGAGTTCCCCCTGAAGAGGCCTCCTGCGGCTTCTAGATAGCCCTAGAGTGCGCCCAATATGCAACCAAGATGCCCCAAGAGAACCTCCAGACGGGGAGACAGAGAGAAAGAACGGGCACGCCAGCGACATCTCGCGCTCTGAAAGCAAATGCGCTTTCCGTCCCCGTGCCAAGCAGGTAACGGAAAGAGCGAGGCACGAGTGATGACGTTCTGGTGTGGGCGAAGCCCCTTGAGGGAGGTTCCAGGGGGGTGCGTACGGGGCACGGATGGGCTCTAATGGCCGTTTTTGGGGTACAGTCGAGGCGTTGACCTAAGGAACCTTAAATAAGGAACGAGGCCCCATTTTTCTGTAGTTGACCTTCGACTTCCCATCGAAAACGTAAGGGAAACCTTAGGCAAGGCAAGGTGTGGAACACTTAAGGAACATCGAGCCCCTCCCCAACGAAAAGGGTTCCTTCTTCAGCGGCCCGACTGTATTCCCGAGGGTTTTTGCATGCTTTTCGGATTTCTCCTCTTGTCTGGCCCAGAAGAGCCCAAGACCGCCAAAGACAGCCCCAAGACGTCCCAAGAGGCCCCCAAGACGCCCCAAGAGGCGCCCAAGGGGCGTCCCAAGAGGGCCCCAAGAGGCCCAAATCATCGACTTTCCAAAGAAAGGAAAACATATATTTTTAGCATATACGGCTTTTCGCCTTTCACGGCGTGGACGACGGCCAAAAGGGCCCCCAAGAACGCCCCAAGACGGCCCAAGAGGCTCCCACGAGGCCCCCAACACGGCCCAAGAGGGCCCCCAGACGGCCCAAGAGGCGCCCAATACGGCCCAAGAGGGCCCTAAGACGGCCCCAAGAGGGGGACCACGAACCGAACAATCTAGCCTATCGCCCCAAGACGCTCCCGGGAGGCCCCCGCAGCCCCCCAAGAAGCCCCAAGAGGCGCCCAAGAGGCGTCCCACGAGGCCATCAGGAGGCCCAAATCAACGGTTTTCTATGGGAAATCGTACATTTAGCATACACGGCTTTGCGGCTTTCACGGCGTTGGAGACGGTCCACGAGGCCCCCCAAACCGCCCCAAGACGGCCAAGAGGCTCCCAAGAGGCCCCCAAACCGGCCCAAGAGGGCGCCCAGACGGCCCAAGAGGCGCCCCAGACGGCCCAAGAGGGCCCCAGGACGGCCCCAAGAGGGGGACCACGAACCGAACAGTCTAGCCTATCGCCCCAAGAAGCTCCCAGGAGGCCCCCACAGACCCCCAAGAAGCCCCAAGAGGCCCCCAAGAGGCCCCCAAGAGGCCTCCAGGAGGGCCCGAAAAGGGCCCCAATAGGACTCCCACGAAGGCCCAGAGACGCCAAGAGCGATCGGTAACGCAAACAGCTCTTTACACCAAGGCTCCCAAGAGCGAACGGTGACGTACACAAGCTGATAAGACCAAGGCTCCCAGCAGAGAGCGGTGACGTAACAAGTTCCTCACACCAAGGCCCAGCCAAGCAAGGCTCAGGAACGGGCGGCAACGCAACCATCTCTGAACCCCAAGGCTCCCAAGAGCGAGGGGTGACGTAACCAGCTCTCAACGCCAAGGCTCCCGGTACGTATGGTGGTGTGAATCATTTAGGTTTCTGTTGCTGCAACGCTCTTTCCGTTTCTGTGCCGGGCCAGGTAACGGAAAGAGCGAGGTACGAGTGATGACGTTCTGGTGTGGGCGAAGCTCTAAAGGGAGGGACTCCAGGGGAGGGGGGTAGGGTGCGCACTTGCGTGTTAATGGCCGTTTTCGGGTTTTCCCTAGGGTTTTTGCATGTTTTTCGGGTTCCCCCCCAAGACGGCCCAAGAGCGCTCTAAGAGAGCCCAAGACCGCCCAAGATGGCCCAAGAGGCCCCCAAGAGGCCCCCAAGAGGCGTCCAAGGGGCGTCCCAAGAGGGCCCCAAGAGGCCGAAATCATCGATTTTCCATGGGAAAGCGTATATTTTTAGCATATGCGCTTTGTCGGCTTTCACGGCGTTGACGACGGCCCAAGAGGCCCCCAAGACCGCCCCAAGACGGCCCAAGAGGCTCCCAAGATGCCTCCAAAACGGCCCAAGAGGGCCCCAAGACGGCCCAAGAGGCGCTCAAGACGGCCCAAGAGGGCCCCAAGACGGCCCCAAGAGGGGGACCATGAACCGAAAAGTCTAGCCTTTCACCCCAAGACGCTCCCAGGAGGCCCCCGCAGCCCCCCAAGAAGCCCCAAGAGGCGCCCAAGAGGCGTTCCAAGAGGCCACCGGGAGGCGAAAATCATTGATTTCCCATGGGAAAAGGTACATTTCTAGCATACAAGGCTTTTCGGCTTTCACTGCGTTGAAGACGCTCCATGAGGCCCCCAAGACCGCCCGAAGACGGCCCAAGAGGCTCCCAAGATGCCCCCAAAACGGCCCAAGAGGGCGCCAAGACGGCCCAAGAGGCGCCCAAGACGGCCCAAGAGGGCCCCAAGACGGCCCCAAGAGGGGGACCACGAACCGAAAAGTCTAGCCTTTCGCCCCAAGAAGCTCCCAGGAGGCCCCCAGAGCCCCCCAAGAAGCCCCAAGAGGCCCCCAAGAGGTTCCCAAGAGGCCTCGGAAAGGGCCCGACAAGGGCCCCAATAGGACCCCCAAGAAAGCCCAGAGACGCCAAGAGCGATCGGTAACGCAAAAAGCTCTTCACACCAAGGCTCCCAAGAGCGAACGGTGACGTACACAAGCTGATAAGACCAAGGCTCCCAGCAGAGAGCGGTGACGTAACAAGTTCCTCACACCAAGGCCCAGCCAAGGCTCAGGAACGGGCGGCAACGCAACAATCTCTAAACACCAAGGCTCCCAAGAGCGAGGGGTGACGTAACAAGCTCTCAACGCCAAGGCTCCCAGTACGAACGGTGGTGTGAGTAATTTCGGTTTTCTGTTTCTGAAGCGCTCTTTCCGTTTCTGTGCCGGGCCAGGTCTAATGGCTTTCGGCCCAGCCCGCCACCGTGCCTGGGTTGTGGGTCTGATACCTCTTGGATGTTCACTGGGATCTCGTCGAGGCTTCTCGGGCTGGAGGCAGCTTGAAACCTTTGGGGGGCTGGTGTGGGGCCTCTTGGGGATTATTTTGGGCCTTTTGGGGCCTTGTGGGAGCCTCTTGGGACCCTCTTGGCGGCCTATTGGGAACCAAGGCTTTCGGTTCCTGCTCCCTGTCTTGCGGTCCTTTTGGGGCTGTCTTGGGCGAGTCCTGGGCCGTCTTGGACGCCTCCTGGGCCTCTGGCGCGGTCTTGGAGCCTCTTGGGGGACGTCTTGGAGCCTCGGAAGCTCGAAAGGATCTCCCGAAAAACATTGAAACACTAACGGACAATCAATGACTGTGGCCTGAGAGGCCTCGACGAGATCCCAGCGAACATCCGAGAGGTCTCAAACATTCAACTCGGGCACGGCGGCTGGATGGTAAGATATGCCTCCAGCGAGGCTCAGATATGCAAAGCTTAATGGGAAGCCATTGGAACCATGTGGCCGACTTCGGAAACCCTGAGCCCAAAAAGGTTGTCGTCTCTTGGAAAACAACTTTTTAACTCCTGCCGTCTTCCGCCAGCCTTCCGCCGGCTTCCTTCCGCCGGCGGAGGCGGCCTCGTTTTACTTCCGCCGACCTTCCGCTGCCTTCTGCCGAGGAAGATATGACAACTCCTGCGATCCTCGAAGGCGAGGCCCTCCTTGGAGCGCCCCATGTAGTGCTTGCTTCCGATACTTTCGGCCGTAGACCTCCTGGCGGGAAGATTGCGAGAGTCCCGACGCCCCGCCCACGGCGGCCCCCCAAAACTGCCCTCTAGCAGGGCCCGGAGACGGCCCCCAGGACTGCCCGATACCCCCCCCAAGAGTTGGCAAGACGGTCCAAGACAGCCAAGACTGGCCGAAGACACACACAGGCGGCCCAATTTCGGTTCAACCGAGCCTGCTCGAGAAGAGCTCGGCAGAACCGAGACGACTCCACGGGCCGTCCAAAGGCCCCCATCGGGCCCCGCAGGCTCCCGCAAAGATCTCCAGCGGCCTCCGGGGACGCCCAACAGAAGCTTCCAGAATGCCGTCAACGGGGAGGGGGGGGATGGGGTGGCGGTGGAGGAGGGGGGGGAGGAGGGAGGAGGAGGAGGACGAAGAGGAAAACGGGGAGGAGGAGGACGAGGAGGCGGTGGAGGAGGCGGTGGAGCAGGAGGAGGAGGAGGACGAGGAGGAGGAGTCTGCCCCTGGCACGCCGCGGTCCGTTCGGTGCCCAGGACGCGCGCGTGGTCCTACGTGGACAACCGTTCCCTTAAGGCCGCCGCGGCGCTTCATCGGGACCGAGCTTTAGCGATCACTGCGGAGATCGACCGGCGGCTCGGCTTTTCGGAGGACGTTCGGAAGCGGCAGGTTTGGTCGGGCACCCAGAGCGCCGAACACTTAGGAGTGCGGGCCGTTGTCGGCGACGCCGCGACCTGGCCCCAGCTGCCTGAACCTCGGGACGGGTGGGACGAGATCCGCTCCCAGGTGCGCCGGCTCCGCATGGTCCCCGGCGGGCAGCGGATCAGGGAGCTCGCGGTCCTGATGTGCGTCGCTCCTAAACATCGGTGGTCGGCTCCGTTCTGCGCGATCCCGCCAGGTGATCTGATCGCGCTCACGCTTCGGTCTGTTGTCTGGACTCGCTGCACCTGGTGGTGCGCTCGGCGATGGTACGCCGAGCGGGTTTCGTTGCACCCTCTCTTCGGTGCGGCGTGCACTGTGCTGAAGGCGGCTCGGGGGGTTCCCGCGTCGCGGTTGTTCTCGGTGGCGCTCTCGGAGCATTCCGGCGTGTTCGGGCTGCTCCCGGTCGCGACCGGGTCGCTTCCAAAAGACGTCTGGCTGCTTCCGGCCCCGGGGCTCGACCCTCGGGCCGCGGCGGCGGTCGCCGCTGCTGCCGCCGCTGACAGCCGCGAAGCGAAAACCCGGTACCCTGGGACCTCCCCTCGCCCCCCCCCAGAAGGCTTTCGACGCCTCATTCGATCGCGTCGCGGTCAGCACGTTCTCCAGGAGTGCGCCCTGGCGGCGCTCCTTCGCCCCCGGGCGGCGCTTGGGCCCCCGCCGCGGCACGACGAAGAGAGGATCGGGGAGATTGATCTGGCTGCCCAGAGCGCGCCGCCTTGGGCCCAGTTCCGGCGATCGTTAAGCCGATACGACACGAACCTCCTCGCCGTCTGGAGGGGCGGGGCCGTGTGCACGCCGACCCGCAGGCACGGCGGCGCGTGCGTTTGCCCGTTCTGTTGCGGGCACACCCAGGCGTCGGCTCGGCACCTCTGGGTCGAATGCTCGCGTTTTGCTGGACGTCGGCTCGAACTCGGGGAGAAACTGCGGGTCGCGCCGGCCTGGTGGGGGGCCCAGCCCCGCGTCACGGCGAAAACGGAGTGGATCACTAAGGCTGCCGGGGGCTCGATTCAGCGTCGGGCTCAGCTGCAGGTGATGGCGTGCCGCCTCGGCATCGCCATCATGCAGGCGCTCGCTGGCCTCGGCGGGTGGGCTTTCGGGGACGCGCTGTCTCCGCCTGGGGCCCACCTGGGTCTTCCCCCCCTTCCTTTCCAGCGGGCGGCGGCCTGGCGGGCGGTGGGACGGACTTCGACGACGCTGACGACCTCCCTCCCCCTCCTGGTGGTGGTGGTGGTGGTTCCCTGGGTGCTGACAGCCGATCTAATTAGCTCCAATCCAGTCCTGTGGTCCATCGGCCCTTTTCCCGCTTCGCGCCCGGGCCTTCTGCGGCCCGGAAGCTTCCCAAGGTTTGAACAGCAGCTAGGGCAAAGGCACCCTGCTGCTTTCATTTCTCCGGACGAGGAGGAGGAAGAGGAGGAGGAGGAAGAGGAGTAGGAGTCGGAATAGGATGATGCTGATGATGATGATGATGATGATGATGATGATGATGATGAGGAGGAGGAGGAGGAGGAGGAGGAGGAGGAGGAGGAGGAGGAGGAGGAGGAGGAGGAGGAGGAGGAGAAGGAAAGCCCGCAGATGGCGGCCCAGAATGGCTGACTGGCCTCGCGGCTGGTGGGGCCTCTCAGTCGTAGTTCTGGAAGTTCTGGGAGTAGTTGCAGGCTGAGTTCTGGGAGTTCTGGAATTTTTTCCAGTCGGACATGCGGGTGGTACTTGAACGCGGTGGGCCGCGATCCTCGCTGCAGTCACAGCCGCGCAAAGCGGCTGGACATGCGCGCCAGGCCGATGGCGAAGGATGTTGTGGACGTGGTATAGCCGTGCCCGCCGCGCAACGGTCTGCGGAAGATCGTTCTCCCTGTCGTCATCCATCTGGTACGCCGCTCCTTCGCCGAGGCCGATTCTGTGTAGCGCAGAAGAGTTTGCGAATGATCGCGTCGCCTGGCAAACTGCCCACCAAGCGCCGCGACAAGTGAAGTAAAGGGCGATCTTATCGTTAGCGTCCTCGCAGCCGAACCGGCAGGGCAAACGTCGATGACCAACGTGCATCCTGAAGGACGTAGGCCAGGCACTGGCCAGCGTGCGGTAGTTTGCCGATCAGACGCCTGGGGAGGCGACCGAGAGTTGCTGTCGGAGCCTCCGCCTCCGATCCGCAAGATCAGGAGGTAGTGCGAGCTGGGGCCACCATGTTTTGATCCTTTTCGTGATGGTGACGTGGAACATCTCAGGGTAGATGACTGTAGTGGCCGCCTCCCAGTGAATGCACTGAGGCCGAGGTTTACGATCGTGCGGGCGCAGCGAAGCTGCGTGGGAGGGGGCGGTCAAACGGTTCCCGGCCCCATGCCTCGACGGATGATGATGATGATGATGATGATGATGATGATGATGATGATGATGATGATGATGATGATGATGATGATGATGATGATGATGATGATGATGATGATGATGATGCTGATGACGAGGAGGAGGAGGAGGAGGAGGAGGAGGAGGAGGAGGAGGAGGAGGAGGAGAACGGGGGAGCAGGAGGAGATCGAAAAGGCGGACAAGGAGGGGGTGCCTAAGACCCCGGGCTAGTCCAGACGGGGCACCGAGTCTGAGCGGGTAGCCATGCTCACCTCCCGCCTGCTGCGCTGCCACGTTGACGGGGTTTGCGGCGGGCCCGAGGGACGCCGAGTGGGGTGGGGTGGGGGGCCCTGGCCTGGGTGCCCCACCGAGCCCAAGGTGCTCCGCCTTTTGCACGGGGGGCCCGCCCGCCGATCTCTCGGCGATGCATCGCCGATTTACGAGCCGATGCTCCTCCGTCCTGAACTGGGTCAGGAGGCAACTTCTGGGACAACTTCGTGAGAACGACTATGGGCTATGAAGCCCCAGTAAGAAGTCATTGAGATATCTACCAGCGCCGATGCTGACTTGACCCTCCCAGCGGTGACATCCGAGACCAGGGCTCCCCTGCCGCCCCCGCGGAGGGCAGGTGTACATGCCGCCTTCGTTTTTTGTTTATCTTTTTTCTGGGGCACGCCGACCAATCTCTCGCGCTCCTCTCCGCCGCTGCCCTCCTCCCAGGGCCTCCAGGGAATGGCGGCGGGCTGGCGTGCCCGCGCGGAACGAGGACCTGCAGGCTACGCCACCCGGCGCACCGAGCACGGGCGCTCCGCCATCGGCGAGCGACGGGGCGGGCGCCGCTGGGCGCAGCACAGCGCGCCTCGCAGCAGGGGCCAATCTGCTGCGCGGTTGGACCCGGACAGCAGTCGGGGGCCGCAAGAATGGGATAGGGGGCCAGAGTGCGTGCGTGCCCTGGAGGACCCCCGGAAGGCGGAAACGACAGCCTCCAGCTGGGCTCGTTCGGCCCACATAGCTGCACCAGCATAGAAACTTTCGGAGGTCCGCGCGGACTTCTCGGATCGGAGCGCGGGCCCCCTGGCGGCGCCTCCGGCGCCGTCCAGGGAGGGGGGGGGGGGGGGTTCTGGCGCCGACACAGGAAATCCGCGCGGACCTTCGAAAGCTTCCGCTCCCGGCGATTATTCTTCCTCGGCTGACCCCACCCGGGGCTACCCCCTCCCCCCCAGGAGCCACGACGTGAGGCGACCGGCTCGGGTGGGACACCTCGAGCTGGACTCGGCGATGCGTCGCCGATGGATCGGCGATAGGCCCCCGGCAGCAATGAAGGGACCCTGGGACACACAAACAAATACACACAAATCAAATAATTCCCCATATGTTCCCACATTTTCTAGGTTTCTGTCTCCCCCCCCACTTCCCATATTTTCCTATATTTTCTGGGGAATCGACGATTCATGGTGTCTGTGTGCTTCTTTCCCTCCGGCAGCAAGTCCTTCCGCTGCGGGGCGGGGCGGGGCGGTGGCAAATCCGCACGCTCCTGGGCGGGGTGGGGCCCTCGGGCTCTCCTCTCGGCGAGCAAAGGGCCGGCTGCGGGTCGACGCGCCCCGCCCCGAGCCCAGCCCTCCCTGCCGCTGCCCCGGACCAAGACGCTCCGACGCCATGTGTTTTTCCTCTCACAGTGCCGATTCTCAGAGGCCTCGGCTCACTCCCTCCTCCTCCTCCTCCTCCTCCTCCTCCTCCTCCTCCTCCTCCTCCTCCTCCTCCTCCTGACTTCTTTTCCTCCTGGACAGCGTTTTTTTTGGGCCGCAGGGCCCGGCAATGGATATCCGCATCGAGGAAAACCGCCCGCCATCTCTTCTTCTTCACCCCCCCCGAGGGGCAACGAGATGGGGGGACTGGCATGGGGCGGGGGACATCGGCCTGGAATCCGCACGTTCCTGGGCAGGGTGGAGCCATCAGACCCCTACCAGCGATCAGTGGGCGACTGGGGGTCGATGCATCCCCCCCTGCGGTCGGACCCAGGACAGAAGAACCTCCTCCAAGAACATGAGAACCTCCGCTGGCCAAAACACACACAGAACATCCAAGGGTACACTCCTCAAGATGCACAAGACATCCAACAATCACGAACTCGACCCATTCCCCGGGACCACTTTTTCATCCCGAGTCGTTTTTTTGACGGTCCTGTGTCCCGGTAGGGGCCCGCAGGGGCTGGGACGGTCCTGGGGCCCAGTAGAGGGGTTCATCCTGAATCGTTTTTGGACGGTCCTGGGGTGCGATGCAGGCCATTTTGGACGGTCATGAGGCGAAAAATCTTCCGTCATGATCTTTTCACATCGCTGGCTTGGCTCGCCTTACAATCCGATCGGGGCCCCCGCCTGCGGGGGGAGGAGGAGGAGGAGGAGGAGGAGGAGGAGGAGGAGGAGGAGGAGGAGGGGAGGAGGAGGAGGAGGAGGAGGAGGAGGAGGAGGTAGGAGGAGGAGGAGAGGATGGAGGGAGGAGTGCGGAGGCGGAGGAGGAGGAGGTGGAGGAGGAGAACGGAAAAGAGGGGAGGAGGAGGAAAGGAGGAGGAGGAGGAGGACATCGAGATGAGGTCGGAGAGGAGGAGGAGGTGGGGGGGGGAGGGAGGAGGAGGAGGGGGCCTGGGATCCTCGCGAGCTCTGCCTATCCCCCCGTTGCCCATGGCTCCCGACGGCCGCTCCGCGGCGCACCCCCGCCAGCGGAGCGCGGGCGGCGGCGGGGTCCCCCCTGGCCTCCGTGGCGCGGGGTCTCCGCCCCGGAAGCCACGAGGCCCAGGGGTTCTCGCGACGACGACGACGACGACGACGACGACGGCGACGGCGACGACGACGACGACGACGACGGCGGCGACGGCGACGACGACGACGACGACGACGGCGACGGCGACGACGACAACCGGCGGCAGGGCGCTGGGCCGTCGAGCGGGGCACGGTGGGCACAAGCGCCAGCCAAGGCGAGAAGAGATCCCGCTGTACAGTCGAGGTGCTATCAGAAGGATCGCTGGATAAGGAACGAAGCCCCTTTTTGGCGCCAGCAGCGCCTGGGTGCACGAGGAGGGCTATACTAACAACCATAGAGATCCAGCTTCGGCGGTGAGCGAGGGGGGAAGGGAGAAGGAGAAGGCCTTCTGATAAGGTGGCGGGGCTTCCCAGAAGCGATCCAGCCCTCCAAGGAGTTGTCGGTGTCTTCGGGGAAGGCTTGGACAACTTCTCAGAAGGCCAAGGGACTTCTGCGCCTTCTGAGAAGGCCCGCCGCTTCTCACTTCCCTCCCGGGCTCGCCGCCGACTGCTATACGCATGACGACGACGTCAGGATACGATCGGCTCGGGATGCGTTCCAGGAGCTCTGAAGCCTCTGGCGCCCCTCGCTTCTGGAGTCCGTGCGCAACACGTGGAAGCATGAGGGACACTTGAAATCTTTGGACGTGTCATTCCCACGACGTCTTGCCGCCCTGAGTGAGACACCTGTGGGCACATCCTCCGTCAACTCTGAGCTTCGCCCGGACTGCCCCAGGGCTCTGCGGCCCCGCTGGGAGATCTGCATCCGTCGTGGGGCACCCCTTGGGAGGCCCATCTCTGATGCGATGTGCCTACTGTGCCCGCTCGCGCGCTTGGGCGCAACGGGCTAGAGGCCTCCTAGATGGGGTCGGAGGCTCACGCCGCATCACCGATGCATCGGCGATACATGGTCGATGCATCGGCGATGCATCGACGACATCGGCGATGCATCGGTCATGCCAGCGCGGTGACAACTGGGCTCCACCACATCGACCCGCATCGCCGATGCATCGGCGATACGGCACGTTTCTCCGAGCTCATCTAGTCGGACCGCAGCTGAGAGGCCTAGGCGCTGATCAGATGGTCGGGGGCTCGTGTGCCCTGGACGGCGCCCGGTCGGGCGGCGCGGTCGCGTCAGACGACGCTCTGGGCGACACGGCGGCGCCCGTCTCTGGCCTCCGGAAAGAGAAGCTCCGGGTAGCGGGAGAGGCCCCAGCCGCATTCACCCTGCTGGGTTTCGAGGGGCGCCGAGACTTGGCGCTCAGGATGGCCTCTTCCCTGTCGTGGACGAGCTGCTCCGTCTCGTGTGCGAGGCTCCCCACGTCCTCCCTGGGCTGGAGGGAGCCGTCGTCGCCGATGGTTAGGGGAACAAAGGGGCGGCACAGACATTAGCTTTCGGATGTCTGGGTGGAATTCTCGGTCCCAGACCCCGACGTCGCGATTTTTTCGCAACGTCGACCCCCAGAGGTCTGGACCATGTCCCCAGGATCGGTTTT
>CAUYUJ010017704.1:843380-869746 GCA_963575745.1 Prorocentrum cordatum | reverse complement strand
CCCCCCCTCCGCGGGGCCCGTTGCTTCCCCCGGGCCCAGGAGCGGCCCAGGAGGGGCCTCGAAGCGTCTCGGCCCAGGAGGGGGTGCAGAAGGAAGGGGCCGCGGAGCGTCTCGCGTCTCAACAGGAGGGGCCCGGGAGGGGGACGGGGCCCGCGGCGCTTGCCACCCCGGGAAGGGGACGTCGAGGAGAAAGTGGGCGCGCTGTTTGCAACTGCTCGCCGCTGGAACTTGGCGCTGCGCGGGGCGCCCTGTCCCGCGGCGCGGCGCGGAGCCCCCGCCGCCAGGGCAGGTCGAGGATCTGGCTAAGTTGCAAAATCGCTGGGCTGAGGGGCGGGATAAGGCGCCAAATGCTCACGCAACAAGTTTGTGATCCACGACCCCGGTCACGCCGCTCCATAGAGCCTCGATCCTGAGGGGCCCTGCAATCCAGGCCGCTGCTTTTGTCAGCCCCTGCGCAGGACTCGCCGCGCTTCGGCGCGATGGGCCGTCTGCCCTTCAACTGGGCCGCTCGCGACTCGAACTGGACCGCCTGCCTCGGCCACTGCGTGAGGCACACCCGCGGGCTCTTCGCCGCGATCCGCTTCCGCCCGCGCTCGCCCGTCGCGGGCGCGGTGCGGCCCTTCGTCGCAGGGGAGTTCGCGCACGGGCAGCGCGCGTGAAACTGCTTCTGAGCAGTGACATCTCCCGAATCGAAGCTTCTCGGACGCCCCTCGGCCCGGGGCAGGGGGCGAGGGCGCCGCCCCCGGGGCGCGTCGTGCGCGGGCGCCGCCGCGGCGGCTGGCGCCGCAGTCGCAGCTGGGCGCATTTTTGCGTCGGGGTCCGCCGGCTCCGCGCTGGCCGGGCTCCCGTCGGCGCCCGCGGCGTCGGCCTCCACGAGGGCGGCCTCCCCCTCGTCCTCGAAGACGGCCGCCCTGGCTGCCTCGTGCCTGCCTTCTGTTTCTGTGCTTCGCGGCTCGCGCAGTGTCCTGGCGTTCGCCGCAAAGTTCGCGCGCCTTCTGGAGCAGCCGAATGGGCTGCGTGCACTCCGCCTGAACGCGCGCGCGCCCGCTAGTCTTCAAGATCCACTTCGGGCGCCACGCCCAAAAGCAACCAGAAATGCTTCTCCACGGAGGCGCTCAAGTCAACCTTCTTCGAGCGGAAGGTGAACGCTGGCCCATCGCCACCCATCTCCCGAGGAAGCTCGTACACGATCGTCTGCAAGTCGCGCACATGGAATATCATACCAACCTCATGGCACAGCGGGAAAGGTAGAACGGCTGGAAAAGTGGAACATATCCTGACACCGGCAACCTTGCAACGAAACTCGAACGGCTCCTCGCTCCAAGCGTCCGCGCGCCCATCGCCTTGAAATCGGACCCCCTCGGCTCGAAAGGTCGGCAATCGGACAAGGCTCGCCCCGAGCAAGGCGCCGCCCTCGCGGGTGCGCGCGACCTGCGCGAACAGTGGGCGGAGACGGGCTGCCGCGCTCTTTTGCCCTCGCTGCCCCCCGCTGTTCGGCGCGCGCCCATCGTCCAGGAAAACGCGCACCGCCTGCTTCAGCGCGCGATTCTCGGGTCGGGCGAAAGGGGGGGATAGCAAAGGGGGGGTGTTTGAGAATCAGCTCACGTCGCTGATTTCCCTGGCGCCTGCCGGCGCCGGGAGGCGGCCATGCATCGGGGAATGGGCCCCTCGGTGGGGCCGAAACCAGCTGCCTGCAGCAGATTTCGTAACCCCCCCCTTTTCCCAATCCCCCCCTTTCGTCCGGCCCGATCTCGGGTTGTTTTTGGGTCCTCTTGGAGGCCTCTTGGGGCGGTCTCGGGGGCCTCTTGCGCAGTCTTGGAGTGGTGGGAAGTGGAACGGGTCCCCTCGGCGGCCCCGCCTCTCTCCCGCACGGCAGGCGCGGGCCTCGGCGCCGCGGGCCTGCGGCAGCACGTCGCGCACACACACACGCTCCCTGTGGATAGGGGCAGGGCCCCCCCACAGGGACGAGGAGGGGCACTCAGCGGAGGAGGAGGAGGCGGAGGAGGCCGAGAACGAGGAGGAGGAGGAGGAGGCGGAGGAGGAGGCGGAGGAGGAGGAGGAGGAGGCGGAGGCGGAGGAGGAGGAGGAGGAGGAGGAGGACGACGACAATGACGAGGAGGAGGAGGAGGAGGAGGAGGAGGAGGAGGAGCAGGAGTTTGGGGCAGGTCCTCGCCGGCCCCACGGGGCGGCGCCCCCAGCGGGGTGTCGAGGCCAGCTGTGAACCCCTCCCCGCGGAGGACTGCTTCCACGGCGCCAGCTGCCGACGCGCTGATCGCCTCACACGCCCCTCCTCCTGGGTCCCAACCAGGCTGGCGCCGTCTGGTTCCCCCTTGCAACTCGCCCAAGGCACGCATCCGGGTGGCCGCCGTCACGCGCAGGTCGCGCGCCCTACAGTGGGGGCCCGACCGGAAGAAACCTTCCACGGGAAACCCAACACTGAGACCCCAGGGCGTCCATTGATTTTGGCATGGGAACATCGCGCTCTCCATGGCAAAACCATCGACACCACGGAAACCCAAGGCACCCTGGAGGCAAGAAGGGTTTTCTTGGCATGGGCCCCCACTGTACATCGGTGGCCAGTCACCCGGGTGGTTCTGGGTACAGAATCGGGGCGCCCTTGGGCGCTCAGCGAAACTCGGGTCATGCACGTGGTTCGTGCCGCCGATGTCCCGCCCGTCGACTCCAGAATGCAGCCCCCGGGAAACGAATACAAACTTTGCCCGCCACTGCGCCCCGAAAGCCGCAGCAAACTTCTCAAAAGGCTGGGGGACTTCCGTCGGCGACACGCAAAAGTGGCCCTAGGCCCTTTGGTGCGTGGCTTTCGGGGAGCCGCGAGGGGGCTAAATCCAAGCACGCGAGAAACAACTATGTATCGCATCACATTCGGCGATCGGGGTACCCCAAAGAGCCCGCACCAACGGTCACTCCGCCGAAAGGTCTCTCTTACGTGTAGTCAATTCCGAGCCTTCTGACAAGGCCTGCCCCCTCTCGTTTCCCCGCCGGACTCGCCGCCGCCAGGAACTCGAACCCCGACAGCTGAAACACCCGCAGGTCTTGGGCAAAATCGGCTACGAACGCTGGCTGGCGCTGACCTCTCTCGAGTGGACGACCTACCAGAACACCCCAACCCAACTCGAAGACCCGACTTTCGGAGTGGGGGGGGGCGGGGGGGTCGGGCTCCACATGTGCTTTTCCGCGTTCCCCGACCCCCCCACTCTGAAAATGAAGGGCAAATCGGAGCCTTCCGGTTGGGTTGAGGTGGCTCGCTGGGCGGCGAGGGGGGCCCCCCCGATGCACAATCGCCGCCTTCCGCTGGGCTTTTCAACCGGCGTCCGCCGGCAAAGCCGCCCACGTGCTGCTCCCGCCAGCGTCCGCACGTCTTTTGCGGAGGGTGGGAGGCCGACTTCTCGACTGCAGTCATCGGCCTGACCTAAGGAACGATAAATAAGGAACGAAGCCCCTGTTTTCCAAGGGAAAAAGCATAAGGAACGATGCATAATACAAAGAAAACATAAGGAACGATACGTAAGGCATGCAAGCCTTAAGGAACGACCGAGCTCCTTTTGAAAAGGAAGTGTTCCTTACTCAAGCCGCTCACTGTACTCGAACTTGGTGCACCCAAGCATCTCGCACTGCAAGCAGAGTGCGAAGCAGAGCAGCAAAGCCACACGCGCACGCACACGAAATGCTCAAACGAACCCTTGTCCGCACCTGGGCGGATGCCGCGGCCGCCCGCGGGAGCCCCCCGAAGGATGAGAGCCGCCGGCCCAAAGAGGGCGGCGATGCGAGAACTTCCGCGTGGGGGTCGACCTTTTTTTCAGCCGGGGAAGAGGGGGCTCGCCATCGCTCGGACGTCCATTCCCTGCGTTTTTTTCGGTTCCGTGCGTGGCTTTTTCGCCAAATGATCAAGGATGCTCCTCGATAGTTTTCGCCGAAGGAAGAATGCACACGTCCGAGCGATGCCAAGGGGGGAGGAGAGGAGGCGATGCCCGGACCTCCACCAGACACTGGATAGCTTGAACGTTCGGGCCCGTGCGGTTCTGCGCAGGCGGTTTGCAAGTCCCCCGCGCAGACGTGGGCGTGTGAGGCGAACGCGCCGAGAAAGGGGCCCGGATGATGGGGGGGGCGCAGCAGTGGGACAACGGGGAACGGATGAGGGGAAGAATGCGGATGATGATGAGGAGGAGGAGGAGGAGAAACCAGAGGAGCAACAGCTCAGGAACATGAGGGAAACAAGCAGGACACATCATCAAACATAGCAGGACAAATGATGAGTCATTTTTTGAAAAGTCTGAGAAGCAGGAAAAACCACAAAGGGTCGCATGCAAAGGGTCCAACGGAGACGGCCGGCCAGGCGCCTTGGCTTGCCAGCCTGCTTGCAGGAATTGTCCTCGGCCGACTCCTCGGCCCACGCGAGTCCTGCACCCCCCGCGCGCCGGGCTTACAGTGGGGGCGTTGACCTAAGGAACCCTAAATAAGGAACGAGGCCCCCCTTTTTCCATAAGTTAAACTTCGATTTCAGATCGAAAACATAAGGAAAACCTGAGGCAAGCTGTGAAACACTTAAGGGACGCGGAGCCCCCCCCCAACCAAAAGGGTTCCTTCTTCAGGGCCCCGACTGTACTGCAGGAGCGACGAAGATCCTGGGGCCAACGCCTACGAACTGTTGGCGCTGATTTGGGCAAAGTTTCGACTTGGAGACCGCGACCTCGCTACAAACGCTGCTGGGTGGCACCAGTGCTCAGCCATGCAATGGGCCATGTAGTGAGAAGACGGCCACGGTGGAGGTTTTAGGCAAGGATGCCTTCGATGAAGAGCCCAGGGTCTCGCGACCAATGGGCGGCCACACGCGGGCCAGCCACCTCGCCTTGAAACAGTAGAGAATGCGGCAGGGTCTGGGCGCCAGGAAGACGTTCCCTATCCAATGCCGCCGCCGTGACGGGGTGTGGTGTGCCCCTTGTCTTGAGCGCTCTGCGTGACGAGGGGGCCGTCTTCCATAGCGAAACCCCGCCATTGGTCCAAAGATCCCAGCGCCCCTTCAGAGATACAGGTAGGAGTTCTGGTTTGTCATGGGACTGGGATGTTCAATCAGAGCTTGCCTCAATGATGCATGCCGTGCACTCGTTATGTGCACGTCTGATGCCATCGGCAAGCACGCGCCAGGCCGTTGTGAAATCCCATAGCTACGCAATATCTCCGTAACTTTGATCTAGAGAGATCCACATGTGTGCGATTTGATCCATATCGGCTGGTGGAACCACGGGTGCGACCTCCAGGGCGATACGAGCCAAAGAAGACCCTGCGCCTGTGCGTGCCAAGGCGGTATCACAGAACCGCGCACATTACAATACTCGATTGGCCCCGTTGCCATGCTACCACCATTGCAATTACCGTTTACGTGGCTTGCCAAACAATGTCGCCAACATCGCGATGACAGATCGGCCTCAGTGAAGCCGAGGACATGTAGAAAGAAAGGTGTAGGAATGCCTCTCCAGGTTTCTTTTCCCCTCCTGCTTCACAGGGGGCCCTGCAACCCATGGGCAGGCGTGTTTGCGGCAGTATGAGGTGTCGACAGAAGTCCGTGCCGATTGAGACATCCCGCCCAGTCTTCCCACGGGACTTATCGATTGAGCAAGGGGTCGGGATCGCGAGCCGGTGTGAAGGCGGGGCCCAGAAGACCCTCTGCCCCATCGCGCTTCCTCCTCGAAGCATCTCTCCCTTTCGTCCGCTCTCCCTCCATAGCTCGTCCGATCACCCAATCCAACCTGAGAGGCTTTCCTCGTCGTGCTCCCCACCCACCCCAGGAACTACACTCGTCGTGCAGACATCTGCCTGTCTCAGCATCTATAGCATCTCTTCTTGCCTCCTTGTCCTCCTCGTTCGCGGCCGCATCTCGCTCCCCTGCCTCCTCTTACCGACCTCTGTCGCGTCCTGCGCAAGGGACACCGTTGTCACCGTCTAAGCACTTGTGCTGGCACTCTTCCAGGGCGATGCATTCCGTTCTAGCCGTCCTGGCCCCGACATCGAGGAACGAGAAAATAAACACACCACAAAACAAAGACGGGAAGGAGGGAGAGTATGAGCAATAACGAATCGGAGGATCCGTAAGGGTGCGAACGCAAGGGGGACAACGAGGAACGCTAACTTTGAGGTACCCCACGCTGACGCTCCCAGGAGCGGACAACGAATCCCCTTCCCCATTCCCCTCCCCGTCACTCACTTCCCTCCTCGCCCTCCCTAACCCGCGGGTGGGCGTTGAAGAAAACGCCTGGCAAGGTGAGCCACGAGCAAGCGGGCGCACAACGAGACCGTACGACCCCAGCCCTCACCGACCCACGGAGAAAGATGGAGGACTTACCAGCCTGGAACATGTCCCTATCCCTATGCTGGGTACCTCCTCATCACGATGCCAACCTTAGGGATTCCCTTATTTTTTGAGGGCGAATCCCTAAGATTGTCATCGCCTTTTGGCGTGTCAATCTTAGGGATAGGGATACGTTCGAGGCTGGTAAAGGACATCCACACGCCTGCTCGACGTGCGTCAGCCGTGCGCCCCGCGCGCACGGTGGCTTCATCATCGACGCAGGGCGCGCATGCACCACGGGGCATCCGCGCAGGGCAGCGCCGGCGCGCAATCAGCCGCTGGCGGCTGCACTGGCACACAGACAACCAGGCCGCAGCAGTTCGTGAAACGTACGTATGGTTCAGGTGGAGCACCACACGTTTTTCATTGCCTTTCGTCGTTCAAAACCATGTGGCGCCCCATCTAAGCATCACACGTTGCTGCGACAACAGGTCGCACATCGAATCAAACGGACTCCCCTGCCCGCAGGCGCGCCAGAAGGAGCTGCTCATCCCCCGACGGTACTGGGTGTCTACTGGCTGCCCTGGGACACCTCGGGAGGCTCAAAGCTCGACGACAAGCGTGCCCCCGACTGACTTGGGGCAAGATGCCTTATCACAGGCGTCGACTGTCTACATGCAGCAACCTGCGCGCGTGACAAGAACTCGCTCGCCGGCCTGCGCCCGTGACAGGAGCTCGCTCGCGCACGCCGGCAGAGCACCGCCGCATCCCCGTGTACGACGCTGGGTCTGCGCACGCCGCCGAAAGCGTAGGGGCGCCACCCGCGCGCACGGACACAACAAACCCTTGTGCACACCCACAGCGAATTTTCACGCGCGCACCGGACTGCGTGCACCGAGGTGCGCGCCGCTGTACCCCATGGCTTCGTAGGCAAGGGACGGACTCGAAGTACCGTCTCAAGAGCAGAAAGGCAGGAAGGAGTGGAAGAAACGAAGTGCATGAGCAAGACGAGGAGAAATGGGAAGAGACCATGATGAAAGATGTGAGGGGGCGGGGGTGGGGGGGACGACGACGATGGCAAGTGGGGGGACGAGGAGGGTAAAACGAAGCATGTGAATGCGTAATCATGAAAGAACCTCCACGACTACGATGAGAAGGGGCGGAGATGGCGATGTAAATAGCGTGGCATATCGTGGAACATGGCATCGTGTGCCATCTTGAAGTAAGCTTGAGAATTCGCACGACATCGTAGGGCAGGCGCTGGAACAACTGCCTTTCCCGCCCGGGCCCCAAAGGCCTGGAACGAAACGAAACGGCGTGAACTGTGCGACTTCCTCTTGCGAAGGCTGCCAGCTCTGGCCTCCCCAAACCTCTCCTGGGAACCCTGCGCGCTTGCTACGGGATCGAAGGTCCGCCCCCTCCTATACAGTCGGGGCGTTGACCTAAGGAACGCTAAATAAGGAACGAAGCCCCTTTTTTCCATAAGTGAAACTTCGATTTCCTATCGAACACATACGGAAAACCCTGAGGCAAGCTGTGAAACACTTAAGGAATGCGGAGCCCCTTCCCAACGAAAAGGGTTCCTTTTTCAGGGCCCCGACTGTAACCCTCCTCGATCCCTGGCCAGGGGTATCGCGCAGGATACCGCTGGGGCTCCTGAGACACCGGGTGATACCGTCGGGCATTGACCTAAGGAACCCTAAATAAGGAACGACGCCCCTTTTTTCCATGAGTTAAACTTTGATTTCCCATCGAAGCCCCAAGGAAAACCAAAGGCGAATTGCAAAACAACTAAGGAACACCGAGCCCCTCCCCAACGAGAAAGGTTCCTTCTTCAGCGCCCCGACTGTACTCTGGGAAGTTCTGCGGGATCGTCTGCCCGCCCCAGCGCCGTCCCTCCCGTGCAGGGGAGGGGCATCTGCTGCGCGACGCGTCCGAGGATGGTGCCCCCCTGCCCCACCTCGCTCCCGTGGCCGAGGCTACGTCTGTATAGGGCAGTTTTTAATACACAGGATTTTTAAACATATAGGATTTTTGATACATGATAAATTCATGAATGAATTTATGCCTGAACCCATCGTTGTTTTTGAAACTAAATCCCTGCATTTGTATTACTTGAGCCGCACGCGGGGCATGTATTAAAAACGGCACTGTACTTGCATCTGGTCCCAAGCAGGCTGGTCCGGGGCATCGGAACACTGAAGAAAAGCTGACTCTTTCAAGGTTTTCGTCTTCGGCGCTTCGACACTGGGTGGAACGGGGGGGGGAAGGGGGGGGGGTCTGGCTCCGGACCTCTGCTCAATGCGACTGTTTGCATGAATGCGTCCTACGGGGGAGGCCCCACCTGCTTGAAACAGGCTCCCAAAACAGCCAAGGGGACAGGGCTCGAAGGCCCGGGCCGATTGGCACAACAACGGACAAGAAAACGATCACTATGCAAACCGCTTCCCCAACAGTTTGGCTCCCTATGGGGGCGCTCGCGTGCTTGTGAACGGCCGGTGGGTGCGTGGACTGCGCCGCGCGGCTTTCCCAGGGTACAGGGCACCTTCGGTGTTGCTTCCTTGTGGTTTTGGTGGGCGGGCTGGCCTTTCTCGGTTTCTCCAGTGTCCTTGGCCTTGTGCAGTTCCAACTTTCCAACAGGCGTTGCGTGGCGTGCTTGGCAACGCCAAGCCATACCAAACCACGCCATACAACGCAACAAACATGCCAAGCAATGCTGGGCGACGCCAAACAGTGCCAAGCAATGCCAGGCCAGGCCGAGAACTGACGGGCGATGCCAAGCAATGACGAGCAATGCCAAGCAACGCCAGGCAATGCCAACGCTGATGTAAGTCCCAATCAACACCAAGCGATGCCAAGCAGTGCGCAGCAAAGCTGAGGAGTAAGAAGAGTCCCAGTAACGCCAAACAGTGCGAGGACATGCCGAACAACGATAATCGAAACAACACCGTGCCAAACAATGCAAACCAATGCCAAGCAATGCCAGGCAATTCAAAGCAATGCCAGTCAATGCGATGCTAAGCGCACCAATGCCATACAATGACAAGCGATGCCATAACAGCACAGCGCATCCAAAAGCTGTTAAGCGGCGCCAAGCACTGCCAAGCAGCGCCAAGGAACGCCAAGCAATGCACACCAACGCAAGGCAAAACAAATCAATGCCAAGTGAAGCAATGCAATACCAAGCAAAGCCAAGCAATGCCAAGCAACGCAGCTCCGTCCCCTAAATGCTGTCGCGTTGGGATCACCTCTGCGATCTTCGAATGAGCGTGAGCCCTAATCATGGTGCCTGGGCACTCATGATTTCCAATGCGTGCAGTGCGATACGTGTATGGTGCAATCTCATAGCGCAGGCCACGTGGTGATATGATGCCATCTACGTGGTGCATCCTTGCTGTAAAATTCACCCTTGGAGCTCGCAGTTGTCAGCTCCACTGCTCGCACAACCATCCCACCCACCCACCCGCAACTTGGTTTCCAAAACCCATGCGGCGGCGATTGCGACGAGTGCTTGGTGTTGGCTGGTGTTGGCTGGTGTACCTCTGCGGCCGCGCCAGCCCGCGCGTGCACGCGCGCGCATGGGCCAACTAGTTTGGCGCGACCGACGCGGCCGCGGTGGCGCTGACCGCTGGGCACATCTCAGCAGGCACTTCAGTGCGAATCGGCGACTTGGGCAGGCGCGGTATCATGGCAACGTCGACACCCGTAGACACGATGATGATACTAGCGATGCTGGTGACGATGCTGACAACGACAACGGCACGGCCAGTGACGGCGCCGATGCTGGTCACTCCGACGACGATGACGACGTCGCCGCGTCGGTGATGGTGTTGGAAGGAATTCGGCATGCGCGCGCGGCCGACTCGCGAGTGCGGCCGCATGGTACAATTTAACACGGATCGTGCCCCCCCCAGCGCGCGAGCAAGGGCGTCCGAATGATTTCGGCATGCGGCGCGGGATGCCCGTTTAGCAGAAATCAATGAAAATGTTGAGAAGCCAATCGTTCCCTTAAGGGACGCAAGGGCGCGAGCGCAGGCTTCGTTGCCAACAGATGTTGCGAAACCCTTTGGGCTTGTACTGTTTTGGGACACTCGATTTTGAACCCCCTACGAGATCGACAATGTATGACGGATTTCGGGAAACGCGCGCGACGACGCGCGCGTGCACGTCGTCCCGTTTGTTGCAAAGGATTCTTGCGACAGCACGCGCGCAAGGGCGATCGAACGATTCCGAAATGCACGCGCGCGGAGCCCGGCTGGTGGCAGCTTATGAACATGTTGGAAAACCTGCAGTTGTCTTGAAAAGTCGCAAGGGCGCGCGCGCGCCAGGTTTTCTGCGCACCGCTGCTGCGAAGCCATGAGTTTTTTTACATTTTCTTTGGACACTCGTTTCTGAAATCCTCACGACACCTGATTTGTTGAACGATTTCGGCATGCGCGCGACGATGCATATGAATATTGATCAGCGTTAATGATTTCGGATAGAGGAATGCCGGCGCATAGTATTAGTTGCAGTAAGTTACGGGGGGTGTCGATACCGATTCACCTGGAACATATGTATTGAAATTCAAAGTGTTGAATGTACGATGGGGCAGAAACATTAGAAAATTGGAATACGAACAGGGTGGGGTGACAATCCCAGGGGAAGGTGGGATTGATTTCCTCTACAACAATAATAAGCATGAAACGCTTGAAGTCGTCCAACTCCACTGCTCGTGCAAACATCCCACCTTCCCACCCTTAACTGGTCCGGCAAAACCCACTCGGCCGCGGTTCGTTTGCAAGTTGGCACTTGATGGCGCATCCTTGCGTGGCCGCGCTGTCGAGCGCACGTTCGCGCTCAAAACGACTAGCTGGTTTTGCACAACTGATGCGACCGCGGTGGCGCCTACCGGTGGGAACTCCGCAACGCATCTCAAGGGCCGCCCAAGCGCGCGGGCACTTCAGCTCGGGTCGGTGACCCAGCCGGGCGCGATATCATGTCGTCGGCAAGCGTGGCAACGATGACAAGGATGATGATTAAGATGATACGACGGCAAGGCCAATGACGCTATCAACGCTGGTGGCGACGAAGGCGATACTAATGACGATGGCGATGATGATGATGCTGGTGATGAGGATTATGGTGATGATGATTATGATGATGATGACGCTGATGATGATGATGATGATGATGATGATGATGATGATGATGATGGCGATGATGATGGTGGAAGGTGATTTCCCCGAGACTGGCGGCACTGACGGTAATTTTTCGATGATGATTACGACAGTACAGCGATAACGCTGATGAGGGTGATGAGGAAGTGCGCTCGCGCAAGAAAGCTGATGTTGAATAGCTGCGCGTTTTTATCAGATGTGCTTGCAATTCTCTGCCTTGACGTACCTCGAGCTCAACTCCAATGGGTTTGGCAGCTTATAGATACGCGCGCGTTGCTGCGCGCGCAAGTGGTCCGAGAGTAGTATTTGATACGGAGTGGTCCGCTGTGCGCTTGCTAAGTCAACGCGGGTGTACCGCGTCGTGAGATGAGACTGCGGGTTCTCGACGAGATGGCGACAAACACATGGATTTCTCATGACTCCAGCAAGTCCGCGGGGGCACACAAATTGAAATATGTTTGATGTGCAATGAATTGAAACTTTATGGGTGGAGCCGGAACTGCACTCGAAGAGGATCTGTTCGGTATGACTTAGACCTGTGCGCGCGTGTATGCCTTGCTGATTTGCGTGAAAGAGATTATGCGCGCATGGTCGTATGTGACAGGGATGAAATGGGGTGTCAAGACGGGCCTGTCTGGGATATGTGATTGCACATGGGGGTGGAACGGAATCATATGTAAGTGCATCGAGTTGAGCTGTCCACCCTGAGCGTGGGAGGGTGATGGAGTCTAGTCTTTATTTGACAGAAGAACAAAAAGCGGCACAAGCATAAACTTGTGGAGATCCGCGCGGATTTCTTGGATCCGTGGTGGCGCCGGAGGCGCCGCCGGGAGATCCCAGCGCAGATCCAACGCATCAGCGCGGACCGCCAAAAGGTTGTGTTCATGGCGTTGTTTCTTCTTGGGTATTCTTCTCTTTTGAAAGGGAAAGCCTCCTTTTGAGGGATGAAAAAACGACCCTGCCCTGGGGTTACAAGCGCGTGGTCTGTAAACGTCCTGGGAACCCCCAAAGCCTACAGGACGCTAGGATGCCGCACATCACGCAGGGTTTACCCTGTCAGCCTTCAGGAGTTTCAGCGCACAGCGCCTCGTAAACCAGGGTAGGGGCGTATTTTTGTAAGCCCTTGATGCTTGGTGCCATCTGCGAGGGGCCATCGCTGGCGAGCAGGTGCCGCAAGCGCACGCGGCGGCCACGCGGCGGCCCCACGAGCGGCGGCGAGCCGCGAGATCCTGCGGGCGCCCCGCCAGCGCACAGGGCGGCCACGAGCCGCACACGGGCGGCGGGCCGAAAACCCGGACGACCCGGCCAGCGCTCGAGGCGGCCCTCCTCCTCCTCCTCCTCCTCCTCCTCCTCCACCTCCTCCTCCTCCTCCTCCTCCCCATCCTCATCCTCCTCCTCCTCCTCCTCCTACTCCTCCTCCTTCCTCCCTGTCAACTCGGAAGAACTAGCAGTTCCCTTAGACAGCAACAGAAAAACACCTTTGTGGAAGGTCGCCAGCTGTGGCATGCCTGGCTCCCTGTGACCCCCACCGTCGGGGCTACCTTGTGTGCGACAGTTTGGCTGGTGGCCTCACTTCAGCCCGAGCAGTGACACGACAAGGATGAGGGCGCAAACCTACTCGGACAGGACACGCTGCCGCGTTCTGAGACGAAGCCAGGACGAACACTCTGAGAGCGTTCCGGAGCGCTCTGGAACAGATATATCCTCGTCCTAGCCCCGTCCGACGATCATTGGGAGTACCATGCCACGTGGAGGATTCTGGAACCCCCGAGGCCACAAAATGATAACACCTCTTGGAGGCGCACCTTTTCCTGCCGCCAGCTTCCGCAAAGCCTTGCGCCGGCTTATTCCGCCAGCGGAGCGGTCCTCGTATTCCACTGCTGCTGCTCTTCCGCCGGGCAGGAGATGTCAGCTCGTTTGGCACTCGAAGGCGACGCTGCTTCTGGAGCGCCCCCCCGTGTTTTTGAGCACCACGTCGTAACTCGCGACAGCCCTCGCGCCGATGTTGACAACACCCCCGGGGGCGAGGGCGCCACAGAGCCCGAGGGCACCAGCGCGTTCATGAGCACCGCAGCTCGCGTGGGCAGCCGCCACGACGCTCGCGCGAGCACCTGAGCAGGGCCGCGGGCACCACAGCGCCTGCCTACGAGATCCATCGCGCCAGTGGGGGATGGGGTGGGGCGAGAACCCATGATGGCCGAGGGGATTGCTGGGCACACAGGGCAAGTATTCACCAGACGGAAGCTGTGCAGGAGGGGCGGAGGGAAAGCTGAGGGACACGTCGGCGCGGCCACCGTGAGGTGCCCGTGCACATGGAGTGACATGCTGGTTCGGAAGAGGTTTGTGGGAATCTGAAATAAGAAGGCATCCTCCTCCTCCCCCTCCCCCTCCTCCTCCTCCTCATCCTCCTCCCCCTCCTCCTCCTCCTCCTCCACCTCCTCCTCCCTCCTCCTCCTCCTCCTCTCCATCTCCTCCTCCTCTCCTCCTCCTCCTCCTCCTCCTCCTCCTCTCCTCCTCCTCCTCCTCCTCCTCTCCTCTCCTCCTCCTCCCCCTCCCCTTCCCCTCCCTCCCTCTCCTCATCCGCCTCCTCCTCCGCCTCCTCCACCTCCTCCTTCTCCTCCTCCTCCTCCTCACCATCACTCCATCACCCGTCCCATGTCCCGAGCCTATGGCAGGGTCATCCGATCATCGTTATCGTTGTCGTCGTGGTGGTCATTCTGAGTCGGCGGCACTGGCCGTATCGCCTTCACAATAAGAAGGCCGTTCGAGGTCGCGCTTCTGCCCGCAAATCGAGCGAACGCCTTCACGTTTGCCAAAGTAGAACAATATTTCAAAACATTGCGACCTGGGACTGCGAGAACGCCTACTTTCAACGAATTGCCTGCATGCTGGGAGGGCGATCCTCTAGTCGTGGCAGTGGTCATGTGAAGTTCTCAGGCGCCCTGGGACGAGCGGTCCTCGCAGCAGGAAACTTTATGCGGCCCCATCCTCCGCCCTTCGACTACCAATCAGGAGGAGGGAAGGAGAGGGGAGGAAGAGGTAATTAGTCAGGAAGGGGACCGAGGAGGAAGGATGAGCCTCAATCGCCCCGCGCTCCAGGGGTGCTGGTTGCTCATGTCTGTGTCCGACTCGGCCCTGCAATACCCCGCGCCAAACTTCGTGAACGCCTCCAGAGCGCGCGGGCCCGAAAGAGGAGAGGAGCGGAGTAGGAAGCCCAGACCCCAGACGTCGTGATCTGATTCATTTCGTGTCGTCCTCCAATTGACCGCTTCGGTCCCCAAGACCGTCAACACTGGCCCAGGACGTAGACCCGCCCCTCCGGGGGTCCCGAGCCGAAGAAATCACGACGTCGCTGAAAGTCTGGGAGCGGAGGCGGACGCAGATGATTACAGTCAACGTGCCATGCCATCAATGACGGGGTGAGTAAGGAACGAAGGGGGTTTTCTGGCCACAGCAAACCTGAGCCACGAAGTGCTCCCAAATCTAACTCTAGGGAACGACCCGAAAACCAGAGCGAGAGTGGCTCGCGTGGTATTGTTTAATTCGGATCGTGCCCCAACCCCCCCAGCACGCGCGTAAGGGCGTTCGAATGTAGTCGACATGCGGCGCGATGGGCCCGCTTGTCAGAATGTGATGAACATGTTAAGAACCCATGGTTCTCTCAAGAATCGGCCCGGGTGCGAGCGCAGTCTCTCTTGAAATCATATGTTACAAAACCGTGTGTGTGTTTTATACGTTTCCGGGACACTCGTGAGCTGCAGTGTTTGAAAGCGTTCTGAATGGGCGGGCGACGACGCGAGCGCGTCGTCCCGTTTTTGTTGAAAGGGATTCCTGCGACAGCACGCGCGCAAGGGCGTTCGGGCGATTTCGACATGCGCGCCCCAGGGGCCTGCTTAGTAGCATTTCGCGAACTTGTTGGCAAACCGCTGGTTCTCTAACAAAAGTCGCAAGACCGCGGGAAGAGGCTTCTTTTGAAAACCCTCGTTGCGAAACCGTGTGGTTTTTACATGTTCCTGGCGCGTTCAATTTTTGCAATCCTTACGCAACCGAAAGGGTTTTAGAAAAAACGCCATGCTCGCGCGACGAAGCGCGCGTGCGCACTTCGTCACATGTTTGCAACGGCCTTTGACAACTGACGTTTTTTTGTTGATAAACGACTGAGGGCGCATAGCAGCTTTGGCAAAGGACGAAGAGAGGGGGGCGATGCCGGCCTGCCCAGGGTGGTGCGAATTCATCTCTAAGATGGATGGACGATGGGGCAACACCCGTAATTAAAATTGCAATGCGAAACAAGTGTGCCGTTAACCTCTGGGGGGGGTCGACCCGAATACTTCTTAGAAAGGAAAATCCGTGTGGTGCAATCGGTGTGATGCAATCTACGCTGAGCGATCGATGTGGCACACTCAGTGGGGTGCAATCTACGGGGTGCAAATAATTATCACTAACGAGTTCCTCAAATTCAACGTTTTTGCAAACATCCCATCCAAACACCCGCAACTTGGCTTGCAAAATCATGCGGCGGCGACTGCGATGAATGCTCGGCGTTGGCTGGTGCATCTCTGCTGCCGCGCTAGCCCGGCTCGCGCGCGCATCGGCCAGCATGTTTGGCGCGACCGGCGCGGCCGCGGTGGCGCTGACCGCTGGGCACTTCCCAGCGGACACTTCAGTGCGAGTCGGTGACATGGGCGAACGCGGTGTCGTGGCGACGCGGGCAACGATAAACGCGACTATGAAAGTAGTGGTGACCGTGACGATGGTGGCGATGATGATGGTAAAGTCGTTGGTGACGCCGTTGTTCATCACGCCCGGCTGTAACGGTGACGATGCTGTGGCGTCGGCGAGGAAGGTTTTAGAAGGACGTCGACATGCGCGCGCGGCCGACGCGCGCGAGAGGCCCACGTGGTATTATTCCACGCGGGCCCCAGCACGCGCGCAGAACGCGTTCGAATGAGCTCGACATGCGGCGCGAGACACCCGCCTGGCAGCATTCAGTGACAGAGTTGGAGAACGCGAGTGAAAGATATCTTGTTTAAACTGCTGTTGCACAACAGTGTGTGTGTGTGTGTGTGTGTGCGTGCGTGTGTTTCACGTTTTCGGGACCTCGATATTGAAGGCCTTGCGAAACCAAGCGTCTGTTCAAAGTGTTCGGAACGCGCGACAACGCGCGCGCACCTCGTCACATTTTCTGCAAGGGATCTTGCGGCGGCGCGCGCGCGAGAGCGTTCGAACGATTTCGACGCGCGCGCCTGAAAGGTGAACTTGGAAACGCGCTATGAAACGATGAATCAAACCTGCAGTCCCCTTCGTAATTCACAAAAATTGTGGGCGCACAAGTTTTGAGCATTCTTGTTGCAAAACCATTGTTCAAACAAAAAACACATGTTTTCGTGACCCTCCAGTTTGGAAACCCCCACGAAGACGAATATTTGTCAAGGATTTCGGCATGCGCGCGCGACGACGTGCGCGCGCAACTTGCTTCTATTTTGCAAAGGGGATCTTGAAACCTGATGATCTATGCTACGAGAGAGCGCTTGCATAATGTGTGTTGCAGAAGATGGCCGGGGGGGCGATACCAGCCTGGCTGGGATGGTATGAGTTCATATTCGGATGGACGATGCCGCAGAATCGGTGTAGTCCCGGGGGGGAGGTAGATGCCATTTCTTTTCCAAGAAACAACCCAGCCGAACTTGACGTTGTCACATGCACTGCTCGCGGAGTCATCCCACCCGCCCACCCGCGACTAAATTGGCAAAACCCATGCAGCGGCGATTGCGATGAGTGCTTGGCGTTGGCTGGTGCATCTCTGCGGCCGCGCTGGCCCGCGCATGCTCGAGCGCGAAGCGGCTAGCTAGTTTGGCGCGACCGGCGCGGCCGCGGCGGCGCTGACCGCAGGGTACTTCCCAGCGGGCATTTCAGTGCGAGTCGGTGATTTGGGTGGGCGCGGTATCATGGTAACGTCGGCAAGTGTAGACGCGATGCATGTAGTAGCGATGCTGGTGACGATGGTGACAGCGACGACAGCAAGGCCAGAGGCGAGCAAGGCCAGTGGCGGTGCCGATGCTGATCACGCCAACGACGATGACGGCGCCCTCGCGTCGGTAATTCACGTTCTGGAAAGGAGTTCGAGATGTGCGCGCGGCAGATGCGAACGAGTGGCCCGCATGGTACTCTTTGACAGGCATCGCGCCTCCACCACAGCACGCGCGCAAGGGCGTTCGAATGATTCCAACAGGCGGCGCGGGAGACCTCTTTGGCACAGTTCCACGAACACGTTGAACAACCTATGGTTTTCTTCCAAAAATTCGCAAGAGAGCGAGCGCAAGCATTTTTTGTGGAAAAAGCAGACGGTGCAAAACCATGTGCGATTATAGTTTGTCGGCCACTCAATGTTGAATTCTTTACTGACTCCATGTTTGTTGAAAAGGTTTCCAGCATGCACGCGCGACGATTTCGCCCCACTGTGCTGCAATGGGTACTGTCGACAGCACGCGCGCAGGGGCGTTCGAGCGACCCCGACACGCCAGCACGAGAGGGACCTTTGGTAGCAGTTGATGACGCTGCTGAAGACCTATGGTGTTCTTGAGGATGTGCAAGAGCACGAGCGCATGTTCGTTTGTGCTGCCAATTTGTCGCGCAAAATCATGTGTGTCTTGTCTGTTGGCGGGTCGCTCGATTTTGAAATCCTTGCGAAACCTAGAGGGTGATGGGGGATTCCGGGATGCACGCGCGACGACGCGCACGGGTACACTGATGGTTTGTAATAAACGAATGTGCGCGAGTAGTTCTTGCTGCAAGGGATGAGAAGGGGGCGATACCAGCTTGCCTGATATGGTACGAATTCATATCTCCGTTGGACGATCCAGAAGGCCCGATTCTAAATTGCTATACGCGAAGAGGGACCGTTAACTTCGGGGGGGAGATCCCAATACTCTTGTAGAAAGGAGGGCGAGGAGGCACAGCGTTCAATTGACGTCTGACCCCAGGAGGGACGGCAAGAGTTGGGGAGCTTAAAGGTCCTCGATGCGGGCCTCCACCACGATCCTCCTCATCTTGCCGACGCACAGCAGGTTGCGGAGAAGGACATGGAGGAGGAGGAGGAGGAAGAGGAGAAGAAGGGAGGAAACAGGAAGTAGACAAGCGAAAAGGAAGGCAAGCGAAATGAGGAGGAAGGAAGGAACGGGAGAAGAAGCGTTCAACAGCGGTCTCGGCTGCCCTGGCCCGCGGGACTCCCGGGAAGGCCCGCTTCGAGTGGGCCACGTGGAGCGAACAGCCCGCGTCGAAGCATGGCCAAGACGCTGCAGCAGCGGCCCGATGACGATGCTTCTGGGGTGCCCTCGACGGCAGCCAGGCGCCCCGCGCCAAAGTGCGTCCGACGCCCCCCGGACTCGCACCGCGAAGACGTCAACGAGGACGAGGACGAGGACGAGGACGACGACGACGAGCTCGGGGCGCCCTCGACGGCCACCAGGCGCCCCACGTCGAGGTGCGTCCGACGCCTCCCGGGCTCGGACGCAAGGCCTCCAGCTGGCGTGCTGCAGAAGGGGCCTCGCCTTCGAGGGCCCAATAGAGCTTTGTGAACCCACCCAGAAGCCCCCAACCTGCTCAAAAGCCCAAACAACGGTAGGGAGGTGACGTCTTCAGACGTTGCCCTCCTTTAGGCAGTGCACCGTGATCAACATGATAACAAGGAAGCAGGGAGGAGGAGAAGGAGGAGGAGGAGGAGCAGCAGTAGCAGGATGAGAAGGAGGAAGGGGAGGAGGACGAGGAGGAGGACGAGAAGGAGGAGGAGGCAGAGGAGGAGTGAAAGGAGGAGTGAGAAAAGGAGGGAGAGGAGGAGGAGGGAGGTCATGGTAGGGGTATGAGGAGGGGCAGGAGGAAGGCAAGCGTGACGAGTAGGGAGGCACCGCGTAATGCGTTCTTTCCCCTCCTCGTCATCATTACCATCACCGTCATCACGCTCATCATCGCTCTTATTATCATGCTCATCCGCATCACCATCACCATCATCATCATCATCATCATCATCATCATCATCATCATCATCATCAGCATCATCATCATCCTCATCACCGCCATCGCCATCGTGTTTATCATCATCTGCATCATCAGCATCATCATCATCATCGTCAGCATCATCATCACCACCATTACCATCACCATCATCATCATCATCATCATCATCAGCATCACCACCATCATCGCCATCATCATTCGTATCATTATCATCATGAGCATCAGCATCATCATCATCATCATCAGCATCAGCATCAGCATCAGCATCATCATCATCATCATCAGCATCAGCATCATCATCATCATCATCATCATCATCATCATCATCATCATCATCATCATCATCATCATCATCACCGTCCTGCTCCTCCTCCACCTCACCCTCCTCCCCATCCTCCTCCTCTTCCCCCTCCTTCCCCCCCCCCCCTCCCCTGCCCTCGCAGGCCTCCTCGGACCCGCCGGCCCCCGCCGCGCCGGCGAGCCCAGCCGCCGCGCGGCAGAGCCAAGGGGTGGCCCGCCGGGCACCGTGCGGCGCCCGCCTGCCCGCGCGCGGATTCTCTGCTGTCGGCGCGGTCCTTCGGGCCATCGCTGTCCTCCTCCGCCGCCTCCTCTCTCCCTCCCTCCATCATTCCGTCCTCCTCCTCCTCCTTCGCCTTTTCTCTCCCTTCTCCTTCCTGCCTCCCTCCCTCCCTCCTCCTTCCCCCCCCTTCCCTCCCTCCTGCCTCCTCCCTCCTCTCTCCCCCTCTCCCTCCCACCTCCCTCCTCCCTCCTCCCCCCTGCCTTCTTCCCTCCCCCCTCCTCCCCCCTCCCTCCTCCTCTCTCTTCCTCCCTGCTCCCCTCCTACCTCCCTCCTCCTCCCTGCCTCCCTCCCGTCCTCCCTCCTCCTCCTCCTCCTCCTCCTCCTCCTCCTCCTCCTCGTCCTCCTCCTCCTGCAGGGGGCATCTGCAGCAGCGATTGGTCGGTCGTCGTCGCCGTCGTGGTCGCCGTCGTCGTTCATCGTCGAGGTCGCGTGGTGAGAAAACATGTGTTTGATTGGCGGCATTCGACCTCCTGGGGCCCTCGCTGGGCCCCGGGACCGTCAAAAACCGACTCGGGAAGACAGATCCAGCCTTACAGGGGGAAAGGGTCGGTGCTTCCAGGGACCCCACATTGAACAAACATGGCATTGAATTTCTTGGGCATGGCCGACCCTCGTCGGCCGAAACGGGCTGTGGCCCCGTAATATGACGTAGCCTCGGCTCCGTGGATCGTCCACCCTTCACTCTTCCCTCCTTCCCTTTGCTCATCATTATTCCTTCTCCCTCCGCCTCTAACTGATCCCTGGTCCTCCTCCCTGCTGTCTGCTGCTGCTGCTGCTCCTCCCGTCTTCCGCCTCGTCCCTCCCCTCTCCCTTCTCCTTCCTCATTCTGTCGCTCCTGCTCCTCCTCCTGCGCCGCCTTCTCCTCCTGGCCGTCGTTCCTGCTGCTTCTGGACCGCCAGGAGCGGAGAGCTCTTGGGCCCCCAGCGCCGCACTCTTGCCGCGGGGCCCAAGAGAGCTGCAGTGTGGCTGCTGCAGCAGACTCTCCTCCCCGCGCTGATGCTGCTCCGCGCCGAGCCTCCCCGTGCCGATGCTGCCCGCGCCAATCCTCCTCCCCGCGCCGAGAGCCCCCCCCGCATCGGCGCGGGGAGGCTCGGCGCGAGGGGAAGGCTCCTCGGCCGCTCCTCCTCGGACGATCCGCTCCCTCCGCGCGCTGACGCTGCCCCTGCTTCCTGCTCCTGCGGCTGCTCCTCTTAACGGCGAGCGAGGGGGGGGAAGCGAGAAGGAGGAAGGCCTTCGCGGAGGGCTCGGACGTCCTCCGGCCCTCTGAGAAGTGTGCAACAGCCTCCCCCGAAGACGCAGAACACTTCTCAAAGGCGCGAGGGCTTCTCAGAAGTCCCGCCACCTTCTGAGAAGGCCTGCTCCTTCTCGATTCCCCCCATCGCTCGCCGCCGCTCCTCGTCCTCGTCCAAGTCCTGCGCGGGCAGGCCAAGGAAAGCCAGAGAAACGAGTTGGACAGGCCAAATCACTGGACGAGTTATGCAGACCAGGTGCAGTAACCAATCGACCACCAACGAAGTCCAATCAACAAACCAGGAAGGCCAGACCAGACCTACCAGATGAACGACTCGACCAGTCAGAAGCTGCTTAGTGGTCTTTGAAAGCTTTTCGCCGGCCTCTTGGGGCCCCAAATTGGCCCCACATCGAATGTGAGTGCGCTCTGCGTGGAACCACTCGCGACTGCGACTGCGACCTGCGAGGAACGACCCCAAGACCCCCCCCCCCCGGAAAGGCTTCTGGGAGAACCCTGGGGACCAGAAGGCCTTGAAGGCACGGGAGCACCCCTCTCTGCTGCCTGCTTCGGGTGAGAACGTTGCCTCGAGTGTCCTACGGCCCAGATTTCGTGCGTGCCCTGCTCCGTGGGGAAAGATGGTAGACCCCACGTCTGGCGTAAGGGTGGCCAGATGATGCGTGCGAGGGTCAAGCAGTTCTGGGTCCAGCTACAGCAGTGAGAAGACGATGCAGGGCGACAGTGATGCGAATGTTGTCACGTGAAGCAAGATTTTTTCCCGTCGCTAGACCAGCTTAAAAGCCGACGGTTTAGGGGGCAACATGTCGAATAACTGCTAGGCGCTGACAGGCCT
The DNA here is from genome assembly GCA_963575745.1 of Prorocentrum cordatum. Taxonomy (NCBI): domain Eukaryota; class Dinophyceae; order Prorocentrales; family Prorocentraceae; genus Prorocentrum; species Prorocentrum cordatum. Next base: position 847,609 of record CAUYUJ010017704.1, on the reverse strand, counting down.
GAACGCATGCCTCACACACGATGGACGCTATACTTCTCACAATGGTGACAATCGCACGCAATTGCGACTGTTAGCTTCCCAATACTTTGAGCCATAGTGAATCAGTATCTGCTCGCCGGGCTTGATGTCGCGCACGGTGCGGCAAACCACATGAACTAGACCCTCGTGTTCCACGCTGATGAGCTCAGAATTCCACTCTGTATCGCTATGGTTGATAAGTCGGCAAAGATTTCCAAACTTCTTTGCATCAATCACAAGCTCTGGATCGATCATGGGTAGGGCGTACGAGTAGCTGATGTCGTCGCCGACCGGCAACACCTTTCTCACAACACCTGTGTACTCACCCAAGAATGTATTCGCGGGGATGGGCAGCGACGCGAACAGGCCGAGACCGATGTCAACACCCTCAACTATGCCAACATGTCGAACGAGCACGAGATCTGTTCGCATTTCAGCATTGCTCAACAGCTCATCGCACCCGAGTTTCTTACTGGTTGGCACATTGCCGAAGGGTGTGCTCGGGGAGACTGGCGGGGGAAAGGACCAAAGGTCTCGCTGCTTCAGAATCTTCTCCTCCTCGAAGATCAGGTGGTGAATGTATGTGCATCCTAGCATGTCCTCGAGCTCCGCATGGCTCAGCTTGCGCACGCTGCCCTCGACAGTCGCGAAAAACACACCGTGATGGGGAGACATGGCTTCTAGGATGGGCGACATTTGCAATTCGCTTCCAGCTTGGTCCGATGGGGGGGGGACGGCAGATACAAGCGCCTCAATGCCGAATGCGCATCGGTCTGTGTCTAAGCACCCAACAGGGGTTGCCATCACAACCGGGGCCTGACGAGTAAACGGTCGTGTGCCCACTTCGTGGACGCTTGAGCCTTGATGCTAACTGAGACTCCCTTCCAAATCACTGCAAGTTACCAAACCACCGGTCCTTGGCTCACCCTTGCCCCACCCGGGCACATCCCTTCTCTTAATCAGACCACACGCAATAAATAACGGATCTTGTGACGCACGCAGAATGAATTATTCGGCAAGACGCTGTTCACACAATCTGGTCTCGTGCTGCTGCTCCGCATCCACCTGATCAGCCTCAACCTGCTCACTAACCCACTCCACCAACTCAACAAGTAACCGACATGCATGGCTGGCCCCCGAGGCGCTCACTAGACGCCAACGAGGCATCTCTGAGTGCCTGAAGATACCCCAAGGAGGTTTCAAGAAGCTCCACAGCCCCAAGGATTCCTCAATCACCCAAGGGGCGGCCAAAGAGACGCCAAGAGGACGCTAGAAGCTACGCGGCATCTGGTCCAAGACCCAATCATGATGGCAGGGGTGTGCAGAAGGTCGCTAAGTGCGCCAACAACTCTAAACAACAATCTCTAAAAAAGGCTTCCCTCCATAAACAACAGCCCCCAAACAACCATATCGAACCAACAACTCTAAACAACAACCATCTAACAACACCACAAACAACAATGTATCCCTCTCTCTGTCCCCATCGCTATCTCTATCGCCCTGTCTTGATGTCTCGCTCCCTCTGTATCAACATGTGTACATAAGTGCATTATGTATATGCGTCTCTCTCTCTCTCTCTCTCCCTCACTGCGTATAGATATACATCTTATGTACACGTCTATCGCTTTCGCTCTCCATCTGTCTCTCCATATAGAACGATGTATATGTATATAGATCGCCCCCTTTGCATATGCAGTGTTGCCGACGTCTGTCAAACATGTATCTCTATTTCTCCCCCTCTCTCTAACTGTGTGTACGTGCCGTCGCAACACCATCGGCATTCACCTTATGTTTATCCATATGTTTGCTGTATCGCCCTTTCCCAACCCAGGGGAACCTGCATATTCCGCTACGTATACTCTTAATGTATCTGACATTCGTATTTCGATATATCTGTATATGTGTGTACATATATATATATATATATGCACATGCGCTCTCTCTCTCTCTCTCTCTTTCTCTCTCTCGCTCTCCCCCTTTTTACCCCCGCCCCCACCCTCTAGGCCGAACTAGTTCCCCCCTCTTCGTCTTCCCCCCCCCCTCTCTCTCTCTCTCGTTCCTTGTCTCTCTCTCTCTCTCTCTTTTTCTCCACCCTCGTCCTCTCGAGCCGTATTCTAGCTGTTTTTTTTCTCTGCCTCTGCCTCTGCCTCGTTGTCTCTCGTCTCTCTCTCTCTCTGTATCTCTCTCTCTCTCCCTCTTTCGCTTTCTCGCTTGCTTGTTTGTTGTCGTCCTCTTTCCCCGCTGCGATGCGAAAGAGACAGAAGATGATGCAATATCGGGAAGCAGCTGTAGTTCAACTGATGGGCGCGTATGTAGATACATAGTTGATCTGTGCACAACAGACGCGTAGATATGGATATTCGTATGGGCATGGATATTCTGATGGATCTGTGCGCAAAAAGGGATGCCCTGACAAAAAAAACTACACCATAATTGAATTTCTTTCCGGTGGAATCACGCACAGTTTCCATGGCAGTTTCTTCCGCAATCACTGCGACGGGTATTACTGCCACGAATATTTGAACGAATCAAGCACTTTCCCCGACGGTGAGTGCTACAACGGCGAGCGCCACCCTTGCCACAACTACAAGAACTGATGCATACCCTGCACGTCCAGAGTGCGAGCGGCCACTACGCGCCACGCACTACTTGCTTACATCCTGCTGCGTGCCACCTCCTACCTCCAGGCCGCCACAGGCTATCCGCCATATTTTGCCGCACGCATGTTTGGGCGACTTTGAAAGCTCCTGTGGGTGTGTGCCTCTGGATCTGGTGACGTTCCGTTTGTGCTTAGCCCCCCCCTGTTTCGTGAATTCAAAACCTGGTTTGTGGATTCAAACAATTGAAAAACCTCTGGCGTCACGACTCTTTCATGACGTGGTTCCTCGTGCTTGAATCAAAAAAATTAGTTTGTTGAATTTGTTAACAGAAAACACTTTACGATGGATGCTTCCCGTCCCATTTTTCACGTTCCAAACGCGGACCAACCAAATCGTAAAGTGGACACGCTGGGGCACGCCACTTTACGCGACGCGCGCCCTGTGTATGAACTTACACACTAAACCCGCACCCGCCCGATCGTTAAATGGGATTGCCGGGCAACCTCAACTGCATCCCGCGTGTGAGTTTACATACTCGAACCCGCCCCCCGCCGGATCGTCAACACGGTTTGTTGGACAACGCCCCACCGGTCCCGCATGTCCCACAGTTCTCGCAGCCCCCACGAGCCTCACAGGCCCCACAGGACCCACAGGCCCCACGGCTCCCACAAGCCCTACAGGCCCCGCAGGTCTCGCAGGTCCTAACAAGGAGGCTGACGTTTCGCACAAGCCCCACAGGTCCTACAGGCCCCACACTTCCCACACGTCTCGCAGGTCGCACAGGTTACACAGGTCCCGCAAGACCCACCGCTCCCGCAAGTCGCCTGGGCCCCGCATGTCTCGCAGGTCCCACAAGTCCCAGAGGGGCACAAGTCTCACACGCCCCACAGGACCCACAGGGCGGCACGCTAATAGACGAGAAGGAATCGCGAGGAAACCCAATACTTAGGCAGATTGACCCATGACTGTCGAACCTGTTTGGGTGTGCCCCAATCGTTCTGGCGGCAATTGCCCTATAGCGTCGGCAACCTCTGCCGTTCGGCCAGATGGAATGGGATACGCAAGCCCCCTGATACATGCAATGGGACCCGGACGGCTGCCGTGCTCTGTCGTGGCTCCCCTGGGAGGGTAGGGGGGGGGGGAACGCGAGGGAAAAGAACATGAAGATGCGAAGAAGGAGGAAAACGAAGGAGGAAAACGAGGATGATATTGTTATAACTTGTCTCCCGGCTGTGTATGCCCTAAGCCCTAAACTCTGAGACAAGCCTTAAGCGCTACGCCCTGAATCCTAACACGCAAAGCATCATTTCCTAAGTCTACACACGGAGGCCACCCCCGCGGAACCTTCTCTGGCGCAAAATGGGGGAGGGGCGGGGTCGAAATCCCCCCCCCTTTCGGCGCAAAGGGTGGTGGGGGAGGAGGGGGGGCCCGAACCCCTCCTCCTTTAAAAGGAAGGGGGGCGGGGGGGGGGGGGGGGGCGAAAACTCCCCCCCCCCCCCTCGAAGTGGGGGTGGGGTTGTGCGAGCACCCCCGCCTTTTCAATTAGAGGGGCATCCACTGGCGCTATTCCCCACATAGGCCCCAAGAAAGAAGCTTCCAAGAGACTCCCAA
>CAUYUJ010017704.1:841958-843280 GCA_963575745.1 Prorocentrum cordatum | reverse complement strand
CCCCCGCCTCCTCCTCCTCCTCGTCCGCCTCCGCCTCCTCATTCTCCCCCTCCTCCTCCTCGACCTTCTCCTCCTCATCATCAGCATCAGCAGCATCATCAGCATCATCATCATCATCATCACCATCATCATCATCAGCATCATCATCATCACCATCACCACCATCAATATTATCGTCATCAGCATCATCATCATCATCATCATCAGCATTATCATCGTCAGCATCAGCATCATCATCATCAGCATCATCACCATCATAACAATCACCATCATCATCATCATCTTCATCATCATCATCATCATCACCACCACCACCATCATCATCATCATCCTCATCATAATCATCAGCATCATCATCATCAGCATCAGCGTCATCACCATCCGCCTCCTCCTCTTCCTGCTCTTCCTCCTCCTCCTCCTCCACCCCCCCCGATCCTCCTCCTCCCCCTCGTCCTCCTCCTCCTCTTCCTCCTCATCCTCCTCCTCCTCCGCGTCTTCCTCCTCCTCTGTATCCGCCTCATCATCTCCCTCCTCCTCCTCCTCCTCGTCACCGTCATCAGCATCATCCTCATCATCCTCATCATCAGCATCACCATCATCATCGCCAGCAGCATCATCATCAGCATCGCCATCGTAATCATCATCATCATCATCATCATCAGCATTTCATCACCACCCAGCATCATCATCATCATCATCAGCATCCATCCTCGTCATCATCACCATCATCATCATCATCATCATCAATCATCAGCATCAGCATCAGCAGCAATCAGCATCAACAATCCAAACATCAGCATGCCGCATAGCATCATCAGCATCATCATCATCATCATCATAATTCCGTCATCGTCAATCAACCTCATCCTCCTCCTCCCTCCCTCCCTCCCTCCCTGGCCTCCTCCCCCCCCCCCCTCTCCACCTCCTCCCGCCTCCTCCGCCTCCTCCGCCTCCTCCTCCTGCTCCTCCTCCTCCTCCTCATCCTCCTCCTCCGCCTCCTCCTCCTCCTCCTCCTCCTGCTCCTCCTCCTCATCATCATCATCAGCATCATCATCAGCAGCATCATCATCAGCATCATCATCAGCATCACCATCATCATCATCATCATCATCGTCATCATCATCATCATCATCATCATCATCATCGTCATCATCATCATCATCATCATCGTCACCAACAACCACATCATCACCATCACCTCACCATCAGCATCGTCAGCATTATCATCAGCATCAGCATCAGCAGCAGCATCACCATCATCATAATCACCATCAGCATCATCATCATCATCCTCAGCAGCATCATCATCATCATCATCATCA
>CAUYUJ010017704.1:814458-836958 GCA_963575745.1 Prorocentrum cordatum | reverse complement strand
AGGCGTCCGAGGGGCCCGGGGGGTCACCAAGTGGCCTAACAGCGCTCAACAATCATGACGCGGCCTCCCCCTTCCAGAGTCGCTGAACGAACGGCCAAATCCACTTCGCTTCCTCCCCCAGGCAGTTACTGCCCATCCTAGGTAAGCGGGGCGGGTTCTTCGCAAATAGCCACCTGTGGTCGATTCGTGGCCACACCGTGTGCCAGCGAGATGAAAACAAACGCTGTTTATGTTTAAACCTCGTCTTTCGTTAGACACCACATCAGCATAAGACAGGGCCACGCATTTCGCTCAGCGGCTTGTTTTCAAACGCTGCCGGTTCAACAGATGCGCGGGCTCGGTTCCCGAAGCTTTCGCGCGGTGACGCCTGTGGCCAGGATGAGGAGAAGGCAGAAACGGAACAGGGGCGGGGAAAAGATGAGGACGAGGAGAAGGCGGAAGTGGAACAGGAATGGAGAAATTACACCGAAGAGAAAAAAACAAATCAATGGATGGGTTGAGATCGACAAAGGGATCGACCAAGATCCCGGGAACCCGGAACCCACCGAAATCGGCCCGGAACCAATAAGCAGGAACCCGGGAACCCGGGAGCCCAGCCGGCTACCAACATCGGCGGGAAAATTTCGCCAAATCCTTCAATTCCCGCTAGGACCCTTTCAGTGTAAGCACTGATCGGCGGTGGACAAACCTCCCTGTAGTAAACCTCCCCTTAGTGAAAACGGCCTGGGACCGAAACCGACGGACCTGGACCCGCAAAAATGACGGCGGCGACGCCCTCTCGCGAACCGCAAACGGCCAATTCCTTAATCGACGTGTCAGGGTAGGAGGTCTATCAACCTCTGACAAATCTGGGGCGCCATCTTGTTTTCCGGTCCCCTTCATATCTTCGTTCTGGGCTCTGGCTCCGGCTTCAATCCTGGAGATGGACGCCGTAAAACAACTGCCCTGCCGCTCCGCAGAATGACTAAAAGGGGGGGGGGCGGCCTTCTTTGGCGGCGCGCACAGAGGGGTGGAGGGAGGGGGGAGGGCTTCTTAGAAGGAGGCTGCTTCTTAAAAGGCGCCGGCCTTACGAACCTCCGAACTGACTGGGGAATCAGGCGGAGGGGGGGGGGAGAAAGGGCAGCAGCGGGGGCCGCGCTGCGGCCGCCCCGCGGCCCCGCCTCGGGCTCCCCGGGTGTTCGCGCGGTGGCCGCCCGCGGACTCTTCGCGGCCAGCCCACAAAGATCACCCTACATCCCCCTACCGGCGGGTACATCCCCCTACCGGCGGATTTTAAACGATTTCTCTTAAGCAGGAAGGAACATTTGAAACCATAAAAATATGCAAATATAGAAAACGAAACATCGTCCCCAGCTTATTGTGTGACCATCTTTGCATGTTCCTCCTGTGGAGGGACGCGCCCGACTGGAGGCGAAGTGCCCCGGCTGCCCTGCGGAGGCGGCGGCCCGTGGCCGCGCGGCGCCATCGCGTGCGTCGGGCGCTCGCTCGCTCTGGGCGTCCGCACGGGGCGGCTGCCCCGAGGATCCTCCCCGTGCGCTGACCGGCGCTCCCAAGAGCTCGTCCCGTCTCGGGGGGAACGAAAGGGTCGGCGGTGGACAAACCTCCCTTGAGTCCCCTTCGGCGGTGGACAATCCTCCATCTAATAAACCACCCTTTAGTGAAAACGGTCTAGGACCGAAACCGACGGACCTGGACCTGCAAAATGAGGGCCGTGACGCCCTCTCGCGAACCGCAGACGGCCAATTCCTTAGTCGACGTGTCAGGATAGGAGGTCTGTCCACCTCCGTAAGGGGGGGATACCTAAGGGTAGGGTCGAGAATCCGATCACGCAGCTGCTTTTCCCAGTGCCTCCCGGCGCCGGGAGGCGCCGATGCATCGAGGGACCCGGCGGCGGGGCCGAGGCCAGGTGCATGCAGCAGATTTCGGAACACCCCCTTTCCCCATCGATACCCCCATTTTCGTTCGGCCCGACGCAAGCACGGAGTGGCGATCCATGGATTTGGCGCGCGGTCGCCGAATCCCTGGGTCGGGGGAGGTGCCCTCTCCAACATGCGGATTCCGTCCAGCCTCGGAGGCTGCATGGGCATCGCTCGGACGTCCATTCCCTGTGTTTTTTTGTCGGTTTCGTGTGTGTGTGTGTGTGTGTGCGTGTTTTTGCGCCAAATGATCAAGGGTGCTCCTCGATGGTCCTCGCCGAAGGAAAAACGCACACGTCCGAGCGATGCCAAGGAGGAGGGCCACTTGAAGCAACTGGAGGCCCTCCCGCCCGGCCGAGGCCCGTCCAAACCCTGCCCCCCGACCCCCCCCCCCCTCCTGGGCCCCTCTGGACCACTCCTCCGGCGCGGCTCTGGCCGTGGCGACGAGGAGCCTCCGGGAGGCCGAGGCGGGATGAAGCACGCCAGTCGCGGGCGCGCAAGCATGGAGCAGCGATCCATGGGCAGGGCGCGCGGTCGCCCCAAAATCCCTGGATCGGGGGAGGCGCCCTCCCCGAAATGCGGCCGGTGCCGCCTCGTTCGGCGGCGGAAGCCCGCGGATCCCCATGGAGACGGGGCCCGTCGCTGACCCGCGTCCCCTTGATCCACGTTTGCGATCGCCTGACAGTTGGCGCTGGCTGCCGCACCGTGCGCCGGCTGGCATTTCTCGACGCACGCAGAGTTTGCACCACAGAAATTGCGCAAGATTGACCCGTTCTCGCCCAAGACAAACCTCGACGCCCCTGTCCATCCCCCCACACCCCACCAAAGCCATAATTTTCCGTCCTCAATCAGCGTATGGTGCATCTATGTTAACCAGCGTGAGCCCCTGCCAGTGTGTGTTCTAGGAGCATCGGGCCCCCCAGACTGCCTCAGAGGAGGCCAAGACAGCCACAAGACGGCCGCAACGAGTTCCACGAGGGCTCCTAAACTAGTGCAGACGAGACATTCTTTCATGTGACGGCCTTCCTCCTCCTCCTCCTCCGCCTTCTCCTCCTCCTCCTCCTCCTCCTCATCCTCCTCCTTCACATCATCATCGTCAGCATCAGCATCAGCATCATCATCATCATCAGCATCAGCATCATCATCATCATCATCATCAGCATCAGCATCAGCATCAGCATCATCATCATCATCATCATCATCATCACAACAAGCATCATCATAATCAGCATCAGCGTCATCATCAGCATCATCAAGATCAGAACCTATATTACCATCAGCATTAGCATGGTCAGCCGTATCATCGGCATCATCATTAGTGACATCATCATCGTCGTCAGTGTTCTCACCCTCACACTCGTCCTCATTTTCATCCTCGTCCTCCTCCTTCTCTTCATTTTCCGCACCATCATCCTCATACTCATACGATACAGCATCAGCAGTATTATCAGGACTCGCCCAAACCTGGGGACACAAGGTGTCACACGTGATGGCCTCCCGCGCCTCCTCGAACAGTCGCCACCAAGAATGCTGGGGTAGCAGGGTGGCGGGACTTTCCGCAGGCCGCTGGATACACAACCAAGTGTAGTTGAATAGAAGACGGTGGGGCGTTCTGTGCGCGCTTGCTTCCTGTCCAGCCCAATCAACGCGCCATCACCATCGCAAGCGTATCCAGCATCCCTGGTAGATGTATCACCATCGCGGTTGTCATCACCACCACCGTCGCCAGCATCGTCGCCATCCTTATCGTCGCTGCCGCCGGCCGCATCATCAGCGTTACCACAACCATCACCAACATCTGTTATACTATCATCATCCGCAGCATCATCATCAGCAGCATCATCAGCACACTCCTCCTCCTGCTCATCCTCATCCTCATCGTCATCCTCATCCTCATCCTCATCCTCATCATCATCATCATCAGTATCGTCATCATCGTCGCTGGTGCCGTCGCCACCACTATCACCAACCAGTACGGATCATGAACATGCGTGGGAAGTGTCTTCGCGTCATTGCGCCTACTGTGATTGGAGAACACATTGCGAACTGGCGGTTGGATGCTCTCTCGTGATTTGGGATTGGCGACTTCGCGTTTTTACAAAATGGGTTGCGCCGCGTGGCTTGCACACCGTAGGGTGCTCTACATAATCTGCACCACATAGGCGTTCCTACACAGACTGCATCATATCAGTTGGGCCTCAAAAGCCCACTTCCCCCTGAGAAGAATTAGACTAACCCCCCGCCCCCCACATTGTACAGTACCCCTCTGCCCATTTAAGATCCTCAACGGCTTGATCGCGGGCCGATGCCTCATGATGACAACACCGTGAGAACACACGCTGACAGTCGCGAAGAGTTGGCGAGCGAATCTTGGATCCACTGCCACGTTAAACCAGTGACGATGGCCAATCAACAGGCGTACAGATGCATTAATCATTGGTACGCTGGCAGCTCCTGAAACAATAGCACATACATACATTCCTTGGGACCTCGGGCATTTGAAGCGTGCATCTGTTGAGGAAGAGGACTGCACCGACTCCATCCTGAGGTTACCCCTGGTCGATCCTCGAACCAATCCTTCTTATCGAAGTGCATCGGTATGCTGTCATTCTGAAGGTAGTGGCGGCAGATCACGTTCAGGCGCGCTTCGAAAGTGTCACCGTGAGGAGGTTGTCCGAGCACCTCAATGGGGGCGCAGCGACGCAAGCAACACGAGGGCAATGGATGACGGTGGGTGGAGGAGGGACCTTTGGTTTTGGTCACACTTTGAGGTCGTTCAGAAGGGTATCACCCCCGAAGGTGCCGCGTTTCACGTGGACCACTGCGAGCAGGGCGCGCTCACGCTCAAAGTGCGTGAGGAGTAACATGCGTCACGTGACCAAGCACCAACCCCACTCGGAAATGGTACGCTGAGGACAGCTGTGTTGTGCGTAGCAGGGGAGAGCGTGAGGCTGTACAAACAAAGCGTTGCTGTGAGCAGCCTTGGGGTGATGACGAACTCCTTTCTGGGCCTGAATTGCGCCCCGTGCGCGAAGAGAGACGAACGAATACCACTGGAGAGACACAGCACATGTCCAGCCCCTTCCAGAGCCTGCGTTGCCTGCACAGGCTTGGCATTGGCTCACGGCGCATGTCAACTGACCAGCGGCATTTCTTCGTCATCGTGGCACCGCGTGCGGCGGCTATGGCGCGTCGTCGTGCAGAGGCGCTCCTGCTTCACCACGGTCTGCCAACGGAGGCGACGGCAATGCGAGAACGTCGTACGCGAGCTGTTGGGCCCGGCCTGGCAGGCTCGCGCGCCGTGGGGTCCCAGAGAACGGGCAGGGGGGGGGGAATCGGAGTCGCTGGGTCACGAGTCTGTGGCAGCGCACGGAAGTATTCGCATGCGCAAGGCCCTGACATCGCCGAACCTCGAGAACACCTTCGTTCTCTCCAGGCTCTGGCCCTCGGTCCGGGCTCGACATCACCGAACCTCGGGAGCACCTCCATTCTCTCCAGGCTCTGCGGTGTTTACCTGTAAGACACTTCAACTTTAGCGCTCGCTTGACTGGCAACTGCTCTGGCAGAGAGCTTCTGCATGGAGTCTGCCCTCTGGCATACCCTCCTGAAGTGCGTCTTCCCGTAGGCCCCAACCGCACGGGTGCGAACCTTCGGTCGGGCGTGTTCCTGTACAGGCGGATTTTGGACGAAACATAGAACATAGTCCAAACAGATTAAAACAAAAACTGCAAGAAGTAGTCGAAACAATCAGCCCAAGGCTATTTTTTGACTGCTTTAGAATATTCCTCCTGTAGAGGAACCGGAGAGCACCCCTCACTCCCATCCGCAGCTGCGGGGTTCTGGGCATGGAGGCTGCCAGGCTTTCGCCTCGTGGGGAGGGGGGGGGAGGCGCCAGGGGAGAGGAGAGAGTCGTTGACGAAGAGGGAGGGAGGGAGGGTGGGCTGGAAGGGAGGGAGGGCGAGAGACAACGGCGAGCCTTTGACGAAGAGGGACGGAGGGAGGGAGGGAGGGAGGGAGGGAGGGAGGGTAGGAGGGACGAAGAGGCAGGGAGGGCGAGAGGGAGGGAGGGGAGGGGCGAAGAGGGAGTCAGAGAAGAAGGGAGGGGAGGAGTGGACGGCTCAAGGCGTTGGCTGCTCGGCCGGAGGAGAGCCGCACGCCTGCAGCCCCTGACGGCGGAGCGTCCAGCTCACCCGACGGCGCCTGCAATCCTGAGGATGACCTTTTGTCCCGGCTGGCTCCTGCACGAGTCGGCTGCCAGGCATACAGTTGAGGGATGAAAAAACGGCCCTGCCCTGGGTTACCAGTGCGTGGTCTGCTCACCTCCTGGGAGCCCCCAGAGCCCAGAGCCGCCAGGACGCGGCACATCACGCAGAGTTTACCCCGTCAGCCCACAGGAGTTTCGGCGCACAGCGCCTCGTAAACCAGGGCAGGGGCGTTTTTTTTATGCCCTTGATAAAGAGAGAGCCTCTCGGGCAGCAGCCAAAGGCCGAGGCCAGCCTCGTCGAACCCTTGGGCGAGAGGCACACTGCCCCACGCCCTGGGGCGCCGCTGCCTCCCCCGCGCGGCGCAGTGCCCGGACCAGGTGGCCGCGCGCCGCTCCGCGTCCCAGTGCTCGGGCCGGGCGAAAGGGGAGGATAGCAAAGGGGGGGGGTTGAGATTCAGCTCACCTATAGCTGATTTTCCCGGCGCCTCCCGGCGCCGGGAGGCGCCTCCATGTATCGAGGAAGGGGCCCGGCGGCGAGACCGAAGCCGGCTGCGTGCAGCAGATTTCGTACCCCCCCCCTTTCCCACTCCCCCCCCTTTCGTCCGGCCCCAAGATGCGGCGGAGGTGTGCTCGGAGCTGGCGTCGCGCAGGGCCGCCTGCTCTTGCACCGGGGCTCGAGCATCCGCCAGCAGGGAGTGTCGGCGCACCGCGCACCCCTGACCCCGATCCAAAGGAGGCATCCAGTGGCGGCTGGAGGAAGGAAGGCTTCTGGCTGCGGCACGGGTGCATGCAGCGAGGAGGGTGGAGGGTGCAAGGAGGGAAGAGGAGGAGGAGGAGGAGGAGAAGGTGGAGTACAGTCGGACCCAGGCCAGAACGATTAATATTAGGTCGGGCATGTCCCCCTGCATGAAAAATTGAAAATACCCCCAAAAAGTGTTCCAAAACAATCAAACCTGATTTTTTTGTGTATAAAAAACGTCACCATACTATGTCGTACTATTTTTGAATTTTCCCCCTGTAGAGGGACAACCCCGACTTAATAATAACATGAGACCCTCCGTCGGCCAAAACAGACTGAACATCACAGGGCACCCGGGCGCGGATCGCGCCAAAGGGGGCGCCGCTGGAGGCGGCGACGGGGTGCTGAGAGACCACCCTGAGCCAATTCGAGGGGCAACGACAGGGGGGGACTGACACACGGGGGGGCGCGATAGATCGGCGACAGGCCCCCGATGGTGAATCCGCACCCTCCTGGGCGGGTTTGGGGCTATCGACCCCTATCGGCGACCAATGGGCGATTGGGGGCCGCTGCGTCTCCCAGTGTGCCTATCCCCCCCGATGGTCGCCCCTGATAATTCGTCGGGGGGGCTGTTGATGCGGGGCGGGGAGTTCTGCATGTCCACCGCCTGGGGTTCCGACGTCACGGGGCCCCCGCGGGCGGTGTATATGGATACGGCAAGTTCATGTCGTGTCGACCCCAGCGATGGTTTCTGGCACCACGTGGATCGTTCAACCTTACACGATCGGGCGTTTTCGAAACGTCAGCTCGTTAGGCATCTACCGATCCTGGGTCGCCGGCGGCCTTCCACGTTGAACGCCGGCGGCGGGTTCGCCGCCGGTCGAAACGACGCGAACCTACCCTAGAGTTGCGCCCAAGGCCCCCGAAGATCGATGCCCTTCGGAGGAGGCTATGGATAAATCCCAGCTTTGGAGGAGACGCCAGCCAGGACCACCTGGGGACGCTGTGCGCGCGCAGCCCGAAGCCTTGCCGATCAGGACACCTTCTTCGCCTCCTCTCCCTACGCTTCCTCTCCCCTCCCTTCCTCCTCTCCTCGCCCTACACTTCCTCTCCCCTCCCTACACTTCCTCTCCCAGCAATTCCTCTCCCTGCACTTCCTCCTCTACCTCCTCTCTCTACACCTCCGACCCCTCCTTTCCTCTCCTACACCTCCAGTTGCGCACCGCTCCGAAGCGACATCTGATCCCGCGGCGCATGCGGCACACCGCGCAGGCACCGAGCCCAGCCCAGAGCTCAACCGTCGGAGGGATCCTCGATTCGAGCAAGCCGATCGAGATTCAAGCTTCACGTGAGGACAAGGGGAGGTATGAACTGCTCCTGAAAGACAAACATCGGAGAGGAGGAGGAGGCGGAGGAGGAAGTGGAGGAGGAGGAGGAGGAGAAGGAGGAGGAGGAGGACAAAGAACGCCACAGCTTCACGCTTAGGTTGGTCTAGCGAAGAAGGAGGAGGAGGCGAGGAGGAAGCGCCAGACAAGGCCTGCAACGATCGCGCACTGGGCTTGGGCGCGCCACGGGCAGCAGATGCGCATCGCCGGCACGGACGGCGAGAGCGCGGGTGCACTCGACGAGTGGCGCTGCACGGAGGCGCCGAGGCAGTGTAAAAGGGCTTGGGGAACTCTTCTCCTCTGAAGGATGATTGGCAACAAAAAGAACCCCGATCCCGACCTAAGTTAGGAGAGCCAGGAACATGAGGCATTAGGGATACAGGGCTTTTTCCTCAGATGTATGAGGCCCAACCGCCCAGATCTGAGACTCCCTGATGCGAACACGGGGACCTATGTGAGGCCATGTCTTCACCATGTCATTCGGGTTCGGAGTTCTCTCGCCCTCGACGAAGAACGGAAGAAGCCCATGCGTGCGACCTCGGGGCGGGCGAGTGGCCACCGCCGAAGCCCGCCCGACCGGGCGGGCCTGGCAGAGCCGCCCTGGCGGCAGAGAGTCCGCCCCCCTTCCCCCCCCCGGGGCAGGGCTCCCGCCCTCGGAGACTGGGTGGTCTTGTGCGCACTACGGTGCGCACGCAGCCCCAGGCCGTACCCGAGCGAGACACCGGCCGCCCCCTCCCTTATCCTCTCCGCCCCCTCCCTCATCCTCTCCGCCCCCTCCCCACATCCTCTCCTGAACACCTCCCTCCTTATCCTCTCCTAAACACCTCCGCCCCCTCCCTTATCCTCTCCTAAACGCCTCCTCCCTTATCCCCTCCTAAAACACCTCCCCCCCTTCTCCCCTCCTTAGCCCTCCGCCCCCTCCCTTAATCCTCTCCTAAACACCTTCGCCCTTATCCCCTCCTGAACACCTCCCTCCCTTCTCCCCTCCTTAGCCCTCCGCCCCCTCCCTTCATCCTCTCCTATGAAAACCTCCGCCGCGGCCGCCCCGAGGGGCGCCGGCCTCGGCCTCGGCCTGCCGAGAGACTCGGCACGGCCCGCCCCGAAGCCCAGCCCGCGGAGGGCAGGTGGTGCACAGACTCTCTCGGCCAGCGACCGGCGCCCTCGAAGGTCGGGGGCTGCCCATCACTGCCAGGGGAGTTCACCAGCCTGGAACATATCCCTATCCCTATGCGGGGCACCTCCTCATCACGATGCCCATCTTAGGGATTCCCTTATTTTTTGAGGGCGAACCCCTAAGATTTTCATCGCCGTTTGGCGTGTCAATCTTAGGGATAAGGGATACGTTCGAGGCTGTGAGGTGGCGCCGCTTCCGCCCTCTGCCGGATGCCGTCGCTGTGGGGCTGGGGGTAGGGCCTGGTCGAGAGGCCACCCACTTGCAGCAAGACCTGGTCGCAGCGTCCACGCGAGGCGTCCACGGAGCCTTGGCAGACTTTGTCCTGAGGCTCATCCCATATCCAGACCTCGCCGCGTTGCCATCCAGTCTGGATGTTGTGCGGCTTGGGCTGTTTGACATGGACGTCGGCGCACGTCGCGCCATCTTTGACCTCCGTTTGGCTCTGCGTGTGCATCTCGATCTTCACGGCGTGGCCGCTGTGGAGGACAATCTGCCAGGAGCGTGCCATCACCCTCCGAGGGACGTGAACGTCGACTGCCAGACTGGCTCAGGTCCTGGGGTGTCTCCTTCGGCTGCTTCGTGGTCTCCTCGGCTTCCAAGGCTGCCGCCCCGGTACGCTTCCGTCCTCTCCTGGCACGGTGTCTGGCCGGGTTGCGATTGCCAGCAGCAGTCTCGTCATGCCTGGACTCCTCAGCTGCCTGGTCCGAGGCCTGCTCTGCATCACCCTCTACCGCACCATCCTCTTCATTCTCGTCTTGCGCCCCGGCGGTGCCCTCCTCGGCGTGCCCCTCCTTCTGGTGCTCGCCGCACTCATGGTGATGCTGCTCCTCCTCCAGCCCCCCGCGACCCCCCACCCTGTCAAAGCTGAGCGGCTCCCGGTGCCTGCGGTGGTCTTTTGCCTCGCTCATGGCCGCCGTGTCCCCCATCCACGGTGTCCGGGCCGCGGTGGTCCGTCGCCGCTGTCCATCGACCTGGCGGCCGCCGTCCGCGCCCGTGCGCACCACGGGGCCCCCTGCTGGCGTGCCACGTGCCGCGCCGCCGCCGACTGCTCCTCGCACTGCGCCTGTCAATGTAATGCGGGATGACGATTAATGAAAAAATGGCAGAGAACGATTAAAAAATGGTCTTCTGAGATTTCTGCATCATTTTCTGACTGGAGGAGAACGATTTAAAACATAGTTTTCTAGCCCGCGGGCGGTTTGTTCTAATCGTCATCCCGGGCGCCGCCGCGTGAACACGATACCCAGTCATTTATTAATCGTCATCCTCCATTACCAGTTTCCTCCTCATCATCCTCGTGGCTCGTCGGGGCCTCCAGCACTACGGTCAGGAACTTGTTATTCTGCCCGGAGAAGAAGAGGAAAGAAAGTGACCATAGAACGTCACCCGACTCGGCCTCGACCGCTGTGCGAATCAGAAGGTCGCCAGGCAGACCGTGAACACAACAAGAGCCGACCTGCAAGAGGCAAATTCACGCAATGAACCGTGGCCTCGCGTCGCTCAGCGTGTCGCGGCGACGGCACCAGCATAACACGATGCCCTGCAAACGGACAGCGTGTCGCTCCGCTCCGCGGGCGGAAGGCTGGGGACAAAACAACTATGGGAGTTGACGAACGGAGGCTGGGGCATTGTTCGCATGTCGCGTCGGAGCGTGGTGGGCTTGAACCGGCGGCGCGATACGCTAAGCCACAGCTCCAGACTGCAATCTCAACCCCAACGGGAATGCGAGCCCACGTGTTCTAGCTGGCGGATGCTGCCGCTCATGCCGTCACCCGAGTGCTCGACTGCAGGGAAGCGACACGCACGGACGACGCCCACGCTCGACCGATGATTCGCATGCGTGCGCTTGCGAAGTGGAAGGGCGCAGGTGCGACGTGTCCAGAGGGCCGCAGTCAGACGACCCGATCGCGTTAGTTTCTGAGAGACACGTCATCGGCCTCATTGTCTGAGACGCGCGCGGCGAGCCCACATTCAAGCAGCAGCTTGAGGACGCCGTCGCGACGCTCATCCTGTCCTCCTGCTCCGTCTCCTCATTGTGTTCTGGCTCTCCGGTTTGCTGTGACTGCCCATTCGGGTCGTAGCTCTTGTTCCAGCTGTCGTTCACCTTCCGGCAGCAACTTACCTTCCGGTTGCAACCCCTCCTTCTGTGGCTCCCGTTGTGGCGGTTGCTCTACTTCTGTCTGTCGCTCTCGTTATGGCTGTGGTTGACATTGGTTGACCTTCCGGCTTCAGTTCTCGTTCGGACTACGTACCTCATGGTGGCTGTAGCTCTTTCTCTGTCTCTCTCCCTCTCTCTCTCGTTCTCCCTCGTTCCATGTGAAGTTATTGGCTATTATTGGTGTGGCAGCGGCTCCACTTCAGGTCGTGATTGTTCTGCATGCTGCCTCACTCCTTCATGCTCTTTTTTCGGCTGCTGATCTCGTTCTGGGCGTTGGGCTCCAGTTGTGAATGCCTTTGTGTCTCCAGCAGTAGCCGGAGCTTTCCTTGTGGTAATAGTTCTCCTTCAGGCTGTCGCCCTCCTTTCGGGTTATAGGTTCCGCAGTCCTTCCTCAAGCTACAGATCTCATTCAAGGTGAAACGTCTGCTGTGTTCCTTCAGGCTGTAGCTTTCCTTGTGGCTGCTGCTCTCTCTGAGGTGATTGTTCTCCCTCTGGCAGCAGCTCTCCTGTCGGCTGCAGCCTCCGATCCAGCTGTGGCTCTGTTGCAGGCTGTGATTATCCTTCGGTCCGTCGGTGGTCCTCTTTGCGGCTGCAGGTCGCTGGAGCCATATCGCGGTTGCCACTGAGAACCCTCCCAATTCCGAGAACCTCCGATCACCCCAGGCACAGGCAAACGAAAACCGACGAAAACGACATCGGCGACGACGCTTACAACGACGACGCCGACGACGAAGCAGACGAGGCCGGCCACGACGCCGACGTCCGTCGAGCGCCTCCATCGCCGTGACCAGGAGCGACCGCAGCTTGGGGAAGTCCTGCAGCGGCTGTGCGCGGGGGACTTCGGTCTTCCACTGCCCGTCGAGCGCCTCGCGGTACTCGCCCTTGTAGTAGGACCACCCGACCTCTGGAGGGAGTCTGGGAAGAGGAGGAGGGCGAAGAGGGGGCGAAGAGGGGAGGGGGAGGGGAGGGGGAGGACGGAAGAGGCGAAGGGGGGAGGAGGGAAGAGGAGGGGGGCGGAGAAGAAGAGAGAGGGAGGGAACAAAGAGGCGGAGGGGGGGAGGAGGGAAGAGGAGGAGGGCGGAGGGAAGAGCGGGAGGGGGGAAGGAGGGAAGAGGCGGAGGGGCGGAGGAGGGAAGAGGAGGAGGGGGGAGGGAAGAGGAGGGGGGCGGAGAGAAGAGAAAGGGAGGGGCGAAGAGGCGGAGGGGGGAGGAGGGAAGGTGGAGGAGGGCGGAGGGAAGAGCGGGAGGGGGGAGGGGGAAGAGGGGGGGAAGGAGGAGGGACGAGGCGGAGGGCGGCCTCCCCCCCTCCCCGCCCCCCCCGCCCCCCGTGGCTCCCCCCCCCCCCTGGCCCCCTCCCCGCCCCCCCCCCCCACGGGCTCCCCCTCCCCTCCGCCTCCGCCATGCGGAGGGGCGGGGGGACAACCGGGGAAGGGAGGGAGGACAGGCCAGGCGCGCGCACGCCACGTCTGCCGCCCTGCCCGCAGAGCGGTCTGTGTTTCTCTCTAGCCGCGGGCGCGTGCCAGGGCAAATGTGGTATGCCAAGAACGGCCCCACCGTGGGCTGCACAGGCGGGGAAGGAGAGCTGCGTACGTAGGAGGAGGGGGAGGGGGAGGGGGAGGAGGAGGAGGAGGAGGAGGAGGAGGAGGAGGAGGAGGAGGAGGAGGAGGAGAAAGGAGAGGGGGATGATGAGGAGGAGGAGGAGGGGGAAGGAGGAGGAGGAGGAGGACCAGTGTAAACCCAAGAGTCATCAACGATGTTGGAGTAAACCCTCCCTACAAGCTCCCTCGTCGCAGGCCCCTGCAACGTTCCGTTTTTACGGAAGGAACGACCTCATTGGAGGACGAATGGTTGAAGACCCTGAAGCACGTCAGAACATTATTCTCGGAATTCCATTGCCACGGATCAACCTGGCTGTTGCGTCTTGACGTTCCTGGATCGTGCCAGAACGCCATTCCTGGGTCTTGGGCACCGCGAGCCAACATAACTTGTGCACCGCCATAAGCCTGATTCTTCCATTTCTGGTACGTTGATCCTGGGAACCCGTAAATCTCTTGCAAATGCTCAAGACGAGTGTGCGCGGCGCTGCAGCGAGAACCACATGTTGAAAAGGAACCGCCCTTAATCCTTGAAACCCTTGCACATGTTTGAGACGAGTGCTCGCGGCGCTAAGGCGAGAACTACATGTTGAAAAGGAACCGCCCTCAACTCATGAAACTGTTGCACATGTTTCAGACGAATGTGCGCGGCGCTATAGCGATAATCACATGTTGAAGACGACTCGCCCTCGATCCGTGCAAATATTGTAATGATCTTCTTAAAACGAATGCGCGCGGCGCTAAGGCGAAAACCACGTTTTGAGAACCACCCGCCCTCAATCCGTGAACAACTTGCAAATATTCAAAAAGAACGTGCGCGGCGCTACAGCGAGAGCCACATATTAAAGACGGCCCGCCCTCCATCTGTGAAACTGTTGTCGATTCGTCAGCTTCAGAAGCGAAATTACGTGGTAGGGAAGTTTCGGGCGAAAAGCACTGCCCACCCTAACAACTGGCTTCGGGGTGCCACAGGGAGACAATTTTCAGAAGGAGAAGGAATGGAGGAGGAGAAAGAGGAGGAGGAGGATGAGAAGGAGGAGGGGGAGGAGGAGGAGGAGGATGAGATGGGGGAGGAGGAGGAGGTGGCGGATGAGCAGGAGAATGAGCAGGGAGAAACAGGAGGAGGAGGAGGAGGAGGAGGAGGGGGAGGAGGAGGAGGAGGAATGAGGACGATGACGAACAGCAACAACACGCACTTGAGCGGAAGGAGCAAGATGACAAGGAGAAGGTGGAGGAAGGGAACGGGTTCGGATCCAGAACAGCTGCTGAGGCCCACGCTGCAGCGGGAGCACCAGTTGGAAGGACCGAAAATGCTCGGACTGGAACAAAATTACAGAAAAGCCAGCTCGGACCCATCCTCTGAATAAAAAAAGCATTGCTCGGAGGGGGGCGCGCCACTCACAGGCCATCTCCGGCGGAGATAGGCGAGTCGAGCTCAGATTGAGCAACTGCGAAAGAAGGAACATGAGATGAGCGGGGATAGTGCAGGAAGGGGCAGGGGAGGGACCTGAAGGAGGTGGGCCGAGCGGGAGGAAAGGGAGGGTAAAAGGTAAGGAGTCGAGGGGGAGGGAGCTTCCCCGGGGCCCGGCCTATCATCCTCGGCAGTGGTCCGATTGCCCTGGCGCCTGGCACCGGACCGCAGATACCCCAACGGATGAGACAGCAGCCCCCAGACCCCCGAACTGATGGGGAAGCGGGCCGTCGCGGATCTTCTCGCGACAATGGGGAGGTCTATGGGTTCTTTCCCTGGCGGCACACCCGACGGCCTGGAGTGTGGGGTGGGGGGAGCGAGAGACCTCCGCCCATGCAGTCAGGCAGCCTCTCAACCCACAGGGGAGGCGGCGGAGGAGGAGGGAGAAGAGGAGGGATGAGGAGGAGTGGAGGAGTGGAGAGGAGGGAGAGAGGGGGGGTGGAGGAAGAAGTGAGAGAGAGGAGGAGAGAGAGGGAGAGATGGAGAGAGAGGGAGAGGGGGAGAGAGAGAGGGAGAGAAGAGGAGAGGAGGGAGGAGGAGAGTGGAGGAGTGCAGAGGAGGGAGAGCGGGGGAGGATGGCCGTGCGGAGGAGCAGCGATCCCCACACGGCCCCATGTGACTAAAACGGAAGCCGTCCCCCCCGAAAGGTTTCTGGAGCTCCACGCGGAGGCCCCCCTTCCCGGAAGGCCGCTCCTCTCTCGAGGCCTCACAAAGAGGCCCCCCACGAGCTGCTCGGGCGAAACAAACCTGCACAGACATCCATTCGGAGATCCGCGCGGATTTGTGGGATCTGCGCCGAGCCCCGGCGCCGGAGGCGCCACCAGGCGGTCCCATGGCCAATCCAAGAATTCCGCGCGGACCTCCGACGGTTTATCTTTCGGCGATTCGGGGAGACGTGAAACTCGGATTCGGGGGACTCGGATTGGCCTGACAGGGCCATCATGACATTGACGAGACCCAGTCTGAAACTTGACGCGAGCTCCCGCTGCAAACATCCCACGAAAACCCGACCGTCCAAGTCCAGGACGCGCTCGTCAAAAAGCGTCGGCAAACCCGAGTTCTGGCGCACTCGAATCTTACGCTTCCCCGAGCAGTGTTCCCCTTGGGGCTCTCAAGGCGACCCCCCCCCCAGGACGTCACGAACCCTACCCCTACCCCCCACGATTTCTGAGGGGGAGGGTGGGGTTCACTTTGTTCGGGACCTCCCGAGCGAAGTGAAACCCACCCTCCCCCTCAGAAGTCGTGGGCGGTAGGGGTAGGGTTCGCATGTGGCCCCCTATTCATGTATTGGGCCCGAAGCCAAAGGCCCCACGACGACTTCCCCACGGCCAGCCGTTCCTCCCGAGCCGTTGGTTCCTGGACGGCCCCGGGGCCCAAGCAGGGGCCCCGAGAGCCAGGAGGAGGGGGAGGGGGAGGGGGAGGGGGAGGGGGGAGGGGAGGAGGAGGAGGAGGAGGAGGAGGAGGAGGAGGAGGAGGAGGAGGAGAGGAGGAGGAGGGAGGAGTAGGAGTAGGAGGAGGAGAGGAGGAGGAGGAGGAGGAGGAGAGGAGGAGGAGGAGGAAGAAGTGGAGGAAGGGGGAGGAGGAGGAGAAGGAGGAGAGAGGAAGAGGAGGAGGAGGAGGAGAGGAGAGAGGAAGTGGAGGAGGGGAGGAGGGAGGAGGAGGAGGAGGAGGAGGAGGAGGAGGAGGAGGAGGAGGAGGAGGGGAGGAGGAGGAGGAGGGGGGGAGGGGGGGAGGAGGGGGAGGAGGAGGAGGAGGAGGAGGAGGAGGAGGAGGAGAGGAGGACGAGAAGGAGGTGGAGGAGGAGGAGGTGGAGGAGGAGGAGGAGGAGGAGGAGAAGGAGGAGGAGGAGGGGCCCAAGCAGGGGCCCCAAGAGGGGCGCCTCGTCGTGCTTGCCTCGCCACGCAAAGGGGCCTGGGCATGCCAAGCTCCTCGGCCTGGCCCAGGAGGCCTCCAGAGCACGAGCAGCGCAGAGAGCACATCGATCCTCGAAACACTCGGCGCTCGGTCCTCGAGGGGACCGACCCTCGGGTGCGCCGATGAAGGCAAGCCAGTGGCCTCCTCCTTTTCCTCCTCCTCCTCCTGCTCGCAGCATGGTCCAGTGCGCGTGCGCGGGTGAGGGGTGGCCAGGGGATGCGGTCACAGATCTGGCGGCCGGGACATCTAGGAGATGTTCTTGGCCTGGTCATCGCGTTCACTCTCGAGCACGCTTCTCCGCGTCGCGGCCTTGCGCGCGGCGGCACTGCGGAGTCACGATAAAACAGGCCGGATTCGAGACCGCGCCGTCGCGCAGTCACGCAGCAGCCACGGCGAGGTGCGCAAGGCTCACCCACAAGAAATCACGCAACGGAGACACACGGAGGGGACAGCCGACTAGAACAGCACACCCAACCACACACACACACACACCTCCGTATAATGGGGGTCGATCCAAATGAAGCCCACCGACAAAAAACCGACCCTGCAATCCGCCGAGGTTTCTTGGTCCGGGGTTGGGTGTCTTGCACCTTGGCTGCAAACGAAGAAACCCAGGGCACCCTGGCCCGAGCGGTTTATTGACTGATGGCGTCAAGCAATTCGACATCACATCCAGAAACCCACGGCGATCGAAAATGAGAGCTGCGGGCCTTGCACAAACAGTAAGGCCATGACTTCTCCTCTGAGGAGAAAAGAAACTTTGCGCCCACTTGACTCAGGCCAAGGTGGCGAACCCACGCGGGTGGATGGGCAACTCGGGGCAATGAATCTGGCTGGCGGGCGAAGAAACCCAAGGTACCCCGACTGTCCGGAAGTTTCTTGGAGGTTCGGGCGCGCGGCCCGAAACTGACTGACGCCCAAAAAAAAAAACAGTGTGCCCTGGCAAGTGCAGTTTCTTTGAGATTGCGGCGACCATCCGCGCCGAAAGCCAGCCAAAGAAACCCAGGGACCCCTGACGAAACGCAGGGTGTTTCTTGTCAGGGTCCCCCACACTGTAGGGCTTGGAAACGGCAGAACACATGCTGCTCCTGATTATCTTGTGTGTGTTTCCTCCGGCTCGTCTGTAGTGTTGCACGAAGTATGATTCCGTCGAGTTGTTTGCTCCGTTCCAATTCCGATTCTGATACTATTGTTTATTCCTTTTCGGAAAAAAAAAACCTCAGGGTTTCCACAATCAAGAGCCCGATTTCTGGTAGCGGTGAACACTGCGCCATGGCTCCCACGCCTGGCTAATCGGGTCGGGCGAAAGGGGGGGATAGCAAAGGGGGGGTTTGAGAATCAGCTAACGTAGCTGATTTTCCCGGCGCCTCCCGGCGCCGGAGGCGCCCATGCATCGAGGAATGGGCCCCTCGGCGAGGTCGAAACCAGCTGCGTGCAGCAAATTTCGTAACCCCCCCTTTCCAGATCCCCCCCTTTCGTCCGGCCCGAGCTAAGGCCCTCTGCTGCAGGTCCGACCGACCGACGCCCCCGAGGCCTCCACGAGGCCGCGCTGGCCCCAGCTGCCCCAGTGCGGGCCCAGCTCGCCCAAGACCTGGGCGGCGACATCCGCACCCTACCCTTAAGTCGGGCACGTCCCCCTACAGGGGGATTTTCGACGAAAAATAAAAACAGACCAAAAGTATATTTGTTCCAAAAAATGATAAGAAAGATTGCGGGGACTATTTTTGGAGTATGTATTGACCTTCTTGGAGTATTTTGGGGGTCTTTTTTTATGTTTCGTCGAACATCCCCCTGTATGGGGGACACCCCCGACATGACCCTACCCCCGCCAACCATCGACGCTCCTGAATCCATGGGGGGCAGGGGCAGGGCTCGGGTCTCGCCACGCGTGCTCGGTGCTCCGAACCCTGCCCCCGCAAACCATCGAACTGCCGGAATCCCAGCTCCCCGACGCCGTGACTTTTTCACAACGTTGACCCCCAGAGGCCTCGACCCATTTCCCGGGACCCGCTTCTCGTCCCGAGTCGTTTTTTGACGGCCCCGAGGCCCGGCAAGGGTCCCCAGAGGTCGAAAACAGCGAAGAAGCTCCCGTCGCGCTGCTTTTGCCCAACAGCTCGAGGGGGTCTGGATCGTGGATCGGCGAAGGTTGGTGTCGGACTCTGCCGCCGAAGACCTCCGCCGCTGCCTCGGCGCCGACGCGCCCCAGCGAGAGCCCCGCCGGCGCCGGGGACGTGGCCAGGCGCCTGGCGGGGGCTGGGCTCGACAGGGCTTGGGAGGGGGGAGGAGGAACAACGGGACGAGGAGGGGGAGGAGGAGGAGGAGGAGGAGGAGGAGGAGGAGGAGGAGGAGGAGGAGGAGGAGGAAAGGAGGAGGAGAAGGAGGAGGAGGAGGAGGAGGAGGAGGGGAGGAGGGGGGGGAGAGGGGGACGAGGAGGGAGGAGGAAGGGGAGGAGGAGGAGGAGGAGGAGGAGGGGAGGAGGAGGATAGGGAGGAAGGAAGAGAGAAGGAACAGGAGGAGGAGGAGGAGGAGGAGGAGGAGGAGGAGGACGGGGAGGACGAGGAGGAGGAGGAGAAGGAGCAGGAGGAGGAGGAGGAGGAGGAGGAGGAGGAGGAGGAGGAGGAGAAAGAGGAGGCCCCACGCGCCCGTTAACGAGGACGGCTACCACGCGGCCACCTCCCAGCCCAGGGGAGGCGTCGTCCAGCGCCGCGGCGAGCTCGGTGGACGCGCGGCGTGCCCATCTGGGACTGCTTTCGACCCTGGCGCCCGGCCGAAGGTGCCGGCCCCACCGTTTTCCAGCGCTGTACGAAGGCGTGGACGGCAGGCCATGGGTGGACATCACCGCGCGCCACCCCGCGGCCGTGGCCGCGTCGCTGCGCGGAGGGCACGTCGGGCCTCGCGCCGCGCAGAGCGGGAGAAGCGCGAAGGCTATACCGGCGAACGGCTGATAGCGTTTGCCGTGGAGACCGCGGGGCGGTCCGGCGCAGAGGGGCGCGCCAGTGGCTGGTCAGCCACGCGTGCGGCAGCTGCCGCAGGACGAGCAGCAGGCCGAGCTGGCGCGCGCCTGCTGCGCGGTCAGCTGCGCTGTCCATCGCCAAATGGCGCGGACACTGCGCCAAGTGGCGGGCCTGCACTGACTGGGACGAGGAGGGGAAGGGGCGCGAGGAGGGCGGCGCTGAGGAGGAGAAGGAGGGGGCAGAGGCGGCGGCGGCCAGGCCGAGGAGGAGGAAGAGCAGGAAAAGAAGGAGGAAGAGGAGGAGGCGGAGGAGGAGGAGGAGGAGGAGGAGGAGGAGGAAAGGGAGGAGAAGGAGGAGGAGGAGGAGGAGACGGCGGCGGCGGCGGCGGCGGAGGAGGAAACCGCGGCGGAGGCGCCGGGGCCGCGGGCGGCGGCGGTCGGGCGCGAGGCTCGCCAAGGCGGCGCAGCGGGCTCCTGGCGCCAGCCGGCGGCAGCGCAGAGGCCCGCGGAGGCCTGCGGCACGGCGGCCCGGGCCTGAAGGTGCTGCTGGGCGCCCGCCGGGGCGCGGCAAGCAGGCCGGCGGCGGAGGAGCCCGCGCCAGCGTCTGGCGGCCGGGGCGCGCGGGGCCCGCGCGCGCGGCGGGCGAGCGCGGCCCGAAGCGCGCTCGCGCCCCAGAGGTTGCCATCGGACTCGGGACCCCGGGGCAAGCAGGAGGAGGGAGGAGGATGAGTGATGAGTGATGAGGAAGAGGAGGAAGAGGAAGAGGAGGAACAAAAAGGAAGAGGGGAGCTGGGAGGAGAGGGAGGAGGAGGAGGAGGAGAAGGAGGAGGAGGAGGAGGAGGAGAAGGAGGAGGAGGACGCGGAGGAGGAGGAGGAGGAGGAGTAGGAGGAAGAGGATGGGGGAGGAGGACGAGGAGGACCTGTGCAAACCCAAGAATCACCAATGATGTTGGAATAAACCCTCCCTCCTCCAAGCTCCCTCTGTGTAGGGCCCTACAACGGTTCATTTCCATTGAAGGAACTTCCTTTCGGGAAGACGACCGTTTGAAAACCCTGAATCAAACCATAGGTCAACGTGAATCACGCGGTCGCGAGCGGGATCACGCGGTCGTGCTTGGGCTCCGTCTCGCACCCGCTGTCGAAGTTCTCCGTGCTGCCACCTGGTGCTAAACCAGCTTGGTCACCGAAGCCCACGGGGTCCTGACCGCTCAACTCGTTGTCGTACGCTCGCAACGGGGATCCGAACGCCCAATCACCAAAGGCGGAGCCAAGTGGAGGAGGAGGAGGAGGAGGAAAAAGACGAGGAGGACGCGTCGAGTCGAAGAAGTCTCGCGGCAACTGCCACTGCCTAGAGGCAAAGTAAGATGAGCTCGCGCGCGGCAGCGCCTTCTCGTATGACCACCTGGTACACCGATCCAGCTGCGCAACGCTCTCCCCCGTGGAGGCGCTGGCCAGAGGCTGGGGAATAGGGCGAGAAGGACGAGGAGGAGGAGTGAGAGGACGAGGCGGGCAACGAGGAGGAGGAGGAGGAGGAGGAGGAGGAGCCTTCTCATATGACCACCTGGTACACCGATCGAGCTGCGCAACGCTCTCCCCCGTGGAGGCGCTGGCCAGAGGCTGGGGAACAGGGCGAGAAGGACGAGGAGGAGAAAGATGAATAAGAGGACGAGGCGGGCAGCGAGGAGGAGAAGGAGGAGGAGAAGGACGAGAAGGGGGCTGGTCGAGAAGGTCCTGGGGATCCATTCGGGGCCCCCAAACCGTGTGGTGACCTCGGAATCCCCAACGCCCTCACCGCGCGGTCCGCCACCGCACGGTCTTGGTACCTCGTAGGCCCCAGTCGCCCGAGACATCGACCCTCGGAAAACGGCCCGAGTCCCAAAACCGCGCAGCGACCCCGAATCCCCGCTGACTCTCCACACGCGGTGTGGTCACCACACCGTTTATCGGAGGCGAGCGAGGGAAGGAAATTAGAAGGAGAAGACCTTCTCAGAAGGCGGCGGGGCCTCTCAGAAGCCCACCAGCCATCTGAGAGGTTTCCTGTCTTAGGGGAAGGCTTGCAAAAAACTTCTGAGAAGGCGGGGGGACTTCCGAGCCTTCTGAGGAGGCCGTCTTCTTCTCACTGTCCCCCCGGGCTCGCCGCCGAGACGGCGGGTCCCGGAGCTCGAGGCGGCCCTGCAAGCAGGCGTAGTGACCGCCCAGGAGCCATTCAAGGCACCCTCAAGAGATGGGCGGCAACACCGACAATAGATGCCTCCTAGATGGGGTCGGAGTACATGGGGTTGGAGGATCGCGCCGCATCGCCGATACATCGCCGATGCATCGGCGACGCATCGGCAATGCATCGGCGACGCATCGGCAATGCATCGGCGATGCACCGGCGATGCATCGGCGATGCACCGGCGTTACATCGGCGACGCTAGCGTGAAGAAAATCGGCCTCCGCATGGAGCCGCATCGGCGATGCATCGGCGATGCGGAGCGATCCTCCGACCGCATCTACCCCGACCCAATCTGGGAGGCCTCCAGTGGAGGCCCGACCACAAGAAACCTTCAACAAGAAATCGAACCCTGAGACCCGAGGATTCATCGGTTTTTTACTGTGGGAACATTACGCTTTCCTTAGCAAGACCATCGAAACCCAAGAAGCCCAGGGCACCCTGGAGGCAAGCAGGGTGTTTCTTTGCATGGGCCTCTATAGCAAAAACGAGCGCGCCCCAAACAAAAGAAGGCGCCGGGCCCGCCGAAGCGCGCGCTCGGCGGAAGGGAGCACGAGGGGAGAGGCGTCGGGGACGGGTGCAAGGGGGGGGGGGGGAAGTGGCGGCGCGCCCGGGGGGGGGAAGAGAGAGGGGGCGGGCTCAACGTCCCCTGGCCTGCTGGGAAGTTGTCTCAGCCTCCACCGAAGACAAAGGAAACCTCTCAGAAGGCGCGGGGGCCTCCGGGGAGTCCCGCCCCCTTCTGAGAGGGCCTTCTCCTTCTCTCATCGACCCCCCCTC
>CAUYUJ010017704.1:706958-811958 GCA_963575745.1 Prorocentrum cordatum | reverse complement strand
TGCTCTAGGACTCCCACACTCTCCCTCAACTCCATGTATCCACTGTACCACTCGTCAGCAAAAGCCTTGGATATGGCCCGCAACACTTCCAGAGGGGCCCCCACTCAATAACACCTCTGATCCCCCTGCCACGGCATATGAGCATGATCACCAGAGCACCTCCGTCCCCCAGCACGCCTGACGACCTGCCCCATGTTGTCCAACCTCTGGTGGATGATTGAGATAGGGCCCCACTGCAGCGTCGATCCATCGACTGCGCATGCTTCAGCTCTAATATGCTGCACACTCTGGCCCTGGAGAATCCTGGGCACCACAGGAAACTTCTCAATGTTCGGCTCTGGGGCAACATACCGATTGCGAAACATTCCAAAGGGTATGCTGTGCAGTTTCGCAGCACGTAACAGCTGGATGCCATTTCTGATGGCTTCGTTGCTTTCTCTCCCGAAGATCTACCTCTTTCACGCCGCGCGCAGGTCGGCCCCAGAGCCGCGAGTGGCACCTCGCCCGCCCACCTCGGGCGCCCACCGTCCCGAGCCATCGCGGCAAGAAAAAACACACCCCACAGATTTGGCCATCGGCCATCCTCTGGATCATCTTCGCCGCGTGACACTGTCTTTGTGGGCCCTGGAAACGACAGAGCCGTTTCTTTACCGGTTCCGTGTTGCCTTTTGTTTGCCGGTTCCGACGCCGTTTCTTTACCGCTTCCGTCGCCGTTTTTTGACCGGTTCCGGCTCCGGTTCCAATCCTGGATCCGTTTTTTTGCCGTTTCCGGTCGCCGTTTTTTGCCGTTTCCATGTTCAATAGACATGTCTTTTGGAAACGGTGAAAAAAACGGCCCTGCCGTTTCCGGGGCCCACAGAGGACACTGTTGCCATTCATATGTGGCAGCATGCAAAACCTGAATGCGGCACTCCTTTTCCAGCAATCCCTTGCTCAAGAATGTCTTGACAGTCGTTTTCACTTCTCCCACCCGCACTGGTGATGCACTGGTGATCCGGAAAAAAAAGTTCAACGGGTTGCCCGCTCTCCTGGCGGCGGGCGCAACGCTGTCGGGCAGATCAACCTGCGCGGCAGGAGCCTCGACCGCTCCTCGGGGCGCTTCCACTCGATGGCACGCAAGCGGGTGTCCAAAAACGGGGTAGGCAGCCAAGTCGGCGGCGTGCTCGCGATTGCCTCCCCGACGGCTCTTTTCTGGAAGCGCAGCACTATCTTCACGCCACTTCGCAGCTTCGGCAGGGCCAAACGCCCGACCGAGAGAAACCCAAGTGGCACCGCGCTCCCCCCTCTCTTTAAGGTGCTCAATGAATCTCCCATGGGTGTGGAATTCGGTCATGCGTATCTGGCACGTGGAGCCTTCGGCCCGAACCCCAGGGTCAGACACAGGCTTGTGGAATTTGCTTCTGTGGACCGCGAGCCTCCTAGCGCCCATGGCCCCGAACCCACACTCATAGCACGCGAACCTTCTGTTCAGATCCTCGGCCCCCCGGCCCTGGGTTCCTGAGAATCGACTTCCAGGTCAGCACAAGCTTTGAGTAGCTCGTGGGCATGCCGCTCTTGCTGCTGCTGAAAAAGAGCACGCTTGGCAGCCTCAGCCACTCGAGCTCGACAAATCTTGGGCGCTTCTCTAGCCAGCTTTCGCCAGCTGCGTGGTGCTCCCTGCTCTGGTGCATCTTTTTTGGTGAGTGGGTCCCGTCATCCACCTCAAATCCCCTTTTCAACGCGCCCACCCAGCTACGAGTATCTTCCCACACGCAGTCGAGGACAACTCGTAAGCCTTTGGGCGCAGCTGCCAGAACGCGCACCAGGTAACTGAGCCGAGCAACTCTCAACGCGATGTCCGGGCTCAACCGCTTGACTTGCTGCAGGACTTCGCCGTTGGAGACTTTAACCTCGCTGTTGCAAGAAAGAAGCAGACCTAAGGCAGCTCGGTGCGCGGCGCACTGGGCACTCAAAAGTCTAGGCTGGGCTCTCTTGCCCAGGGGTTCCCAAACGCAACAATTAAACCACAGTTTGGAAAAAGGGCAAAGGCGTCGGTGTATTTGGCCTCGGCCTCAATGCTCAGATTGCCGCTGGCTCCCAGGGCCACCTGAATGGGCCCAAGTTCACGTCTCACCTGCCCCGCCTGATGCATGACCTCGGGCAGCGGGTGGCCTCCTTCCAAAAGCAACGTGCCTAGGCCTTTGATATGCCTGACGGTCTTCACGCGAATGCCAAACTTATGAGAGGAAATGATTCCGGCGTCCTGGCGCATGGCCATCTGCTGCTTCGCCCCTGTAGAGCATCTCCGTATAATAGACAGCATGAGGAAAGTCTCAGACGCATTCAGGCTAAAACCTAAACGTGAGACAGCTTTGTAGACAACGTCCACAATAACCGAAGCTGTTCTGGGAACCCGTCGCGCATCGCCGGCAGCTCCAATGGGGGCGAGGTCATCCACAAGGGAGGTGGAGTGACATTGTCCTTCCCAATTATCGTGAGAAGCGAAGTGCAAATCTCTTTGCTCAGGGGTCCATATCAACTCGTGCTGGGCCATCTGCTGTTCGATTTCCACAACTCCGGGCACACGCGCAAGGTTAAGCCCATCCGTAGCAGGAACAGTCCCAGGACCAGTGCCGAGGATGGGCCGAGAACGAAGGGTGGTATTCCTAATGTTCCACCATCCTCCAGCCTGGGTCTCCCGAGTGAGCTCCAGGAGGTGACGACCCTTGATTTCTTTATCTAGTAACGGTTGGCAGCCCATGGCTCTTGCAGCAAAAAACATGGCCTCTGGCAGATCAACCGCGGCTAAGGCATGCTCAAGGTCGCTCTCTTCCCCTGGCAGCTGGAGAATGAACTGCCTAACCGCAGTGTAGAAGGCGGCAGTTCAATCTTAAAAGAGGCCGATCGCGCAAACTCCAGTTTTTGCCATGGCCAGAAACCTGCTCGAAACAAGACGAGCAGCAACGTCGCTGCTTCGTCCTTTGTGTCCTCCACGCTGTGCGTCACGCATGCACCTGCCCACTACTTGCAAGATCCGGCTTCTGGGGTACTTGTGGTGAAAATCGGCAAGCGCGCTGGCAAGCATAATGATTCTCTGCGTGATGGCCAGGCTCTGCTCCCACTTCCCCCCGTGAAAACTGACAACCTCTCCCTCCTTCATTCCGACCGCCCCCCTCCCCGAAGCGCTGGCCTTGAACAGGCTGGGCTGGTAAAGCCTAGCATGGCCAGCTGGAAAGTATGCATCATATCCTATCCGATGTGGGCCTCCAGCAGCGCTTCGCTGAACTCTCGCTGCAAGGCCTGCTTGGGCATTGTATTCTCGAGCTTCCGACTGCGCTCTCCTGGCACCGCCGAGCCTCGATTGTGGTGGATGTCAAAACCCCCCTTCTTGCTGGAAGGCTGCGCTTTTTCTATCCCCTCGAAATGTCGCTGCCAGTCATCGGCATATTCTTCGGGGGAAAGGAGATGCATGGAAAGAGAAGATACAAAGAGCTTCGCTCGTCTCTTGCCCCCCCCTGGAGCAGCAACCTCTTGACATGCTGCCGCCCTCTAGTCGGCGCGTTGCCGCCGACGCCAATAGTGATATCAGCCGCAATTCTCAAGGTGCTCGGCGTAGTCCCTATCGAGCCACTTAAAAATAACTTCCCTGGTCACGCTCAGGAAGCGCCCGAGCTCAAGAGCCCGCAGCTCGGGCCCCTCCTCCTCCCAAGAGAAAGCAGCCGCAGCTTTTTCGAGCCTCGCCCAGCTGTGATTAAGACCACCCCGGCACAACCCCATCCCAGTGCGACGCCCCCCCCCCCCTTTGCTTGGCTTAGTCTCCCCTTCTAAGGTTCTGAACGACAGAGAAGAGCCTATCAACGTCACCCTCGATGCCTCCTTTATGCCGGACGAAATGCAGCGCTTTTTCGATGTGACTTCCATTTCTGATGAGCCAGACGGTCCTAGCCAAGATATAAGGCCCCCATTGTGCCCCCTGGCCTCAGGGGGTCTGTCTAAAAAGCGTTCTTGGCCGCTTCCTGCGCGGCGCGATTGGCGTCGCAAAACTGATACTTCAAATCGGTGCTTCAATCTTGGAACGGAATGATGGCAACCTGCTGCTTACAAAACAACACGAGCTTCTCCCTGCTGCATCTGGTTGAGATCGAGACCGGCAACAGTCTTGGCCGCCCTGTTCGCTTGCTGTGTCCACCTCGAGCGCGCAATGACAGGGAAGTGATCTTGGGCTTGCCGAACAACATCAATCTGGTGGTCAACAGCGGCATCCGGCATCGCTTCAGAAATCTGCTCCGAAACCACCAGAACATCCATGCGGTGCCTCGTCCCCGTGAAATTCGAAACAGACGCGTGGTCATCTTCTCCTCCAAGAAACGTGCGATCGGCCATCAGGTTGGCCTCATTAAGCCATCCCGCCACCTTGAAACTCGTCGCCGAGCTCTGGCCAACAGTGCCTGTAACCCCAGCGGTGTTGGACCCTGGCCCCCCAAAAGATGGCAGCTGCCATCGTTAAAGCCGACGTCGGGCGGCCAGCCATCTGGCGGTCAGCTCTCTGAGGCTGTCCCAGGATGCTTCGCGGACACTGGCGGTGTTCCCGCTGTGAGGCGCATGAGCAACAACAAACGTGAGCCGCCCAGCCGTGGCCTCGAGCTTGCACGCCAGAATCCTCGGCGAGGCCGAAAGCACTCTATGTTGCTGCAGCTGGAAAAGGAGCGGCCCGTCGCGAATTCTTCCGCATGGAGTGCCCACGTTGAGCCACAGCTCGGCTCCGAGTGAATAGTTATCATTCCCCCCCGAGATGCAAACCCAGACCCCCGCCCGTCTCGCGCCTTGTTCGTTCCATCCTTCTCGGATACCTACCAAGTGAACCCTCTGTGGGAAAGCTGGGTGCGAAGCGCAGCTGCTCTCCGCGCTCGGTCCCGACCTTTTTTCTCCACATTCTATGGGCTTGTCTGGGAGAATGGGCACTATGGGTGGCAATTTTGAAATCGACTCCCGCCTGGATAGACATCGAGCTCGCAGGCGCGCTGGGCGGCTCGTGGTCCAAGCTGGCGTTGCACGTGGGCAGGGCGCCCTCAATCGCCAGCTCACTGCCTTTGAGACTGAAAGCTGGATAAGCATGCACATCACTGCCGAGCGCCCCTAAACCATTCCCAAACACGGGAGGGCCCAAAACCGACTGCCTGGAGTCAACTTCTGGGCAGGGGAAGGGGGGTCCCCGACGGACTGAAGCGCAGTTATGTTGGCGCAGCGATCCGCCAGAGTGTTCCAGGGTTGGCCGCGGTGGGCCCTGGCGCGGCTTATCTTGATATCCGAGGTGGCGGCCGCCATCGTCCACGCAGCTTCCACGTGCTGAGCAACGTGCGAGTCGGAGGCAGGGGCCCCCCTCCCCTGGGCGGCGCGGATTGTGGGCGTCGAATCGCTGCCAATGCTTATCGGACAACCTGGGTGTTCGGCCATCGCCCAGAACAGGCAATCTAAAATGGCCAGACATTCGGGCGCGGTGCTCGTCGAACTGGCAGGAAACAAGCCCGTGGCTTGGGTGCAGGCAAGCTCCCCCCTGAGAACTCCCCCATGCTCATGCTCCTCGCCCCTGACTATTGCCGCGATCGCTGCCCATGCCCCCGTTCCCTCCCCACAATGGTAGAGGGAGCCGTCCGTGCAAAAGTGGGTGGCCGTGATCTCGCCGGTCGTGCCAGCGCGGGGGCAAGCCCCCGGCACTGCCTCGGCCTCTGGCTCAAGGACTCCCGTCTGCAGAAG
Organism: Prorocentrum cordatum; assembly: GCA_963575745.1. NCBI lineage: Eukaryota > Dinophyceae > Prorocentrales > Prorocentraceae > Prorocentrum > Prorocentrum cordatum. The sequence goes on along the minus strand of CAUYUJ010017704.1, from coordinate 806,225 downwards.
TTCTTGTAGATCATGATGCCGGAACTTGACCCTTATCCCTGGGACCCTGCCCCGAATGCAAGGCCATGCGTCCTCGACGATCCTGAACCTCCGATTGTCACTAGAGCTTCCCGTGACGGGGCCAAAGATGCTGCAACTGGTGGCCTCGCTCCGCTCATCCGCCGTCGCCGCCGAGGGTGGGGCAAGCAACCCCGATGTCTGCCCCTCTGCTGCTGCTCGCTCTCGGATTGCTTCCAAGCCAGTAGGTATACCCACTGCTCGAGATTCAGCTGACCTGGCATTGTTAGCATATTGAGACCTAACGGCTTCAGCGTGCGATGTTCGACACGCTGCTGACAGAAAATCACCTCTCTTCAAAATCGAGGCCGGCCTTGGGCCCCGAGGTTCCTGATCCCCCCGTGGATCCAGGGCCCTCCGGAATTAATTTTGCACTCCGAGAAACCTTCAGGCCTGCTCTCCTGCGCCCCCTAGCATCTCGATCTTGGCCATCTTCGGCGGCGGGGACCTGCCGTAGGAGTCCTGGGTGCTCGTCAGGTCGGCCGGCTCGTCCGTGGATGGGCCCGACGATCCGCTGGCTCCTGTCGATGCCCCAATCGCTGATCTCGAGCACGCTATATCTATCTTCTCGATCTCCCTCTTTACTTGTGAGCTCGTCATCCTTCCTTCTGTCACCGACGGTGGGTGACCATCGGCTCGGTGTGGCTGATCGGCCCATTCGGCACCTCCACCGTGGGTTTGACCATGAATACCCTCTCGCAGCGTGTTGGCGATGCTGTTCTGTATGCCCTCACAGGACTTGCTCTTGGCGAGGCGGGCTCCGTGGGCGAGCATGTTGGTCCGCCAGGTGTTGGCATTCCGTTGGTGGGTGTGCCTGGCGCTGGCGTCGCCGATGCTGGGGTTTGGGGTCTTGGGGTCTTCGGGGCAGGCACCTCCGCTGCCGCGGCTCGGGCGCCTGCCCCTGCAGGAAACCGCGCCGTCTTGGCCGTCCTGCTCATGTGATTTTGCTGCTGCATCCATCCCAATACAGACGTCATCATGTTATCCTGCTGCCCCTGTCTTCCTTGCATCGTCTTCAGGAAAACCAACAGCTCTGGCTGCATCATCAGTTGCTGCACAGGCTGCTGCTGCTGCTGCTGCGGTGGCTGTGCAGGAGGGGACTGCACCTGCTGGTCCATCATATGATGCTGTACCTGGTGCCGATTATGGTGCATCTGTTCGAAACTCAACTGGCCAGTGTACGTCTGCTGCTGCTGCGGCTGCTGCTGAGGCATGGGCTTTGGCGGCACCTGCAGCTGCAGATCCACAGCCATAGGCGCCAAGCGGTGCGCCAGGCAGCACCTCCTCTATCTCGTCGGGCATCTCCTTCAACTCGTTCATGCAGCTCTCCAAATGTGCGATCTCTGCTTCTATGTCTTGCTCTTGTATAACACGCTCCTTCTTTTGGTTCTGCGTCGCTGCCAATCTGTCCCTCGCTTTGTCGAGCTTCCAGTTCACCTCGCGCTTCTGGTCGCGCGCACGCTGGAGGCTGGCGAGGCGCTCTTCAACACCATCAACTCCATGTCGTGCCTCTCCGCATCCTCTATCTTGCTCGCCTTCCGCGCCAGGATCGACATGTTGGCAACCTTGTCCATGTGGCTCTGCAGGTCCAGGCGGAACGTCTCCTGATCCTGCTGCCTTGCTGGCGGTGCGCGGTACGCTGGGTGCGTCCTGGCCGCCCTGTGGAGCATCGGGGGCAGCCTCTTGATGTGCCTCACCACCTGCCCGTCGTCCTGGCGTCCCCTGCTTGCCGACATCGCCGTTCTCAGTGGTCGATTGTCTCTGTAGTGTTGACCGCACAAGCACCTGTTGTGCCAGTTCTTCACGTCCCTGTTGCATTTGCCGCGCTTCCAGGTGTTGTAGGTCATCGAGCTGGGGTGACGAGCCAATGTCTCCCTCGCAGCGTCCAGCGCCACCAGCCGCTTCGCTTGATGCCGTTTTTGCCGTTCCCGCCTGTGCCACGCCTGCTCGCGCGGCCAGCAGGAGAGAGAAGAAACAAATATGATCCTCGGCGTCGCGGTGCTCAGTCGAGCACGCGAAGAGGGGCTGGCCTAAGGCAGCAGGTTACAGGATCCGATGTGCCTTGCGGGATATCAGGCCAAACCTCGCTGCCTCCATCCTCGTCCCCCTCCTCCTCCTCCTCCTCCTCCTCCTCCTCCTCCTCCTCCTTCTCTCTCTCCTCCTCCTCCCTCCTCCTCCTCCTCCTCCTCCTCCTCCTCCTCCTCCTCCTCTCCCTCCTCAGTCCTTACCTCCTCCTCCTTCTCTCTCCTCCTCCTCCTCCTCCCTCCTCCTCCTCCTCCTCCTCCTCCTCCTCTCCTCCTCCCCTCTCCTCCTCCTCCTCCTCTCCTCCTCCTCCTCCTCCTCCCTCCCTCCTCCTAACTCCTCCTCCTCCTCCTCCTCCTCCACCTCCTCCTCCCTCCTCCTCCCTCCCCTCCCCTCCTCCTCCTCCTTCTCCTTCTCCTCTCTCCGTCCTCTTCTCGATGTCAGTGCCCTCCTCCGCTTGCCCGGACGCCGCGAAGTGAACAAACAGTGCGGCAGCATGGCAACTTCCCTTGGCCCGTCTCGGGCCCAAGGTCCTCACAGATCGGCCCGGCAAGGCATATCGCGAGACAAACCAGAGCCGAGAATTCCAATCGTGATGTGCACAACGTGCTCAGCCGACAAGCCGTAGGCACTGCGTGGGGTGTCATCAACTCCCTTCGGGTTCTCTGGTATTCAGAACTCTTGAGGGGACCCAGGGGCCCAAATGCTATGGATTCCTCGGGTGTGCCCCTAAACTTTTCCCAAGACGGCCCACCACGGCGCCAAGAGGGCCCCAAGAAGGCCCACAAAGGCACCCAATCGGCGGTCCAAGAGGGCCCAAAGACGGCCCAATAGAGGTTCAAGACAGCTCAAAGGGGCCCCCCAAGACGCCCGACGAGAGCCTCAAGACTCTCGGGCCACTCTTGAAAGGACCCCCAAGAGGGCCTCCATGCCAGACGCCAAGAGACGTCGAAGAGGCCTCTAGTCCAACCCCCATGCATGGTGGCGGGTTGGGCCAGGGGTCACTACAACAGAGTGAGGGGGCCGAACGGTCTTACATTGTTGCAGGGTGACGTGGTTAAAATGGGTCCTCGTGGTGCCGAGTTTTGTCGTGCTGTGTCGTGTTGTGTCGTCGTATTTTTATTGTCGACGAGTAAAAACAGCTGATCCCCCCCATCGGTTCCCAATTAATGTTTCAATTGAAACGCCACCCCTGGGGCTCGTACCCTCTTTTCTGTCAGGGCAATCCTTCCTGCTCAAACTTCGCCCCTGGCCCCCGCGCTAAAATAACAACGGCTCGGGCCGAGAAATTCCTCACGGACGATTCAGGGATCGCGCTCTCGCTCGGGGAGTCCCGCGCGCATTACCTATTAATGGCCCTCTCGCCCGGAACTTTATTGCAATATATCCAGGCGCTGCGTTCTCGGCCCCCAAGAGTCGCGCTCTCGTACGAGACCTCCTGGCAATGTACGCAGGAATCGCGTTTTCACCGTATGGACGGGTTGGACGCCTGGGACGGGTCAGAGCGCAAAGGGCGCTTCGAAGCTTAATGCAATGCTGCATGAACTACGTCGCTACTCCAGAACACTCAATTGAACTCTCACGGGGAAATGAAGTGCACGTCGCCATTCGTCATTGGGGCCTCTCCAGACCAACTCTCTGGTTTGAATGTACCATGTGGCGCATACCGCTCCGTGTGAGGAGACCGTCGCTTTCAAATGATAACCGTACGGCGCTCATACGAAATGCGTGCGGCCTTGGGAAATTGCTTGTGTGTTTGTGAAATGACGGCCGCATGGCTCTCATACGGCAACCGCGTTCTGTGCGAACCGCATGCCTCCCGCATGAGCGCCGCACACATCCCATATGACGTATACGATTGAAAATAAACTGGGCATGGCATTCATGTGGCTTCGGTATCTGCACACGGGAACTGCATGCCTTCGTGACGACCGGCTGGTTTTAAAGTGGGAGTCCACTGGTTTCTGATGGAAATGGCGTTGGCTTCATGTGTGCACCGAATGACGCCATGATGTGAGCATCGAACGGGAATCGCGTGTTCCGTGTACTCCTACGCGAACCTTGTGGCGTACAGCTGAAGGGCCCGAGCGGTCTAAAACCGTCCTTGTGCGGGTGCCTAAGATCGGCCTCCGCGGTGCGGTTTCTCGGTGTAGTCGTGCTCTGGTTGTCGTTCTTGTCGTCGTCCTTATCTAACCGCGACCCATCCTCGACCCAACCGCAATGCTTTGACGGAACTGCGGAGCCTGCGTTGGGCCTGTCCTGTGATGTGTAGCCAAATGGCGCTACCCCAGTCAGGGGAACCCTTGCCAAGTAGATAACTAAGCAAGGGAGGCACTGCTTCTCATTGTCGGGCATTGCTTTGCTGTGCTTAGCAGGGCCTGCCATTGCCTGGTATTGCCTAGCATTGCCGAGCATGGCCTATTGCTTTGCATCTTCTGGCATCGCCTGACATTGTTTGGCGGTGCTGGGCGTTGCTTGGCGTTGTTTGGCGTTGCTTGGCGCTGCTTGGCACTGCTTGGCATTACTGGGCATTGCGTGGCTATGCTTCGTATTGTTGGGCGTTCCTTGTGCTTGGGGTGGTCTGGCGTTGCTCGGCATTTCCTGGCATTGCTTGGCGCTGCTTGCCATCGATTGGCTTCGCTTGGCATTGCTTCGCGTTGCTGGGCGTTCCTTGGCAGTGCTGAGGGTTTCCTTGCGTTGCCTGGAGTTGCTTGGCGTTTCCTCGCAATGGTAGACAGCAGCGCCGAGGAACCCAGGCACCGCCTCTCCAAAAACAGACAGGGGACAAGACCAAGGAGCCCAGGCAAGGCTTCTTCTACAACATGTGAGAGAAACAAAACCAAGGATTCGGAGCAAGGTCTCTTCAACACACAATAGAAAAACACCAAGGCACATGGGCAAGGCCTTCCCAAACACAGCATGGGTGCGATGATGATGATGATGATGCTGATGATGAGGATCATGCTCATGCTCATGTTCATGCTCATGATCATGATGATGATCATCATCATCATCATCATCAGCATCATCATCATCATCAGCATCATCATCAGCGCCATCATGACCAAGAAGCCCAGGTTAGGCCTCTTCAGAACAGACCGAGGAAACGAGACAAGAGAGCCTGGGCCAGGCGCGCCTGCGCATGCTGGGCACCCACGGGCCATTGAAAACCCACCCAGAACGCCTCAGGGAATCCTTCGGGGGGAAAGATCTGCGCCTGCGGCGAGCTTTTCATGAGGTGAACAACTATCGTGTTGGGAGGCAGGGGCCTGGGGGGTGAAGGGTCTGAGCAGTAGCATCCGGATGCAACGAGCGATGCCCTCGGCCGCCTACGGGGAGGGACATCCTCAGCTCTCCCAAGCCCATGCTCCCCACCCGATGATTGTCTCCCTGATTCTTCGAATATGAAACAGGGCTAGGATCGGGATAAAAATCGCTCCAGAGCGTTCCGGAGCGCTCTCAGAGCGTTCCGGGACGCTCTGGAGCGGCCGCGGCGCCCAATACATCCTCCAAACCTGCCGATTCTCAGAGATTTCGAGTTATCCCGATCCGATTTTGTCCCGATTTTCGCGTCGCTTTATGCTTCCAATCCTATAATTGTCTCCCTGATTCTTCGAATGCGCCGCCGGGCCTCACAGACAGCCAGCAGCCCCACCGCCCCCTCATTCTCATCCGCAGCTGCGGGGGCTGCAGCAACGAGCTTCGCCGAGCACGTCGCGGCGTCGGCCCCCGCGACGCGCTGCGCCGTGCAAGCGGATACAGTCGGGGCGTGGACCGAAGGAACCCTAAGTAAGGAACGGGGCCCCAAAATTCCATAAGTTGAACTTCGATTTCCCATCGAAAACATAAGGAAACCCTGAGGCAAGCTGTGAAACACTGAAGGAACGCGGAGCCCCTCCCCAACGAAAATGGTTCCTTCTTCAGGGCCCCGACTGTACAGTCGGGGCGTTGACCCAAGGAAACCTAAAGAAGGAGCGGGGCCCCTTTCTCCCATAGGTTGAACTTCGATTTTCCATGGAAGACCGCGAAACACCGGAGGCAAACTGCAGAACAGTCAAGGAACACCGAGCCCCTCCCCAACGAAAAGGGTTCCTTCTTCAGGGCCCCGACTGTTGCGTGTCGCCCGGTTCCGCACGGCGCGGGGCTGGGAACAACTCGGGAAGTTCACACTTGTGTAGGGGGACGAGGATAGCGTGCCGCCCCGAAGCATGGTTGGCAAGGGCCAGTGGAGCGACACGCGCAGCGAAACGTCCTGACCGTAGGGTATATGATCCTCCTCCTCCTCCTCCTCCTCCTCCTCCTCCTCCTCCTCCTCCTCCTCCTCCTCCTCCTCCTCCTCCTCCTCTCCTCCTTGTTAAGAAAAACCTGGTAGCACAGAAACTCTGGAAGTCGCACACGGTGTACGGTGTCACATACGACGGCCTTCTTCCTCCTCCTCCTCCTCCGCCTGCTGCTGCTGCTGCTGCTCCCCCTCCTCCACCTCCTCCTCCTCCTCCTCATCATCATCATCATCCTCATCAAACCCATCCTCCCAGTAATCCTCATCATTCTCAGAAGGACTCTCCAAGCATAGAGACACGGGGTGTCACACGCGATGGCATCCTGTACCACCTCGAACAGTGCAGCCGCCAACCAACATGCTGGGCTGGCACGGTGGCGGGACTTGCCGCAAGCAACTGGATATCATTTTCCTCCCCTCCTCCAGGGAAACTCGCAGGTACCAATACCGCCCTTCCCCTGACCTCTCCGACGTTGCTTTCTGACCAGAATGTCGAGGCGAATCCGGTGGCGACGAGGGCCTCCCAGGAGGCCCACGAAGGTGAAAACGAGGGAAGGGTAGCGGTACGGCAAGACGAAGCCAGGACGAGGACATATTCGGGTGAGGATAAATCGGGAATCTCGCATGATGGCTCGGGCGCCACGGCCTTCTCGGAGGTTCCTGGAGCGCTCTGAGAGCGTTCCAGGAGCGTTCTGGAACGGATTTTTCCTTGCCCTAACCCCGCCCAGCGGGCACCTCTTCCTCCCCCCTCCTCCCCCTGGAGCTCCGGATCGAAGCTTTGGAAGTCGCCCACGGTGTAGCTGTAGCCATCCGAGGCGAGGCGCCGCTCCTTCTCTTTAGCGCGAACTAATTGGGGGGCGACAGTAGCTGGGGGGGGATATAAGTTGGCCGCGCAGTTCGTCTCTGAAGCCGCCATGCAAAATTGCATCGGCAATTGAGCCTAACTGGCGCCGTGCCGCTGCGAATTCTGCGTTCGACGCTGCCAGAGCATGGCTTGAACCTTGGCCCCTGTCTTGTACTGTGCGACACCCGTGGGTTATTTTTCCTCGCAGTGCCTGTGCCCACGCGCCGGACGGCTTCTGGCTCCTCTGTCCTCCTCCTCCTCCGCCTCCTCCTTCCCTCCTCCCCCTCCTCCTCCTCCTCCTCCTCCTCCTCCTCCCCCCTCCTCCCCTCCTCCTCCTCCCCATCCTCCTCCTCCTCCTCCTCCTCGTCCTCCTCCTCCTCCTCCTCCTCCTCTTGCTCCTCCTCCTCCTCCTCCTCTTGCTCCTCCTCTTGCCCCCCCTCCTCCTCCTGCTCCTCCTCCTCTTCCTCCTCCTCCTCCTCGCGCGTCGCCGCGGGCAACGTCTCTCCTCACCGCGCTTGCGCCCCCGCGCGCGCACTACCACCTCGGGCGCCAGCTCGACGCACCAGGACTGCCTTTATGGCAGGGAAGGTGGATTCACCTGCCTCCCACGAGACGGGAGGTTCAAATGCTTGAAGCCGGATGAAAAGAAGATAAGAGGCAATGGGCAACAGGGGAGACGAGTCAGAGGGAGCAATGAGGCCGAGGCGACGGATGGGGCAGGCGGGAATGGAATCAAGACGCAACAACGTGGTGACAAGACCCCACAGCCGTGGGCACGCCCAATAGTGGGTGAAGCAGTCAGGTGCATTCATACATCCTAGCATACACTGTTTCAAATTATCGTCGTGCATTCGGAAACTGGTTATCCACGCGCCAGAGAAGGTCCGCCATGCGGCATTTCTCAGGGCAGGCGGGAACTTTGCAACTTCAGCTTGCACGGAGCTCCAGCAAATTCCCTGAATCAGGCGTTTTTGGGCAGGGTGGTACCTGCACAGGCGGGAACTCCAGTCCCGAACGAGGCTCCCAAGGAAAAGGACGCCCGAAAATGTTTTGTGCAGAGCTCCTTGGATCTTAAACTTCGGGGAAGGGTGCAACTGCTCTCGCCGTTCTTGCTGCAATCTGCTCAAGGTTTGAAGCGTGGCCGCACCAGCAGCTCTATACTCGGGAACCGTGAAAAATCCGTTGGCAGCCAAACTTAGCTGCTCGGCAAACGCGGGAGCTTTCCAGAAGCTCGGATATCGTTTCTTCAGACCGATGTCTTGGAGAGAAAGGCACCTCTCAGCTTCCCTCTACAACATGCTAAGCAGGGGCCTCCACTCTGGGAGGGTCGTCACTGCAGATCGCATTACAGTGGCAGCACACATTGATTCTATACTATCGATTTTGGGCCCTCCCCAGGACCTGAGTTCAACAAGCGAGGCCAGGGACAAGGCACAGTTCGGGAGAGCAAAAACAGAGGCCCGGGACGCGTGCTCAAGGCGTCGCAGAGAGGGAATGCCAGGGAGCTGGAGGGGGAGCTGGGCGAACTGGGCAACATATGAGAGCGTGCTTATGGCCCTCTTATTATATAGGTGTTCGGCTACTCCTGTCGGGCATCGCTCACGAGCAATCCGCGCAGCTCGGGTGGGCCATTTCTGGATGGGCTGGATCCAAGCCTCACACGAAGCCGCGGGGCCGAGGATGAGGCCGAGATACTCCACCATCTCAACAATATTAAAATCAGCCCACTCGGGAATGTTATTACACAGCCAGGATCTATACAACTGGGCACGGAATTCGTCGAAGGGTCCTGAGAGCGGAACTATATAGCATTTACTACTCTTGAGCTTCAGATGAGCGAGTTCGCGACTGTGATCGAACACCTGCTTTAACTGCTTCAGCTGCTTGATCTCGGCTACTACTGCTCCCACATCGTCTGCACAAGCTTTCGCTGCCGAAATCTGTCGCCTTCTTCTCCCGTGTGACTCATCTCGGTTGAGCAGCTCTCGGAATTCTGCCATGAAGGGATGACTACACATGGCATAGATTGCTCCTGATGCTGGGCAGCCTTGCAGGATCCCGCTGAGGACCTCGAAGAGGAAAAGAGTGGTCTGCTGATGCACTCCGAAGCACAGCACGTTCTGGTATATGTATTTCATGAACACGAGCATCGGCGGCGGCAATCGAATGTACTCCGGTACTCGGAAGATCCATACACGCGCTACCGACGGGAAGGCCTGACCGAAATCAAAGGTACATAATGCTGGCAGGGATAAGGCTGCGGACGGTTGCATGCTCACCATTCGTGCTGGTACATCTAAGTCTATGATGTTCACCCCGAAGTTGCGACCCTGGGCGAACCCCCTCTGCTCGCAGTCAATGAACTCCCCGAGACGACGAGCGAGATGCCGAACGACGACGCCCGTCAGGATCTTGTTGCTAGTTTGTTTGAGTCCTAAAGGTCGTGTTTCCCCAGCTCCACGAATCACCTCCTCCTCATCTCCTTCTTTGGACCCCTTGGCTAAAAACGCCCCACGTATAAAATTGAATTCAGGAAGTAGGCTGCCTCCTCCCAAGATCCACCACAGAGCACGATCCAAGACCAAGACTCCCACAGGATTGAACCTCCAAGCTCGCTAAGAGAGCCCATCGGGCCCAGGAGCGCTATCGTGTACACGTTCCAGCTGCCGTGCGATGTTCGCTTGTGTGGGGGGTGGGAGATCATGCAGGTTAACCTTCGGGCCGTACTTCTCGAGATACTGATCTATGGCATTGAGGTCAGACTTTTCCCTCTCGCCGAAGACTGCGCCCCAGTGCTGCCCGAGCAGCTGCAGGACTTCGACAGGCTCGCGCACGACGGCCCCACCGTCCACACAGATGCCTTTGAGCAACATCCGCCGCCAAACCGGCGCCCACAGTCGGCCGCGGATCACCTGACCTTTGAGACGACGACGAAGTGTGGCTCTTGTGCTTTCACTTTCTGTGCTTTGAATGCTGTTTCTTGTCTTGGCTTGCTCATGTTGGTCCATGGCTCGGTGAATCTGGTCAGTGATCTCGGCGAATTCGTTTGCATTCGCGAGCGTGGCGGTCCGCTCCAGTACATCGATGCTGAGGAACCGCCTGCCTAAACTACTGCTCGCTCTGATCGTCTCTCCTAATCTGATGTCTTGTCTCCAAACAGCTCTGGCAATAGATTTCACAGTAATGAACCTCGAGAAGAGACTATCTGGCGAGGATCTCAGCATAGTGCTCCTGGCTATCTTCGCGGCCTCCTGCATCATTCTCGTGGCGAAATCGAGGGCGAGGGGCGGGGTGAGCGAGTCGATGTCGCAAATCTCTGAAATCTTCTGGAGAACCTCGGAGTATTTCGGGTGAAGGAAAACCTCAGAAGGGATACTGAAATACCTCCGATCTGAACTTGCAGGACGGCCGTAAAACAGCGATACTTGCACGGGAGCGTGGTCACTACCCCCCCGTCTGAAGAGAGCCTCGGGAAGGTCAAGCACCTCGCCCGACACGCAGAGCTGGTTCAAGATCCAGCCCCTGAAACTCACAAACTGCCTATCTACCGAGGTGAGTAGCCGATGCTGCGCGTTGTAGTGAGTCGGGTCGGAAACCTGGAGTTCGGTCATCTTCCCGAGGGCTTTCATGGCAATCGGGTCCTGGCCACGCCTGTATTCCTTCACAAAGTTCACCTTCGGGACCTGGGGCCGATTTTGTCCTGGGGTTCTCTGCGCATCCACTACGTCCTCTTGACAGGGTAGCTGGTCGGCGAAGTTAAAGTCGCCAGCGACAACGACGAGCATGGTTCCTGGCGAAACCGTGGCTTGTGAACGATCATCTAGGATACTGTCTGTAATCTGTTGTCTAGCTTCTCGTGTTAGCTTGAAGTTGTGAATGTTGTAATGGCTAATCCAGACGTCCCTGCTGAAAACAATCCTGAGATTGAGTGCCCTGCCAGGAACCAAAACTCTGGGCTCAACCACTGGAGCCTTCGGGCCAAGGAACGCGAAGTTCGGGAAGAACGTCACCACTCCTCCAGCCTGGGAAGACGGGCAAAAACTCGGTGCTGCCAGCACCTCCTTTTGGTAGTGATAGAAGACCTCTTGGATCTCCATCTCTGACCCGTGACTCTCCTGCACAGCTAGGATTGACCCAGGGACCAGAAGCCTCCTTAGCGTACGAAGTTTCTTGTCTCGCATGTTGGGGTCAAAGTGAAAAAGGGCTCTTGAGTTCCAGGTAGTCAGAGATAGCTTCCAATTCTTCATCTGTCGGCCCTTCCAGGCCGAGAAAAGACGCTGGCTAAAGACACCACTCAGTTGCCACCGTCTCGTTGGCGAGGACGCGGTCGAGCGCGAGGCGCAAGCTGTTGATGTCCACCCCGAGCGCCTGCAGGTTCGCGGCGGCGAAGCGCACGACTGGTGGGTCATCTCCTGGGCGAGCCTCCACCTTGAGTATCGGCTTCCACATATGGCTAAGTTCTCCTTTGTTTTTGTCTCCAAAGACTTTGATGTTGGGATAGAGCTGAGTGAACGTGAGCCTGGCTTTTTTGAGTGCCAATTCCCTGCGCACCATGCAGCTGTTTTTGTCCCCCGAGATGAAGAGCTCGGAGTGTTGTCCGTCCACGTCGAGAGCTGCAAATCTTTCATACTGCCCATCTGTCCGCTTGAGGCTCGACATACATTGTGCCACCTTGCGTTCAGCGTAGCTACGGCTGCCTCCAATTCTGATCGAGAACTTCTTACTGGCGGGGCCCCCCTCGATAACAAAGTCAGATTCCGCGAGATTGTTCCGCTCGAGCCAGGGCTTGAGCGCATTGAGCATATTTTGCTTCGGAATAACGCTGCGTGATCTGATGGCCAAAATGGATGGGTCGATCTCGCGGTTGAACGACTGGTCGATCGGTTTCGGCGTGGGTCTCTCTGACTGGATATCACCGAGGAGGGTTTGGAGCCTTGAGATTTGCATCTTGAGGCTGTTGATCTCTGACGTGTGCTGGTTGACCGTCCCTTCGACTGTGGCAATCCGCGCCTCCACCTGCTTTGAAATAGCCTCGAAGGACGAGGTGACCTGGTTGGACAAGTTGGCGAGTCCATTGTTGATCGTGGCGACTTGAGCTTGCAGGCTTCTGACTGCGGTGTCAATCGCTCTCTTGGTTTCCTCCATGTGTTCTCGCAAAGCATCAATATCTCCGCCAGTACGAGCAGCCACACGCCGACCAGCAGAAACCATCTCCTGCGACGGGAAAGTCGGAGCTGCCTCCAACTGCGCTGCCAAGTCCTCGTGCTTCCCGCCCATTGCAAAATGCTAGAGCTGGGAAAGTTGCTTCGGATGCCTCAAAGTCAAAGACCGAGGTCGGCCTGGGCAGGCACCTACTCGACCTCTTCGGGCCCCTCCTGGCGGGGCGTCTTGAGGCGGGGGGTACCAAGTTCCCAAACGGCGACGACTTGAGCCAAAATGGCTACGGACCTCCTCCTCCTCCTCCTCCCCTCCTCCTCTTGCTCCTCCTCCTCCTCCTCCTCCTCCTCCTCCTCTTCCTCCTCCTCCTCCTCCTCTTCCTCCTCCTCCTCCTCCTCCTCCTCCTCCTCCTCCTCCTCCTCCTCCTCTCTGTCTGATGGGGGGGGAAGACAGGTGCCACTCTCGGGCCCCGAAGGCACACTTCTGGGCCCGAAAGGCCCTTCAGGGACCCTGCAGGTCCCCTTGTCGCCCTCGCTCCCCCCCTCCATGCAGCGCTCCCCCACTGCGCTCTACAGGGACCCCGCAGGTGCCCTTTTCGGACGTCCTCGCTCCCCCCCTCCAGGTAGCGCTCCCCCACTACGTTTCAGGGGCCCCACAGGGCCCCTTGTCGGACGCCCTCACTGCCCCCTCAATTCAGCGCCCCTCCCCCACTACGCGGCCTCCAACCTTCCGGCGCGGGGGGGGCCCTAGAGGCCTCGGGATCCGTCTCCGAACGGTCCCGGGGCACGAATCCCGCCTCCGGAGGCGCAACACAAGGGCAAGCAGCCGCCCCTTGGCGGCGCGCAGAGGGGGGTAGGGGGGAGGGGGGAAGGCTTCTTCGAAGGAGGCTGCTTCTGAAAGGCGCGGGCCCGAGCTCTAGAGACAAGGCCCGCGCCTTCTAAGAAGCAGGGGCGCGTCTAGGAAACCCTGCCCTCTCCCCCCTACCCCCCTGGCGCCGCCGAATCCCGAACCCACAACCTTGAATCTGCCTGCCTGGCCCGAACCATTACTGGGCCACCTCTGACCCCCCGCCTGCTCTGTAAGTTGTCCTCCGCCCTCGTGCCGACTGCACAGTCAAGTCGCACTGTAAGCATGCGCGGTGGGGACGCAAGGGCCTCGGAGGGCCATGTTGGCGTTCTCTCACGGGGTTGGCCAGCGAGAATCGCCAATGACGGGTCGCAGGCGCAAGGATGCAAGGCTACAGCCTCGAGAAATGGCTCATGCTTACTACTCACCATCGCTCGGACGTCCACTACCCGTGCATGTTTCGACTTCGTGTGTGTGTGTGTGTGTTTGTGTGTGTGTGTGTGTGTGTGTGTGTGTGTGTGTGTGTGTGTGTGTGTGTGTGTGTGTGTGTGTGTGTGTGTGTGTGTGTGTGTGTGTGTGTGTGTGTGTGTGTGTGTGGTGTGTGTGTGTGTGTGTGTGTGTTTGTGTGTGTGTGTGTGTGTGTGTGTGGGGGGGGGGTGGGTGTGGGTGTGTGTATGTGTGTGCGTGTGCGTGTGTGTGTGTGTGCGTGTGTGTGTGTGTGTGTGTGTGTGTGTGTGTTTTGTTTTTCGTTCGCAGGATGTTCCAACATGCTCCTCGAGGTTCTTCGCCGAGAAAACATGCACACGTCCGAGCGATGCCCAGACTGTGCGACTTGCCTGAACGGCTGCACCGCGCCGCGATGCTGCGGGTTCTGGCCTCTGACGCCGAGCGGCTCGCCCGGCCCCAGATAGCTGCACGGTTTCCCCCGGGGCAGTAGGCCACCCGACGAGGGGGGGGCAGGAGGAGGAGGTGTAGGAGATGGACGGGGAGGAGGAGGAGGAGATGGAGGAGGAGAAGGAGGAAGAGGAGGAGGAGGAGGAGGAGGCGGAGGCGGAGGAGGAGGCGGAGGCGGAGGAGGAGGACGGGTCGCCTAAGCCCTTCGGAGAAACCCTCCACAGATAGCTCGGCCCTCCGACGGCGCAGCTCCCCGACGGCGCAGAGGGCCCGACGCGCCCGCGCTGGGGCCGCCGCCGCGTCAGAGCGGCGCGGGCCTGCTGCCCTGAGGCCTCCGACGCCGTGGGTGCTTGCTTCTCTGGTGGGCTTGTTGTCCACCGCCAGCATCACAAGTAAGAGGGGCAGGGGCCTCCCTCCTCCTCCTCCGCCTCCTCCTCTTCGTCCTCCTTTGCGTCCTCCTCCTCCTCCTCCTCCTCCTCCTCCTCCTCCACCTCCTTCCCCCCTCCAACTTCTGGTAGTGGTGGTGGAAAACGGGCCCATCATTCTCGACCTGGGCGGTCTCTCTTCTCTCGGCTTCGCCCACCCACCCCCCCAGGCTCGCTGCTGGAGCCCGGGGGACCCTCAGCGGCGAGTCGGGGGCGGAAAGTTAGGGGCTTGGACTTCTGGGACCGCGGGTTGAAAATATACCGATCATGTCGGCGGACGTCTGGGGGGGAGGAAGAGGGAAGGAAGAAAGGAAATAGTGAGGAATGAAGGTGAGAATGATAAGACTGGAGTGAAGAGGGGAGTAGCTGGCCAAACACCCCGAGGGGATTGAACAACCACCTACCCCGCCAGGTGCGAATGCAATTACTCCCCCAAAGAAAATCGAGCCCTGACGAGTCCTCGCAAGAAGTCAGACAGCGACACCGGCTCTTCCCGGCTGTGCCGGCCCCACGGAAAAGAGGGCGAGAGGAGGGGGCAGTCACACCGGCTGCAGGAGGTGATGTCAGAGGAGAGGCGCTCGTTGCACACCCGTGGCGGGCGCCTGCACCGCGGGAGCCAGCGGCAGAGCGCTCTCCAGCAAAGGAATTGGGAGGGGCATCTGCAGAAGAGACAACGGCGTACAGCAAGTTCGCGTCGTGTCGACCCCGGCGTTGGCTCCTGACACCGCGCGGGTCGTTCAGCCTTGAACGATCGGACGGTCCGCGAACGCTGGATCGTTCAACGACGGGCCGATTCTGGGCCACGGGCAACGTTCAACCTTGAACGCACGCGGTGGGGTCGCCGCCGGTCGGCACGACGCGAACGTGCCGTACGTAAGCATCAACTGTCACAACTCAAGGCGTACCGGGTGGTGTGTGACGCATGCGGGCGGTCCCACTATGGCCTTCGGTGGAGCTCCTTATGGGGTCACGAAGCGCTGTACTAGGTGGTGCGCGACGCATGCGGGCGGTCCCATTGGGGCCTTCGGTTGGGCTCCCTATGGGGCCACGGAGCGAGGTGCTGGGTGGTGCGTAACGCATGCGGGCGGTCCCACTGGGACCTTCGGTGCAACTCCCTATGGGGCCACGAAACGCTGTACTGGGTGGTGCGTGACCCATGCGTGCGGTGCCTTTGGGGCTTTCGGTGGAGCTCCCTATGGGACCACGAAGCGCTGTACTGGGTGGTGCGTGACGCATGCGGGCGGTACCACTGGGACCTTCGGTGCAACTCCCTATGGGGCCACGAAACGCTGTACTGGGTGGTGCGTGACGCACGCGGGCGGTCCTATTGGGGCCTTCGGTGGAGCTACCTATGGGCCACGGAGCGCTGTACTGGGTGGTGCGTGACGCATGCGGGCGGTCCCACTGGGGCCTTCGGTGGAGCTCCCTATGGGGCCACGAAACGCTGTACTGTGTGGTGCGTGACGCATGCGGGCAGTCCCATTGGGGCGTTCGGTTGAGCTCCCTATGGGGCCACGAAACGTGTGAGGGGTGTGCTGAAACGGGTGATGATGATGATGGTGATGATGGTGATGATGATGATGATATGATAATAATGATGATGATGATGATGGTGATGATGATAATGATAATGATGATGCTGATGATGATGATGATGATGAGGATGAGGATGATGACGGGAGGAGGGAGGAGGGGGCGGAGAGGAGGAGGAGAGAGGACTCGGGGCGTCAAAACGAGGACCCAACACCACAGGATGGTTGGCAACAAGAACCCCACTTTGGATGCAGGGAGCAATAAGAGCACAAACAACACCAACAACAACACCACCAACAACAACAACAACGTCAACACCACCAACAACACCAACACCACCCACAACAGCAACACCAGCAGCAACAACAACAACAACAACGTCAACAACAACATACACTCCAATACAGTTGATACTGATCACCCTGACCTGCTCGCATACCAGTCAATACGTATCTCTCAAGGCCTCGGTACCCACCCATTCCCAAACAAATCGTGAGAAAGACCAGTGCGACAGCGTGATTCCTAAGGCTTGGAAGCGCGACGCCTGAATCCATTGCGAGGAAATCCAACGCGAGAGCAGCATTCCTGCATCAATTATGCGGAAGTCCCCTGTGAGAGCGCGGGTTTGAAATAAACTCTGAGGAAATCTCAGAAGGAAGCCGTTGTTGTTGTAACCCGGGGAAAAAGGGCGCAATTTGATGCTCAAGACTTGCCCAAATCAAAAAACATGGTGCGGGCCCCGGGAGGGGGGATCAACAGTAATTTTTCGTTCAACAAAGCAACAACACCGACACCAACACCAACAACAAGAACACCAACACCAACAGCAACCCCAACAACTATCATTTTGAGACTGTTCGTTCTTCCCTGCTCGCGTGCCACTCACCACGTATATCCCAAACCCATGGTACCCGCCCTCTTCTTTTTCGATCGTACCCCTTCGGGGTGTATCTATCTTACTTGCAGCCTGTGTATTTGTTCCGGCCCCTAAGGCAAGAAAAAAGAGGACGGATGGAAGGGACACGGGAAAGGGAGGAACCAGGAGGGGGACTACGAGCAGAAAACACGAGGCAAGACCAGACGGGCAGATCGGGCGAGTAGACCCTAATGGAAGGATCGGGAAGGCGGGCCTAGACGGCCAGGTCGGGCAGGCGGGTTGCTAAAGCATGCGTCCTGCATCAATCGCAAAGAGATCACGAACGAGAGCGCGATTCCCTAATAAATTTGGGAGAAATCCACAGCGAGAGCGTGATTCCCGAGTGTCGAGGGCGTGCCGTCTGAATGAACTGCAAGCATGTCCCTCGCGAAAGCGTGATCCCTGCAGTAAGTTATGAGGAAGTCCCTCGCGAGAGCGCGATTTGGGAATAAACAGTGGGGAAACATGAGGCGGAAGCCGTTGTTGTTGTCAACCGGGGGCCAGGGGCACAATTTGAGCAGGAAGACTTCCCACGGTAAAAACGCAGCGAGCCCCGGGAGGGGCACTTCAATTGAGAACGCACATCGGTTGCACGAATGCGAGGGTCCTGCATCATTCGCCAGGGCGTCTCGGGCGAGAGTGCGATTCCTATGAGGAAGGTCCCAAGCAAAAGCGCGATTCCTGAATGGCGAGGGCGTGGCGCATGAATAAATTGCGAAGAGGGCACAAGCGAGAGCGCTTTTTTCTTGTTTTTTATTAAATTACAACGTCCCTAGCGAAAGCGCGACTCCTCATAAAAATTGCAAGGAA
The DNA here is from genome assembly GCA_963575745.1 of Prorocentrum cordatum. Lineage (NCBI taxonomy): Eukaryota > Dinophyceae > Prorocentrales > Prorocentraceae > Prorocentrum > Prorocentrum cordatum. The sequence goes on along the minus strand of CAUYUJ010017704.1, from coordinate 788,442 downwards.
GTATCACGAGGGAATGGTTGCTGTTGTAACTCGGGGGCCCGGGGCGCAGCTCGAGGAGGAGTACTTGTTCCGACCAGAAACTGGGTGCGAACTGCGGGAGGGGCACTTCAATTTGAAAGAAAAACATGTGTGACCCGAGAGGGGTCAACAATTCATATTCTTCATTAGTGAGAAATCAACAACAATAACAACAACAACATTAACATTAACATTAACAACAACAACAACAACAACCACAACCACAACCACAACCGAAACCACAACCACAACCACAACCACAACAACAACAAAAACAACAGCAACAACAACAACGACAACAACAACAACAACTCCCGCAAGATAATTCTTCACAGTTTATTCCCAGATCGCGCTCTCGCGCGGTTTATTTAGGCATCGCGCCCTCGTGTCAATATATTCAAACGCTGCGCCCTCGCCAAACAGGAATCACGCTCTCGCTGTGGATTTCTCCACGATATATTTGGAGTCCCGCTTCACCCGCGCACCCAAGGACGATGTAGAACCGTTCGGCCCCTTCACTCTGAATTCTTGACTGAAGAAGTAAACCAGGGGAACAAGCAATGACATAAACATACAAACTCAAAGCTCCACAATGATTCGTCGAATCGGTGCTGGGGCCCCCCTGTCGGCGCCTCTGGCGCCGCCCCCCCGCGCGCTCCGCGCGCCAGGAATGGGGTCCAGTGCCGATCCGGGAAATCCAAGCGAACCTCCCAATTGTTTGTCTACGTAACTGTTTGTTCCCCACTGAAGGGGTCATGGGGAAACCAAGAGGTACCGATACCGCTACTCCCCGGGCTTCTTCGGAGTAGCGTTAGAGCAGAATTTCGAGGCGAATCGAGCGGTGGCGACGAGGGCCTCCCACGAGGCCTCCCAAACACGGAAGCGACAGAAGGGTATATGGGTACCTCTGCCTCCAAGTAAATATCACAGGGGAGATGATGATGACGATGCCGATGACGATGATGCCTGTGATGGAGATGGCAATGACGATGACGACGGCGAGGATGATGAGGAGGATGATAGTGATAATGAGGACGAGAACGATGATGATGCTGATGATGATGATTATGATGCGGATGATGATGATTATGATGATGATGATGATGATGATGATGATGATGATGAAGATGATGATGATGATGATAATGATGATAATGATGCTGGTGATGACGATGGCGATGATGAGGATGGTGATGATGACGATGATGGTGATGACGACGACGATGATGAGTAGGATGATGATGATGATGGTGATGGTTACGATGGTGATGACGATGATGATGACGATGATGCTGATGAAGATGATGACGACGACGATGACGATGGCGATGGCGATGATGATGACGATGGCAATGACGATGACGATGACAACGCCGTTCTCGTCTACGCCATTGTCATCGCAAGGGGGGCATCCAAATCCCACCAGCCCTTTAGGGCGTAGGTGGTCTAGAGAGTTTCCTCTGCCAACCCCCCTTCTTTCCCTTCGGGGAGGGGTTTACCCCTCCCCTTACCCCTCCCCACTGACCTGGACGGGGCGTTCCGCGACGCGTTGGGACGCCCAAGATGGCCCAAGACTGCTCCAAGAGCGAAAAGGCGAGAAAACACAAAACATTGATTTTCCTTAGGTTTTGGAAGGATTTTGGCCTCTTGGGGGGGCCCAAGAGGCGATCCGAGGCACTCTAGAGGGGCGAGCCTAATTGAGGCTCCCCCCTTCTTTGATAGATCTCCTCCAAGATGGCCCCAAGTGCGCCCCGAAGGCTCCCAAGAGCGCCCCAAGAGCGCCCCAAGAGCGCCCCAAGAGACCCCAAGAGGCCCCCAAGAAGCCTCTAAGAGGCTGCCAAGAGACCCCCAAGAGGCCCCAAGAGAGTCCAAGATGGCCCAAGACGGCTCCAAGAGCGAAAAGGCGAGAAAGCAAAAAACATTGATTTTACCTAGGTTTTGGAAGGATTTTGGCCTCTTGGGGGGCCCAAGAGGCGACTCGAGGCACTCTAGAGGGGCAGCGCTAATATACGACCCTCCCTTCTTTGATCGATCTCCTCCAAGATGGCCCCAAGAGCGCCCCGAAGGCTCCCAAGAGCGCCCCAAGAGCGCCCCAAGAGCGCCCCAAGAGGGCCCCAAGAGGCCCCAAGAGGCCCCCAAGATGCCCCCAAGAGGCTCCCAAGAGACCCCCAAGAGGCCCCAAGATGCTCCCAAGATGGCCCAAGACGGCTCCAAGAGCGAAAAGGCGAGAAAGCAAAAAACATTGATTTTCCTTAGGTTTTGGACGGATTTTGGCCTCTAGGAAGGCCCAAGAGGCGATTCGAGGCACTCTAGAGGGGCAACGCTAATAAGCAACCCCCCCTTCTTGATAGATCTCCTCCAAGATGGCCCCAAGAGCGCCCCGAAGGCTCCCAAGAGCGCCCCAAGAGCGCCCCAAGAGGGCCCCAAGAGGCCCCAAGAGGCCCCCAAGAGGCCTCCAAGAGGCCTCCAAGAGACTCCCAAAAGGACACAAGAAGCTCCCCGAGATACGCAAGAGGCCCCCGGGACCGCCAAGAGGCCCCAAAGACGGCCCAAGAGGCCCCCAAGCTCGCCATTGTCCTCCTCCTCCTCCTCTTTTTCTCCCTCCTCCCTCCTCCCCCTCCCCCTCCTCCTCCTCCTCCTTCTCCTCCTCCTCCTCCTCCTTCTCGTCCTCCTCGTCCTCGCCCTCCTCCATCTCCTCCTCCTCATCTTCCTCCTCCTCCTCCTCCTCTTCCTCCTCCCCCTCCTCCTCCTGCTCCTCCTCCTGCTCCTCGTCTTCCTCCTCCTACTCCGACGACGACGACTCCTCCTACATCCTCCCCCTCTTGGAACGTATGGCGGCTTAACCCGCTCTTTGTTCTTCTGCATGCTCCCCCGCTTCCCTCATCACCTCCACTCCTCTGGGGCTCATTTCTGGACGGGCTGGTGGGGATACGCGAAGCGTCTAGAATTCCAGGCGCCCTCGCTCCTCGGCCGCCTCGCCGCGGTCGGGGCCGCGCCTCTCCGCGCTGCGCGACCGCGTGCCCCGGGGGGCCTGGCTCCGCAGGGAGGGCGAGAGCAGCGCAGCGCGGGGCAGCTGCCCCCGGAAGACGAAGCCAGAGTCGAGACGACTTCGGACCGGTCTGAATCCGCCGACCCTGTGGGCGCGTGTGGGGTGCCTGTCCGGTCCCGTCGACGGGGAGCCTTCTTTCGTCCCCTCCTTCCCATCCTCCTCTCCCGTCGGGGGAGAAAGAGAGAGAGGGAGAGAGAGAAAGAGAGCACCCTTCCTCGTTCGGGGAGCGGGTTCGCAGCTTGAGGGGATTCCATCCACGTCCTCATTACATCAAAGGGAAGCCCCTTCCCATTGTCCCTTTCCCGGCGGGGAGGAGGGGGCTCCCGGGGCCCCTTCTCCGCCGCGCCGGTCCTCATCGGGCCCTCCTTCCAAGTGAGGAGGGAGTAGCTCCAGGGGCGGGGGGGGTAGTCAGATACGCATCCGTCCCTAGGGGTCCCCCCTCCCCTCCCCTCCCCTCTCCCACGCTGGTCCTCCTCTGGTCCTGCTCCCCAGGGGGGTGGGGCCCAGAGGGGAGTCTTTTTCCTCCTCCTTCTCCTCCTCCTCCTCTTTCTCTCCGCCTCCTCCTCCTCCTCCTCCTCCTCCTCCTCCTCCTCCTCCCCTCCTGGTCGTCATCGATGTCTTTCAGGGTCGGCGGCACTGGCCGTCAGGCCTTGGAAAAGGGGACTGCTCCTCCTCCTCCTCCTCCTCCTGATTTCCCTCCTCCTCCTCCTCCTCCTCCTCCTCCTCCTCCTCCTCCTCCTCCTCCTCATCATCATCTCATCACCTCCTCCTCCTCCTCCCCCTCCTCCTGCTCCTGCTGCTGCTGCTGCTGCTCCTCCTCCTCCTCCTCCTCCTCCTCCTCCTCCTCCTCCTCCTCCTCCTCCTCCTCCTCCTCCTCCCTCCTCCTCCTCCTCTCCTCCTCCTCCCCCTCCCCTCCCTCCTCCTCCTCCTCCTCCTCCTCCTCCTCCTCCTCTGCTGCTGCTGCTGCTGCTGCTGCTGCTCCTCCCTCCTCCTCCTCCTCCTCCTCCTCCTCCTCCTCATCATCATCATCATCATCCCCCCCCTCCCGCTCCCCTCCTCCTCCTCCTCCTCCGTCTCCGTCTCCGTCTCCGTCTCCGTCTCCGTCTCCGTCTCCGTCTCCGTCTCCGTCTCCGTCTCCGTCTCCGTCTCCTCCTCCTCCTCCTCCTCCTCCTCCTCCTCCTCCTCCTCCTCCTCCTCCTCCTCCTCCTCCCCTCTCCGCAGCCCCAGGGCCAGGCGCGTCGGCCGAGGGCTCTGGGCGCACACCGCAGGGTGGGAGGGCGCGCCAGTCCTCCGGGCTCCTCCAGGCGCCCAGGGGCCCAGGAGTGCGGCCAAGATGTGTACGTGAAAAAGGAGATCTCTCAGAATCGGCGGGCTTGGAGGACAGCAAGGGGCGACATGCGAACGAACGGAACCCCACCCTCCCCCTCAGAAGTCGTAGGGGTAGGGGTAGGGTTCGCATGTGGTCCCCCAAATGGATCGAGCGCCGCGGTCGTGTCGGAGCGCTCCAGCAGGCTCTGAGAGCGTTCCGGAACGCTCTGGAAAAAATGTCTCTCGATTCGAGGCCTGCCCGACCGCGGCCGGGAGGGCGGCCCGAAGGCAGGCGGCAGTCATGCTTAGCACGCTGGCCCTGCGAAAGGGACTGGTGTGGAACTGCAGTGAAGGACAATGTGCGAGAAGCAAGCGGCTCGATTTGCGACAGCTCTTACTGGCTAGATGATTACAGCCGAGCGCTGCTGCGAAGGGGCTGAACGCCCCACCCACAGAGGACGACGGCAGGGCGAGGGCAGCATCGGCCAACTCCAGACATGCTCGCGTCGGGACAACAATCACGACACGGAATTTTGCGTGGGCCGTCTTCGGGCCCTCTTGGGGCCCTCGCAAGACCCTGGGACCGTCATCGAAAGGACCCGGGATGAAAAGCTGGCCCTGTGGAAAGGGTCAAGACTTCCGAGAGCCCTGTATTGTATTGGAACAGAGTCGAAATCGCATGCCTGGAACATCGAATCGCAGAATCGGACTGGTTCGGCAAACTAATCGGATCAGGCTGCAATGGCACGGAGCCATAATCCATGCGGATCAGCCGCGCAAGGATGCACAACAGCGCCATGCAAGCGTTGGGCCGCATCGCATCGTCGGAACATCGGAGTTGGATTGGATCGTGCTGGTCGAGATGAGTACCTCATCGGGCCGATCGGAGCGACATCGAAACTGAAATGGTCATGAGGGGAGCGGGGCTCCCCCCCACCAACCTCTCCAGGCCCCAAGGGCCAGGAGGTAACACGGGGGGCCGGAACCGGCCACAAAGCCTCAAGACCCTTCTCTCTCTCTCTCTCTCTCGTCGCGGCGGAAATCGGGCCGGACGAATGGGGCAGGCCATCCAGGGAGGCGACGATTGGGGCAAATAGATCAGGGGAGAGCACTGCACGTTACCCTCCGGGAGCCTCGCTGAAGACACGGATCACCGGCGCCTCTGGATACATGCACTGCTCCCCCCTGGGCTATTCGCCCCTTTCGCCGCCCCCGAACTATCCAGCGAACTATCCAGGGAGGGGGGGGGGGTCCGAACTGCTGCTGGAGCACAATACTGCCACCGCGCCCATCATCACCCCGCTACTGCGGGCTGCAGCGGCATCCCCCGGCCATCATGGTTGTGAGCGACGCCGAGAACTCGCCAAGAGAAATGGGGTAAAGGCAAGATGGGGTATGGGCGTCATGCTAAACATCCTCACGAACACTTATAAGTATACCCCATCTCTCTGGGTTCCCACAACAAGTTGGGATTCCTGATGCGACCACCCACGTCCAATAGAGGAATCGACAAACAAGTCAACATGATTGTGAAACGCACGCTTTCACGACACCCCAATTCGCGCAATGCGCGGTTTCCTCACCCGACATTCGAACGATCAAACATTGTTTGCATACATTAGGTTCGTGAGCCCAGCACCGCATTCCGAGTGCAGCCGGGCGGAATCAGCAATCGACGCCAGCAAACAAGTGAATGCGTCCAGCGAGACGACCATCGATTGGCGGAGCCGACCGAGGACTTCACCAAGACGCCCGTATGCCAATGTCGAGTGAGCCCGTGCAGACTTCCTCGATCGACTCGTCTGCGTGGGGCTTGTGTCAATGCCCGACAATCCCTTCCTCCTCGCTTCCCATGGCCATTGGGTCGCTGCCGCCTGGCGGTACATGATAAGCCAAAATTCCCGACCGTGTCTTCCCTCAGAATGGCGCTCAACGACATCGGCCCTCCCTCTACTCGCGCTTGAGCGGCAACGATTTGCTCCAAATGTCCCGGGAGATCTCTGGATTCACCCGGGCCGACCTGGAAAGAAGGATTTACCTGTGCGCGCCTCAACTTGATTGCATGTTCCTTGCTGTATCCGGCTCGATCCCTTCAAGTCTCGGGTCCCGCTGGCAACTCCTGCGGGATCGTTCCCCGGCCTTGTTCCCGAGACCCGCCGGGCTTCTGCACAGGAGTTGCTGCAGCACGCCCGTGACTTCACCCATCACCTCCGCTTCCACAGTGAAGGGGCCTTGTGACACACAAATAAATACACACAAATAGAAATATTCCCGATATTTTCCAATATTTTCTGGGCTTTTGTCTTCCCCCCCCCCACTTCCCATATTTTTCCATATTTTCTGGGGGATCGACGATTAATTGTGTCTGTGTGTTTTTCCCCTCCTGACACAGACTGCCCACGCACCTCCGAACCTGCACGGCCCCTGCACGTCCGACCCGCTCCCCAGCAGGCCGACTGACAAGGCCCCCTGACCCCGCGGCCGCGGCCGCCTCGGCGGCCGCCGCGCTCCGCCCCGCCATCGCGGGCGCGGAGGCCCGCCCCCTCTGCGCGGCGGGGCCGAGCGGCCCTGGGAGGGGGCGGGGGTGACGCGCGCGGCTCGAGCCCGAGCACGGAGGGGAGCTCCCGGATGCGAAGGGGCCGACGTCGGGCGAGAGGCTCCTCTTCCTCCTCCTCTTCCTCTTCCTCCTCCTCTTCCTCCTCCTCCTCCTCCTCCTCTTCATCATCCCCGTCCGTTGTCCTCCTCGTCCTCCTCCTGCTCCTCCTCCTCCTCCTCCACCTCCTCCTCCTCATTCTCCTTCTTTCCTCCTCCTTCTCCTCCTCCTTCTCCTTCTCCTCCTCCTCCTCCTCCTCCTCTCCTCTGCCCTCCTCTGCAATCTCCCATTGTACCCCCACCCCCTCACCGTGCCGACTGTTCTCCTGTGTCGTCCAATATCGCCGTCATCGTCCTCCTCGTGATGGCTCGTCTCCTCCTCCCCCGTCTTCCTCCTCCTACTCCTTGGCATCGTCCCGTTCATCGCCAAACTCTCTCTTCCTCCTTCATCGCACTTGCCGTCCTCCCTCTTCTCTCTTGCTCCCAGTTTATCCAACAAGATGCCCTGTCTGGTTCAGGGGCGCGGAATCTCGACGCTGGGGGTGCGTGGCGGTACCACCTCCCACAAGGGGTTGGACAACCTCATCGCATCGTTGATACATCGACGATGCGGCTGCTCACTCGGCAACTCCTCCCCGTCCCTGGACCGCCTCCTCCACATACTTCTCGTCCTTCCTGCTCTCGGCACTTCGGAGATAGCGCCCTGAGAAACAGGGACCTAGGGTAGAAGAGCCTGAAAAATGCGAACTCAACAAGGAAGGCCTTTCCTACCATCAGGGTCCCATCCCGTAGGGCCCCACCGTCGAATCCCCAGTTCAGGACTCGGGACTCAGGATTCAGGACTCCAAGAGTGCGCGCGCCGCCACTGGGTGCCTGAGACTTTCGGATCGCTGGATCGCGCCGCATCGACGATACATCGGCGATGAATCGGCGATGCCTTGCGACGTCGGCGATGCATCGGCGACGTCGACACGGATAAAATCGGGCTCTGCATCGAACCGCATCGCCGATGCATCGACGTTGCGGCACGATCCCGCAACCACGCTTACTCTGGCCTCATCTGCTTGCACAGGATGGGTGGCCATGACTTCAGATAGGGACGTGACGCCGCCAGGCCCGAGATGGACGGCGCCAAACCCAGCTGGAACTGGCCTGCGTGCCATCCAAGTCACAATCCCTCAGCCCCTCCTGCTCCTCCTCCCTCCAAAATACCCCTACGACCCTCCAGAAATATTCAGAAACCTCCTGGGGCGCAGCAGAGTTATGTCATCCAAGAAGCAATCCCTGAGCCCCTCCTCCTCCTCCTCGCTCCAAAATGCCCCTACGACCATCCAGAAATATCCAGAACCCTCCTGGGACGCCACAATATCATCCTCCTTCCCTCCCTGCCTCTTCCTCTCTCGTCGCCAACTTCCTCTTATCCCCTCCTCCTCGCCCTCCCCCACTAAGAAGAGGCGGAGTAGTGGTGAAGGCGTAGGGGGGAGGAGGGGGGAGGAGGAAGGGGACATTGCACAGCGGGAGGTGAAGACGCGCTGTGGCTAGATACATTTGCTGCCCAGCGTCTCCTGCATGGCTCCAGGCAGCCCGTGCATCATCACAATGCGGTAGGCGTCCTTTGGCCTTCCTCCGCGGGGCCGCGGGCCAGGGGCCCGGCACCCGCGAGGCCGCGGAGCCTACGATCCTGCCTCGTGCACCGGCGCATGCCAGGAGGTCGTAAATTCTGAATTCGCCCGGGCCGATTCGCCCGAAGCCTGGTTCGGGGGCCACATGCGATCCCTGCCCCCCAGCCCCCCACGATTTCTGCGGGGGGGAGGGCGGGGTTCACTTCGCTCGGGAGCTCCCCCGAGCGAAGCGAACCCCCCCCCCCTCCCCCTCAGAACTCGTGGGGGGCAGAGGGGTAGGCTTCGCACGTGGCCCCCTCTTGGTCGCCTGCCCGTCCGCTCCCCGGCCTCTGGCCGGGGCGGGCCGTGCGCTCTTCCAGCCCGCGCTGCGGCCGCCGTGTGGCGGTGCCGCACGGCCCGTGCGGCGCCCCGGAGCAGAGCCTCGCCCGCCGCCTCCGCCGCCCCCCGAGCCGGGGCCGGGGCGAGCCGCCTCCGCCTCGTCCTCCTTCTCCTCCTCCTCCTGCTCGTCCTCCTCCTCCGTCCTCCTCGTCCTTCTCCTCGTCGTCCTCCTCCTCCTTCTCCTCTACTTCTCCTCATCCTCCTCCTCCTTGTCCACCTCCTCCTCCTCTTCCTCCTCCTCCTCCTCCTCCGTCCTCCTCCGTCCTCCTCGTCCTCCTCCTCGCTCATCCAGGGAAAGGGAGGTAGGGGGTGTGCGCCCTGCCGCGGTGTCACCAGGTTGGCACCACGTTGGCTGCGGACGCCCGCACCACGCGCAGGGAGCCCTCCCCCTCTTTCCCATCCACCTCCTCCTTCTTCTTCTTCTCCTCCTCCTCCTCCTTCTTCTCTTACTCCTCCTCACTCTCCTCCTCCTCCTTCTCCTTCTTCTCCTCTTGCTCCTCATGCTCCTCGTTCTCCTCCTCCTCCGCCTCCGACCTTCCACCAAGCGTCACATCGGAAATTCGTCAGCCGATCCGTCGCGAAGGATGCGGCTAGGCGATCAAGCAGCCGCCTCACACTTCTGCGCCTTGCACCTGCGAGTTTCGAAGCGGCCGTCGCACTCGTCACCATCATCGGACTCCTGATGAGCGACCACCGCCCTGGATCGCGCGGACACACCTCCGCCGCACTTATCGGTGCACGCGGACCAATCAGACCACTCAGAATACGTGCAGATCCCAGGGATATCCTCCACAATGAAATCCGCATTCACTGATTGGCAATCCCCCATCTCCAAGAACCCAGTGGTGTCGCCGCCACCTGTGGGAACCGCCATGCAGCTTGAGGAGCTGGCAAGTTCAATATGTCCACTGCTACCCTCCGGGATACTGAACACCTGCTGGTCTACCTTGTCGGCGTCGCAGTCCCACCACATTAACTCCCCACCTGACGAGTGAAGACATTTCACCGAATGTGTGTACCACTTGATGGAGCCAGTAGATGACTTGGGCACCAGAAACTGCATGCTCGTGTCCTTGGAGTCACAAAAATCAATCTGGGCAGGAACGCCATTCTTGTTCTCGCCCCCCGTGACGGACAAACACATGTTGTCGTGCTCTTTAGACTTGATCCAAACGGTCCTGTCTTCGACCTCGGGGTCGACGCTCAGCTTGGAGATAGCATCGCCCCCGTCCGGAGACCTGTTGCCCACCAACCCGCGCCGATGGGAATCAGTCAACACGGAGACGCAAGCCAACATGCCCGCGGCCGCGGTGCATCCGAGCAGCAGCCGTCCGACTGGAACTCGTACTGTCCGGTCCACGTCGGCATCTTCGCTGAGAGTCTCTAGATCGGTGGCTGGCGCCTCGAGGTTGGCTGCAGCTGCCGCCGTGGGCTCGTACACAACGCGCGCCATGGCGGCACCAAGGGGAGGGAGCCCGGCGGCAACTGCGGCACAGATGCCGATGCTGAATCGCGACAGCCTGAGAAACAATGTATGTGCGAAATCGAGCGTGATCAGTGCACAACACATCTAGACAGACATACATATTCCCCAAACAGCGCTTGCACTTAGAGCTTCTTTATTTTTCTAAAGAACTGGGCCTGACACTTGGCCTGGCGGCTATGTACTCGCCGTCGCCGCCCAGTCGCCGCCCGTCGTCTGGGCCTGAAACTTGGCCTGGCGGCTATGCACCCGCCGTCGCCGCCCCGTTGCCGCCTCGTCGCCGCCCGTCGTCTGGGCCTTCCGTTACATTGCAACCCAATCGGTTATAGCGCTATCGATTGCAATCCAATCATTTGCTGGCACCACTTAGACGAACACGTCAGTTCTTAGCAAAAAAAGTTTGGCGCATGAGACGTGGTTTGGCTGCGATGTACTCGCCGTCGCCGCCCCGTCGGCGCCTGTCGTCTGGGCATTGCTTCGTACTACAATGCTCCAATAGTTGTCGCTCCAACCGATTGCTAACAACAGATCGAGGAAAACGTTGACTCCTATCACATGTATGACATCACATGCCTTGGGGACTCATTCCCCACATAGTTCGTTGCACTCTGGGGCTCTTACTTCTATTCTCAAGAACTGGGCCATGTCTTCGGTCTGGCTGGTGGCCGCCGTCGCAAGCCTGTCGCCACCGCGTCGCCGCCCGTCGTCTGGGCCATGTCTTCGGTTTGGCGGCTATGTTGCCGCCGTCGCCCCCGCGTCGCCGCCTCGTCGCCGCCCGTCGTCTGGGCCTGTCTGTCGGCGTGGCAGCTATGTGGCCGCCGTCGCCGTCCCGACGCCGCCTCGTCGCCCCACTGGATGGCACAACGTAGATTGCACCGCGTGGACTGCACCACACAAATTCCACCGCATAGACTCCACCACGCAGCCTGCACATGAGAGCTCGCACAACATACGTTGCACCGCGCAGGTTGCAACGAAATGGGTTTCGTAACGCGGGTTGCAGCACTGCGGAAAAGGATGGGGGGGCGGTGGGGACGTCGGCAGTTTACGAGACTCTGGAAAAAAACAACCGCCGCAATCGCCAAACTTCCACCAAGTATACAACGAGCCCGCCGCAAGCGCAGATTTTTTCATTAAACAAATGTGGGTCGGCCGCAGGTGGATCGCACATTGGTCGCGGGTGCAGAGGGCAGAAAATCCATCCCAAAATAATCACCCCGACAAACAGAACCGTTTAGTAAACGCACACAAGGAACTCATCGAAATGGCAATGCTGTCCAATCAGCGCCCAGGGCCGTAATAAACATCCGTTGTCGAGTCCGGGTGGTTTTTCCTCCTTTCAAGGTGGGTCGCGGGGTGGGTCGCGGGTGGGTCGCGGGGTGGGTCGCGGGGTGGGTCGCCGGGATGGGTCGCGGATTGGGTCGCGGGTGGATCTCGGGGTGTGTCGCGAGGTGGGTCGCGGGGTGGGTCGCGGGGTAGGTCGCGGGTGGGTCGCGGGGTGGGTCGCCGGGATGGGTCGCGGATTGGGTCGCGGGTGGATCTCGGGGTGGGTCGCGAGGTGGGTCGCGGGGTGGGTCGCGGGGTGGGTCGCGGGTGGGTCGCGGGTGGGACGACGACAGCAAACAACAACAACAGCAGCAACACGAGCACTACCAACAACAACAACAACAACCACAACAACAACGACAACAACAACAATCATTATAAAACTGTTCGTTCTAACTTGCCCGTGTGTCATTCAAAACGAGTTCCCCACACCTTCGATACCCGCCATTTCTGTTTTCGATCACACCTCTTTTGGAGGGATTGTTTCTATTTGCGGGGGGGCGCGGGCTTCGACAGGCGGGCAAAACTGAACGGGCGGACAATCCTTCGTGGGCGTACATGTGCCCGCCATTGGAGTTGGTGCGAGCCCTGCAAAAAGAGGAAGGGAGAACGAGAAAGAGCGGGATGAAGAGAAGGGGAGGGACGAAGGAATAAGGAACACGCCAGGAGAGAAGGAGCGAAGAGTGGGGCGGTTGATTAGAGGCAGGGAGAGAGAGAGAGAGAGAGAGAGAGAGACGGAGAGAGAGAGAGAGAGATAAACAAAGCGAGAGAGAGAGAGAGAGAGCGAAAGGCATATATAAGTGAGGTAGAGAGACAAAGAAAGGGAAGAGGGAGAGAGAGAACAAAAAGGGGAGGGAGAAGGCAGAAAAGGGAGGCGGGAGAGGAGGGAGAGGGGATATGGGAAGAGAGGCGTAATGATGAGGGAAGAGAGGAGGGAGAACGAAGGGAGGAACGGAGGGAAGAGGGAGGAGGGAGAGGGAGGAGGAGCAGGAAGGTAAGAGCGTGAACGTTCGAAGAAGTCCTAAACGAACACGCCGTTCCTGAAGGAAGTCTCGGGCGGGAGCCCACGACGGGCGGGCGATCCCCTGACGGGCGGGTCGGGCGGGTGGGACTTTCAAGCAGGATGCCTGAGTATGGCGAGAGCGCGATTCCCAAGTAAAGTGTGACGGCGTCCTTGGCGCAGCGTGTCTCCTGAGCGTCGAAAGCGCGATTTCTGAACAAATTGCACGGGAGCCACAGGCGAGAGCGCAATTCCAGCATAACATGTGAAGGGCTCTCTGGCGGGAGAGAGGGTCTTGATTGGATTGCGAAGAGATCTTGACTCAATTGCAAAGAAATCTCAAGCGGGAACGCCATTCCTGCGTAAACTGTGAGGGAGTCTCACATGGGAGCAGGGGTCCTGACTAAATTGCCAGGAGGGTCCAAGCGGGAGCACCGATTCTCAGTAAATTGCGAGGAAGTCATCGGCAGGAGCGGGGGTCCTGAGTAAATTTGGAGGACGTTTCAGGCGGGAGCCGTTGATGTTGTAATATGGGGCAGCCAAGGGCACAGTTTGAGCATCAAGACTTCCCCTATCAAAAAAACAGGGTGCGAGCGTCGAGGGGCACACTTGGACTGAGGAAGAACAGTATGCACCGGCGGGGGGATCAACAAGCATCATCTTCATCTACTACTACTACTACTACTACTACTACTACTACTACTACTACTACTACTACTACTACTACTACTACTACTACAATAAGTACAACTACAACTACAACAACAATGCGACAAGAAGAACTCCCAAGTCGAATTCATTAGTCAGCCACGCGCCCAGGGACAATGAATGACCGTTCGGCCCCTCACTCTGATATATATATATATATATATATGTATATGTGTATATATGTATATATATACATATATATATTTATATATATATATACACATGTATGTATACATATATATATATATATCTGTATCGTTAGATGCGCTATGCGCGCTTAGGTTCTAGTCGCAAATGGGCCACGGATGCCGCTGTAAGCCCCGCTGTGGCCACAACGACGATTTCCAGCGTTCTCGGGCCCATGCCATCGACGCAAGCAGCGCATAATCAGAACGCGGGGCGCCACGTGCCCGGGTACCTCACAATATCGCTGCCGCTCTTGTTTGGTTTATCACATTTTTTCCTCCACTTTCACTTCCGCTCTGCCCCGTCGTGACACTCAATGCTTTTACGCATCTGCTCGGTCTCCCCATGCCCGATCACGCAATCACCCGCCGGCTCCTGATATTGGGGGTGGCTCGGGGTCTCGTTGCGGTTGCGTGGGGGCGCTTTGTTTGTTTTGTTCCTCTTCCTTGTGCTCCAGGCTTCTCGTTTCCAGCGGTCGTTCAGCGGTCAGGCATCTGCGGAGGGCGCGCGCAGATGTCCCGGTCATCAGCGTCATTCTCTGCAATCAGTTGTTGTGCGGGGACTTCCTTGGGCTGGACGCCAAACCTCATGCCGGCGATAAACGCACCCGTGGGAAGCGAAGGTTCGGGCTCACGGGGAATGCTCAATGATTTGCCTGGTAAATCCCATGTATGGGGCTTCCTGGAACTCTGACGGGGCCTCTGGCGGTAAGTTCTTGGCGCTCTGGCGAAGTCTCTCAGGAAGAGAAGGAGGGGCACGAAACCAGAGAAATTGTATAGTACAGCCGCACCCTAGTCGCTCGGGCGGGTCCGCCCTGCGAGGGTGGGAGGAGCAAGAATCGCATGAATGAGTATGGTGTAAGGATGCCCTGCTCTCTCTGGCGGGGGTTCCCTGGCGCTCTGGCGGGGCTTCCCCTGGAGGGGAGGGGGAAGCACGAAACCTAAGGATAATTATTGTATATCCACACCCCGTGCGCTCTGACGGGGGTCCCTCGGGTGTGGTGGGAGAAGCCAGAACGAACAGGGACTGTATATGGTACAGCAACACCCCTCTCGCTCTGCTGGGGCCGCCCTTGAGGGGTGGGAGGGGCAAAGCAACGTGTGAAACGATAGGGTGTAGCGATGCCTCGCTCGCTCTGGCGGGGCCTGTCTGGCGCTCTGGCGGGGCCGTCCCAGGAGAGGAGGAGCACGAGAGCTGAGGGGTGAGGGGAGAAAGAGGAGAGAGGAGGGAATGGAGGCAAGGGGAAGGCGCGGGAAGGAAAGAAGGACCGAGGGGGGAGGCCCGGGCCATCTGGGCCGTCTTCGAACGCCCTGGGGCCTCCCGCTCCCGCTTTGTGGCCCAGCTTGGGCCTGTCCTGGGGCTGGGGCCTCTTGGGCCGTCTGGGGCTCCTCATGGGCAATTTGCAAGCTCTCTGCAGCCGTCTTGGGGCTCTTTTGTGGGCGTCTTCGGCGGTCTTGGGGCGGTCTTGGGGACGTCTTCGGCCGTCTTCGAGCTTGGAAGCTCGAGAACGCGAGAAAGCGGAAAATATCGAACAATGCAAATCAATGATGTGGGCCTCTTTGGGCTCTCTCGGGACGTCTCTCGGAGCCATCTTGGAGGCCTCTTAGGCTGTGTGTTTGCCGTCTTGAGCTCCTCTTGGGCCACGTCGGGATCATCTGGGCAGTCCTGGAGCGCCTTGGGGCCTCCCGCTCCCGCTCTGGGGCCCATCGTGTGCCTCTCCTGGGATTATCTTGGGCGGTCTTGGGCTGCTCTTGGGCAGTCTTCAGGCTCTCCCGGGCCGTCTTGGGGCTCGTTTGGGGTGCCTCTTCGGCGGTCTTGGGGCGATCTTCGGGGCGTCTTCGGCCGTCTAGGAGCGTTGGAAGCTCGAGACCGCGAGAAAGCGAACCACATTCAAGAAAACGACCGAAACTCAAGGATGTGGGCCTCTTCGGGTTCTCTCGGGACACATCTCGGAGCTCTCTTGGGGCCTCTTGGAGAGCCCTTGGGCTATGTATTGACCGTGTTGGCTCCATCTGGGGCCATGTTGGGGCCATCTGGGGCGTCTTGGAGCGTCTTGGGGCCTCCCGCTCCCGCTCTGTGGCCCAGCTTGGGCCTGTCCTGGGGCTCTCTTGGGCCGTCTGCAGCTCCCCCTGGGCAATTTCCGGGCTCCCTGGGGCCGTCTTGGGGCTCTGTTGGGGGTCTCTTCGGCGTTCTTGGGGCGGTCTTGGGGGCGTCGTCGGCCGCCGTGGAGCGTCGGAAAGTCGACAGCGCGAGACACCGATAACCATAGAACAAACCAACCGGGGTGCTCTGGGAGCGGTCTCGGAAACCTCGGTCCCCCATGCGCCGTCAGGGTCGCCGCCCTTGGCTCGTGCACGGGGATATACATATATCCGCCGATCCGGCGTGTGAACTACAAGGGGCCTCAGCAAGAGCTTCAGCCCTGAGCCTACAGTAAGCAAGAGCTTCAGCTCTGCTTGGGGGGTGCATCTGCTGGGGAATGGGGGAGGGGGGGTCCTCCATCTGGCGTTTTCTTATTGATTTGCCCATCCCCAAGATGTTTCGGGGGGTACCAGGGCCCCCCCCCCCCAGGACTCTCCCCTTCGCAACCCTCCCCAGACCCCCCCCCCGGGGGAAGGGGGGGAGGGGTGGGGGGGGCGGTCCCCCATCTGGCGTTGTCTTAATGACTTGCCGCTACCGCCCCCAGGACCCTCCCGTCGGAACCCTCCCCAGACCCCCCCCGGACCTCTCCAGGCACCCCCCCAGAGGGCACGTCAGCTCTAAAAAGCGCCCCTGACGAGTCTAAGAGCGCCCTTCCTCCCAAACAGCGTCTCCGACGACTCCAATATCACCGAATCCGGACCCCCCCGGATCGGCGGCACTGACCACGAGGCCATTACAATATATATATATATATATATATATACACATACATAAATACATATACACATACAAAAATACTCACAAGTATGTGTATACAGACACATATATATATATATATATTCATTTACACAAACGCATACACATACACATACATATACGCTAGACATACACATTCTGGTAGTCGTATACGTATATATATATATATATATATATGTATATATCTGCACATAGATTCTCTTTTTCTACAAAGAAAACGCACTCGAACACCCCCCCGAAACCGGACTTACCCCCCCCCCGGGGATATGCACTTTACATGCGATTGTACCCCAACATCCATCCTGAATATGAACTCTACCTCCCGGCCCAGCCGGTATCCGCGCCCCCCTCCATTTTCTGCTAAACGTACCAAACGCGCGCACTCGTCTATCAAAACGCATCCGGTTTCAAGAATTCCTTGCAAACAACGCGACGGAATGCACACGCGTTGTCGCGCGCGCGTGCCGAAATCATTTGGGAATTCTCGGTATCTTAAGGATTTCAAAACCGAGTGTCCCATATATATATATATATGCATATACATATGTATCTGTATATATGTATATATATGTACATATAGACATGTATACATACATATGTGGGTTCGCGACTCGGATAATCAAAACAAAATTTGCGCGAGCGCTCTTTACGAATACGTCAACAAAGCATAGTATGCTCATCGTCTTCAGAAAATGTTGCCAAACGGGATTGGCGCGCGCGTGTCGAAATCGTTCGAAGGCCCTTCGCGCGTGCCGTCGCGAGAATGATCCGTGAAAACCAAACGAAGTGCACACGCGCGCGTCGCCGCGCGCGCTTGCCGGAATCCGGCAAAAAAACCTGCGGTGTCGTAGCGGTTTCAATACCGAATGCCCAAGAAACATACACAAACACATGGCTTCGCAACAGCAGCTTTCAAACAAAACCTGCGCTCGCGCTTTTGCGAAACTTTCAGAATATCGCAATGCTTTACCATGTTCATGGACCTCTTCCAAGCCGGGGCTCGCGCGCCGCATGCCGAAATCATTCGAACGCCCTTGCCCGCGTGCTGGGTGGGGGCACGACCAGTGTCACATATTTCCACGCGGCTACTATCGCACGTCGGTCGCGCGCGCGTGTCGAACTCCTTCCAAAACCTCCAACACAGACGCGAAGACGCCGTCATCGTCGTCGGCGTCATCAGCATCGGCACCGTGGCCTTGTCGTCGTCGTTGCCAACATCGTCACCATCGCGACTATCAGCATCGAGTCTACCGTCGTCGACGTTGCCATTGTGCCGCGCCCGCCCAACTCACCGACTCGCATCGAAGTGCCCGCTGGAAAGTGCCCAGCGGTTAGCGCCGAGGCGGCCGCGTCGGCCGCGCCAAACTAGCTGGCCACTGTGCGCGCGAGCATGCGCGAGCTAGCGCGACCGCGGAGATGCACCAGCCAAGGCCAAGCACTCATCGCAATCGCCTCCGCAAGGGCTTTGCAAAAGAAGTTGCGAGTGGGTGGGTGGGATGATTGCGCGAGCAGTGGAACAGACAACTTCAAGTTCGGCAAAATGAAACTGCACCACTTGCTGCACGACCCCACTTGCACAACATGGCATGAAACGCCTATATAGCGCGACATCGAGCATGACATCGATTGCACAATAGCTGTACTGTGCCACATAAAGCGCACAACCGGCATTGCACCACATAGGTTGCACCACATACAGTGCACAACACAGATTGCACAACCTGTATGGAGCAGGGAAGACTGCACCACTTGGGTTGCACAATATATAATGCACCACCCGATAAGGACAACACATGTTGGACCACGTTGACTGCACCACATAGACTGCACATCATAGTTGGCTAGAAACGCACTGGTTGGGATCCGCCGTGGCTACTCTGCATATGTATATGTTTATACACGCATATCTATATGTATATCGATACATACATATATGTGTAAATACACATGGGTGCATAGTGGAACCTTCTGGCGCGCTCGAGTTCTAGCCGATCGCAACGCCCCTGAACATTCGAAACATCCCATCGCCACACGCGATCGCAGTGCGAGAGGGCCGGAAGAGGGGGAGCGGGGCTGCGCCAGGCCCCCTAGGGGCCTCTAGATAGAGGGCCCGCGGCGCGATGTCAACACGCGGAGAGGGTGGCGTCGAGAGCTCGAGGGGCGAGCTCACGGGGGCCCCGCTGGGGGGGCGGTCGGGGGCCCGCAGGGTGACACGCCCGCGGCGCGAGGCTTCTACACTGCGGACTGGGAGCACCAGAGCACCAACCCCCAACAAAAAAAACGCGGTGGCCACGCCGTGTGGCGAGTCGGTGTGGGGGTTCGGGGTCGCCGCATGGTTTCGGGACTCGGGTCGGTCTCCGAGGACGTCTCGGGCGACTGGGCCTCCAAGGCTTCAGACGCGTGCGGTGATGGACCGCGCGGTGAGGTTCTTGGGGATTCCGAAGTCACCACGCGGTGCCTGGCCCCTGGCAAGATGAATGCATGTCCTCTGCGGTGGCAGCGTGGGCGACCTCAGGGCTGCCAGACGCCGAGGCGAACGCTGACATTCTCTTAGCTGACCCGGTACGCACCACCACGCCAGGCGAACGACTCAAGACGCGGACCGTCACCACGCGGCCCCGGGGCCCCCGACGAGCAGCAGGCGTGTAGGGTGTCGGAGGCTCGGGGAGAGCACGCGACCTCCGCGTGCTGCCTGCTCCCGCCCCCCCCCCCCGGAGCACTTCCGCTCTGGCACCTCCGCTCGGGGTGTTCTCGGGGCCCCCATCCAGGACACTGCTGGCCAAGATGTGGCGCATCCGCACCTCGAGACAACGGCGAGTGGAGGGCGGTTCGACCCGCGGCTGCAGTTCCTTTCTCGGGCGCGCCAGTGCCCCCCCCCCCCCTCCTCCTCCCGCGGTGCATCCCGGCGTGATCTCTGGCTGTCAGCTTTCTCCTGCCGCCAGACACGGGGACGTCCGAGTCTGAACTGCCCCTGGATCCGTGCCGTGGCGGACACGCGCCTCTCTGGCCGGTGCGTCGGGCAAACGCGGCGCCATCGATCGATTGATGCCCGGTGTCCTTGCTCGCGATAGCGACCGTCACCGGCCCCGGCCGCCCCACCCCGCCCTCCCAGGTAACGTCACGATTCGCGTTGACGTCCGAGCTGTCTCTGGTTGTGCCTACGCTGGCACGAAGCGTGACGTTACCGGCCCCGCCCCTGGCCCCTCCCCCGCTGGTAACGCCCGCTGAGAATCGCCCGTGGATAGAAGAGGGCTCTCCAAAGCCCCCGAAGAATGTGGGGCCTGGAGTGGTCCTCCTTCCTCCGCCGCGTGAGGACCGCGGCGCTGGCGCTCCTCCGCCGCGTGAGGACCACGGCGGAGAGGAGGTGGGCCGGTCTCCAATTTGGACGCGCGACATCGCTACGGAAAGAATGCGTGCGATGCCCAAGAACAAGCGTTGACCACAACCGACAACGGCCGCTTCTGGGCAACTAGCCTTCTGTCTCAAGTAAGCGTCGCCCGCAGCGACGCCGACAGCGAACCCTGCCCCAAAAAGGCAGGAACTGCCATCGGTCTTCGTACCCATCCATCCCGCACCCTTTTCGAGCGTACCGATCCACCCGCCCTCGACGACAGACTGCCCACCTGGGCTCGGCGGCGAGCGAGGGGGGAAAGTGAGAAGGATAGGGCCTTCTGAGAAGGCTCGGACGCCCCCCGGCCTTCTCAGAAATGTTGTGAGCCTTGCCCGGAGACAAACGCAGCTCGAGAGAGGCGCGAGGGCTCCTGAGCAGCCCTGAGGCGCGAGGGCTCCTGAGGAAGATACCCTTACTCGCAGGCGGCCAAAGGGGGGGCGAGCCGAAGATGAGCAGAACGCCCTTTAGCAAAACGCTCCGTTGAGGAGAACAACTATCGTGTTGGGAGGAAGGGTTTGGGAGGATGAAGGGTACGAGCAGTAGCATCCTGGCGCAACCAAACACGATACCTCTGGCCGCCTGCGAGTAAGGGTATCTTCCTTTTCTCCCAACCCCATCCTCCAAACCCGATTGTTGCCTTCCTGACCTGTGGCGAAAGCTGCCAGGGACACTCCACGTGCGCACGGCACCGCGCCCGAGAGGACCACAGCGGGCTGGCTGTCCGACGTCCCAGAACAACCGACTGTATCAAGCGAGACGCGCGTCGATCAGCGAAACCGACTGGGGACTGCACCAGCATACCCGAATACCAATGTCGAGTGAACCGGTGCAGATTTCCTGAGTCAAGTTGTCTTGGTCGGCGCTCTCTCCAAGCCCGAGAGAAGTGCGGGGTCCACCTGCCAGCCTGCTCCGATTATCAACAAAAGGGCCCCAAACCCTTTGGGAGGGGGCCTAAGTTAGGAGGGCCAAAAACTTTGGGGTAGGGGGTCCTCCCTGCAGATGAATCAGACCAAGCCGCCCAGATCTAGTATCCCTGGTGCAAAGGCGGGAACCTAAGTGAGGCCACGCCTTCACTGTGTTAGTAGGGTATGGGGGTCGTCTGTTCTCGACGATGCTCTTCCTGGGAGCATGGAGACAAGCGGTCCCACACACCACCAGGGACCACCAGCGCGAGGAGCCAGAGGTGGCCCCCCCGGTGGCGTGGTCTCCCCACCCTCGCTCGAGACATCCCCCCGGCTTGGGGAGGCCTCTCGTGGACCCCCTCTCTGGAGGTGGACTCCCCGGGTGGCGGTGGTGCCGCTCCTCCTCCCCCTCCTCCTCCTCCTCCTCCTCCTCCTCGCCCTCCTCCTCCTCCTCCTCCTCCTCCTCTCGGCCGCGGGGCTCCCGCGAGGGGCCGCGGCGCGGGCAGCACACCGGGCACGCTGCACGCCCGCGGCACCGCTGCCAGCACCGTGCGCGCTGCGAGGGCCCGCCCGGAGGCGGCCATGCCCCCTCGACGTGCGGGCGCGCAGCCGTGGAGCGAGCAGCGCGCACGCGGGTCGGAGCTCACATCACCTTGCGGGCAATATTTATATCCATATCCAGTGCGTCTTGGACTTTCTTGGAAGGGGCGCCGCAAGGCCGAGGCGCACTGCATATGGATAACAGTTGAGCCTTTTGGAGGCAGATTATAATCCATATCCAGTGCGCCTCATGTTTCTTGGGAAGAGTGTCCGAAACTCCAAGACGCAGTGGATGTGGATAAAGACATTGCCCGCACACCTGAGTGCCACGGGCACGTGTGCATTCGAGCGGACAGGCTCCACGTTTCGCAGACGGTGGTGCCGAGGGCGACTTTTCAATTCGGCTACGGCTTCTCTGTGCGCCCAGCGTCTGCGGCGGGGTCAAAAGCGAGCTCGCAGAGGCTCGATCTGGCAGGCACGGCTCGACCTGAGCGTCCATCCTCGGCCTCCTCTCGCTGGTCCTATGCGAGGGTCATCTTACAGGCTGCGATTGGAAAACAAACTTCAGAGCTGCCTCGCCACGCCCTCCAGGGAAAGCCCGTCAGAGGTCCCTTTCGGCTTCCTCGCGGCACCGCAGCAGCGCGGAGACTGCCTCCCTGCTCTGGCGATGACTCGGGGCAGCAAACGCATTCGGAGGAGAGGATGAGGGTGGAACCAGGTGGATGAGGAAGTGGAGGAGGACGACGACGATGATGAGGAGGATGAGGAGGAAGAGGAGGAGGCGAAGGAGCAGAAGGCATCGGAGAGGCTGGGGTGGGACCTTCGACTGCCCTCTGGAGTGCCCCTGACCCCTGTAGGAGGAGGAGGAGGAGGAGGAGGAGGAGGAGGAGGAGGAGGAGGAGGAGGAGGAGGAGGAGATGAGGAAGACATGAGGACAATACAGGACAAGGCAACCTGCGAGCCATAGTTCGACGGCCAAGATAATTTGGATTACGTGGGCCTGTATTGCGCACCATGGAAGCCTAACAACGGCGAGGAGCAGCATCGGGAGCAACACGAGGGCGAGCAGGGGTCTCCCAGGACCCTCACCGGGCCTCGCTGACGCGCCGGCGGTGCGGTGTGAGCCACAGGTTGTGCGAGTTCTGATCCTTGGAGTTGCAGACCGACATCGTGATCGTCCGGCTGTAATGCACCTCCGTGTTGTCAAACCAAATTTGGGACCACACGTTTGATGAAAACGAGAACGGCATGCAAAAACCCGCCGACCCTGTGAGCGTGTGTGTGAGGCTTTTCCTGTTGAGTCGTCGTCGTCGTCGTCGCCGCTCGCCTCCCTTGACGCTTTCCCGTTTGAGCCGTTGTCGTTCTCGTCGTTGTCGCGGTCGCCACTCTCCCCCCTGTCCTTGTCTGCGTGCCTTCCTCTTGCAACGTTCAAGCCAGAATGAAATCGAGCAACGTCGTAATCGAGTCAAAGGCCCCCTTCCCTTTGATCCCTCCCCCGGCTGGGGGCCAGGAGGGGCGGGGGTAGAGGGGGGGTCCCTGGGGGGTAGCGGGGGTGGGTCCCCTTCGATTCCTTGCCTCCCAGGCACCTCGGAATCGCCCTTCATACTCGGCGGCACTGGCCTTAAGCCCCTCACCATTGCAGGACATTGTTTTGCGCGTGCCCTCGCACCTTCTCCGCCTCCTCTGGGGCAATCGTGAAGGTGAACTGCTGCAGCAGCATGGTGGTCACGAGCTTCATCTCCAGGATCGCCATGTCCATGCCCAAGCAGATGCGGGGCCCGGCCTGGAACACCGGGAACTCGTGGGGCGGGGGCTGCTGGAACGGCACCCACCGCTCCAGGCGAACCTGCTCGGGGTCCTGGTAGACGGCGGGGTCGCGGCCCATGCCCCAAGGGAAGTACACGACCTATAAGTGCCCAGAGCGGGCCCAGGGAGGAGGAGGTAGGGAGGGAAGGAACCACAGAGCAAGGAGGAGGAAGACCAGGTGGATGGCCTGCAGGCGGGAGGGAGGATGCGGGAGGAGCAGGAGGCGGACAAGACTTGGGCGAAGAACGCCGAGGAGGAGGAGGAGGAACGATGAAGAGAAGGGGAGGGAGGGAGGGAGGGAGGGAGGGAGGGGAGGAGGGAGGGAGAGAGGGAGGGAGGGAGGAGGAGAAGGAGGAAGAGGAGGTGGCAGTGGAGGAAGGGGAAGACCCTGGTGCCCGCGGGCACTGGGGTGCCGTCCGGCAGCACGTCGTCGACCATCGCCTCCTTGATGTTCACAGGCACTGGCGGGTACAGGCGCAGGGTCTCGTACACGAGCGCGTGTAGGAGGGGCATGCTGGACAGAAGAAGAAACAGCAGCATGACCACAAACTCTCGGAGATTGCTTGGATCGGCGCTGTGACCCCCTCGCGCGCGGAGCGCCGCCCGGGGAGGGTGGCCGAGCGTCGATCCAGGAGCGCCGCGCGGACCTCCGAGAGCCTGAGCGTGCAGCTTTTCCCGCTTCTGCTGGAGTGGCTCAGCATCTTCAGCGTGGGCACGGTACCCGCGGGGACGCACCTGGTGGGGGGCCACAGAGCAGACCATGAGCATAGACGTCGGGCGCCCGCGGGCGGCTGGGCTCCTCCGCTGACGCTGGGCCCCCTCCCCGCGCACGCGTCCAGGGCGGCGCGGCAGACGTCCACCCCTGGCGCTGAGGGCGCGCTGGGGAGAGGGGGTGCGGGAAGGGCCGTCGAAGAAACTGAACGTTCGAAGCTTCGTTCAGAGGGACCCCACAAAGGTCCACTGGGAGCAGGTGTGTGGATCAAGCTATGCTGAACGACGGCCATCGCGTCCGCGGAAACATCTTTGCATTCTCCAACGGATGTTCATGTGCGCTTCCGCCCTCTCCGCACCGGTCCACTTCCGCCACGACCTGGTCTTGGATGTGGTCGTGGGTGGCCAGTATGTCCGCCGCCGTACTGCGAGGCACGAGTTGCAGCCCTCAGGTCCCCTGTAGTCCTCAGTCTTCAGTCCTCAGCATTGAAAATGAAGGAACCCAGATCCCAAAATCTTGAAACTCCCAGGGCTCCCGGCGTGTCTCCCGGGCCACAGCGCGTCCTTGCGCATTTCGGATCCAAGAGCTCCCAAAACGGGCAAAGAGAGACCCGAGAGGTCTCCGAGACGGTCCAAGGCCTGGTGGCGGGATTGGCCGAATACCAATCGTATCAGCCGCCCCCGTTGGCTTGCCACAAGGGTGCACGGCGTGCCAAACTTCTGAATGGTCTCAATTCATCCAAACAAATTCCCTGTAGGGTCTCGGCCAAACCCGCCGGACACCCGAAATACCAGGTCGGTTAAGATTCGTTCGATCCAGATGCATGCAATATGATTTAATCTTGCCCCAAAGACGGCCAAGGTGGCCTCCAAGACGGCCCAGCATGCACCCAAGAAGACATAAAATGGCCTCTAGATGCCCTAGGACGGCCCAAGAAGCTCCAAAGAGGCCTCCATGGCGGCCCAACAGGGCTCGACGCTGTCATTCAGGAGGGGACGAATATGCCTACATCAGTTTTTTTGCTGGTGTTTGAAAGATTGTGGCGATTGCTTCTTTTTGGCTTTTCTGACACCTCCTCCTCCTCCTCCTCCTCTTCCACCGACTGCCTGGACCACAGCCCAAGGCCATTCGCACCACTGGGCCACCGTGCCTTTCAGGGTGGTGACTCCAGTAAACTGGGCCCATTGACGGGGCCAAGGCGCCCCAAAGCCATGGTACTTCATGTCCTCCTCATCCTCATAATCATCATCATCGCTCTCCTGATGCTTTGCCCCACCCTGCCCCCAACATGTTTCTCGAACGGTTTCCCCGGCTCGGGGAGCACGTCGTCCGATTGTTTGTCCAAGATGTTCGTCGCAACGTTCGGCAACATCGGCGCTTCCACAAGACAGGGTGCGGCGGTGATTCGCCGCCAGCGCCTCTGATAGAACATCCACGACAAGGCGCAAGCCGTGGTGTCACGGCCGGCGATGAGGAAATTACCGACCATGCCATGGAGGACCCGCGTCGCGTCGCTCCTCGGCAGCTTCTCCTGCTCCAGCGCGCGCAGGGTGAGCGCCAGCAGGTCCTTGCGCTCCCCCTTCGCGGGGTCGTCGTAGCATCGGTCTATGATGCTGGTGGACTCCTTTCGGAGAACACATGGCTTTGCATCGGGCGATCCCCACCGACTCGGTGGGGATGGCACCCTTCTGCGAATGCTCTCTAGTCTGATAATGCGCGTTACTGTGGCCAAGCTGCGCTCGGCGCGCACATCTCGTTCGATGAGACGCCGTGACCCGGTCGAAGTTACTCGTCCGGGTTCTGTTCTGATAAACTCAAATTGGGTTGTTCTGTTCAGCTCTCGACGGGGCGGCGTGACGTCGTGACGCATGGTACGTTTCATAGGTTGTCCGATCGATCATTGCTGCGCTTGTTTGTTGCTGTGGCCAGCCTGGCCTTGGCCCGCATGCCGCGTTTGACAAGACGCCGTTTGTCGCTCGCTGATGGCATCCGTTCTGCTATGGTACGCACTGCGCAAGTCTGGACACTGTAAGGATATTATAAGCCGTCATGCCATTGTCTATTCTCCTCTGGAATGCGATGATACACCACGTCTTACTATGTTGTGTTATGCCCGACACGCTTCCCCAATGGTCTACCCAGCAGTGTTCAGAATGCACGTGTGCAATCACTGGCTAGCAATAATATGCTAGGTTCGCGTGTGGTCGGATATAGTTCCTCCAATGTAAACGGAAAATGAATGTGTGCTCTAATATTGCACGATTCGTGAATCGGTTATGACATGTCATCAGATTCCAAAAATGCACTCATTCTCTGGTATTGCGCTCCCGTTATGTTCGGAATTCCACTGTTGGCACACATTCGATTGCATTGCAACAAGCTGCATGTATGTTGTGTTTTGTGCGTTGGAGAGTTTGTGAAACCGTGTGATATGCGATGTGGTTGTCTGATGTGTTCGCCCCTTCCCCCCCCCCTAGTCTAACAAGGCTGCGGTAGGAAAGTCGTAGATTGCTCTCTGCTTTGTTCTGACATATGAAATGCGAGTACTTAGCATGGCGCTGGATTGTGCTATACAATGCCATGATATGTTATTGTTCCTTCAATTCGCACATGCTAATGTCTACGATGTGTTGGTACAATCGCCGTTGAATTTGCGGTGGTACGCAATACAGCATGCTATGGTATGTTCAGGTGTGCTCTGACATGCTCTGGTCTGTCACAATACGATGTGTGCATGGTCGGCGATGATCTTCTATGTGAAGCAGTGGTATGTGTTGCCTTGGTCTGTCAAGCTGTAGCTAAATACCGCCTGTCGCACTATGGCACGATGTGCTGTGATGTGCCCCAAAAATTTGATTATGGTATGTTTTACTGTATTGCCATATTCACATTCGAAAATGTCTTTCGCTTCTATGTTATACCGTATGACGTACCGTTGAGGTGACAATAGTCGACACGGCTGCAGTGTTCTGGTGTGTGCTCTTATGTCTTAACACGGTCAGAACAATTCGGTCACACTGTGATATGTTCTGCAATGTTGAGTTCTGGCCGATGATGCGACTTAAAAAAATGCTATACGATGCCATGCTATGGAATGTTGCGATCCGGTATGTGATATAATTCTATGCTGTGCTATGTGCAGCAAGTTGTGCGACGTTCTGTTGTCCAATGGTAATCAGATTAATCATGGTGCACTCCTGCACTGTATATTGTGTTCGCTGCCGCAGTGGCAGCAATAATAGAACAATACTGTGATGTAATGTTATGTTGTGTGATGCATCGCTATGCAATAATCTGACTTGTTCTGATATGATATGGTAAGTAATGTGATTATCGTTATTCCAGATGTTGCTATGTCACGACGTCGTATACTATGCTCTGCCATATTCTGCTATGACGTATCATGCCATGCTCTGTTCACTATGCTATGTGATGGTTTTCTTCGTGCGAAGCGGTTCTGTTTCGCTCTTTCATGGTGGTCTGTGGTATGCTATGTTCTGTGCTGTTGTGTGATGCTGTGTTCTGTGATGCTCGGTTGTGTCATGCCAGTGTCTGGTATGGTCAGCCATGTTATGCTATGTTGCGTTCTGTGGTGCTCTGTTCTGTTCGTCGGCGTCGCGGGGCTCGGGAGACTCGGGGGAATCTCAGGGAGACCTGTGGATCTGACGGCCGCTGTATGGCGGGATGCTTGAGGGATGCCTGGTGGACCTGGGGATCTGGCGGCCGCGGTGTGCAGGATGGACGGGTCGGGAGGTCGGCACTTGAAATCTGTTGAATCGTCGTTCGAGCCGAGGCACCTCTGGCGCCGCTCTTGGCGCGCTCCGCGCGCCAGGAAGGGCGTCCACGGCCAATCCAGTAACTATGGGCGGCCCTTCGGAAGTTTAATGCTATGGCATCTCTCACCAAACAGCTTGCTGAGAGGGGTGCTGTTGTGATGGACATTGGTTGTGGCCGAGGGGCCATCTCGCTTGGGACATCCTCATCATTCTCGTTTCCAAGTCGCTCGCTTGGTTCTGGCCGAGGGACCATCTCGCTTGGGATTGGGCGTTCCGCCCGGGAGATCCTCGAGACTCGGAGCCCCGAGGAGCCGCGCGAGAAGTGGTCCCACGCTGTCGCCGGAGACATCCTTGCAATTCTGCTCTCCAAGATGTCGCGCGCGAGGTGGTCCGGCGCGTCTCGCCTGAGACATCCTCGCCACTCTGGGCTCGGAATCGCTGCGCGAGAGGGGGTCTTCTCAGCTCTGGGCTCCGAGATGCCGCGAGCGAGGTGGCCGGCCCGCTGCGCCCGAGGAATCCTCGGAACTCTGAGCTCCAAGATGCAGCGCGAGATGTAGTCTGGCCCGTTTGGCCTGAGACATCCTGACAATCCATGGCTTTTGAGATGCCGCGCGCAAGGTGGTGTGGCGCGTTTCGCCTGAGGCGTCCTTGCAATTCTGATTTCTGAGATGCCGAGCGCGACGTGATCCAGTCCGTTTCGCCTGAGACATCCTCGCAAATATGGGCTCAGAGATGTCGCGCGAGATGTGGTCTGGCCCGTTTCGCCTGAGACATCCTCGAAATTCGAAGCTCCGAGATGCCGCGCGCGAGGAGGTCTGGCCCGTTTTGAACTGAAACATCCTCGAAACTCTAAGCTCCGGGATGCCGCACGCGAGATGGTCTGGCCCGTTTCGCCTGAGACATCCTTTCGACTCTGAGTTCCCAGATGCCCCGCGCGAGGTGGTCACGCCTCTTTCGCGTGAGACATCCTACCAAAACTGGGCTCCGAGATGCCGCGCGCGAGGTGGTCTCTTTGGCTCTGATAGGGAGGAGAGGGCGGAGGGAGCTGGGATTGGACCCAAACGACCAATTTGATTATACTTCTGCGGTCGATCTGTGCTCCGGCAGGGGCCTGGGAGCTGCCTGTGAGACATCCTCGTCACTCTATCCTCCTCCTCCTCCTCCTCCTCCTCCTCCTCCTCCTCCTCCTCCTCGTCCTCCTTGTCCTCCTCCTCCTCCTCCTCCTCCTCCTCGTCCTCCTCCCCCTCCTCCTTTTCGTCCTCCTCCTCCTCGTCACTCTATCCTCCTCCTCCTCCTCCTCGTCCTCCTTGTCCTCCTCCTCCTCCTCCTCCTCGTCCTCCTCCTCCTTTTCGTCCTCCTCCTCCTCCTCCTCCTCCCCTCCTCCTCCTCCTCCTCCTCCTCCTCCTCCTCCTCCTCCTCCTCCTCCTCCTGCTCCGAGCTCGAGGTGGTCCGGCCCGTGGCGCCCGAGGCATCCCTGCAACCTCTGAGCTCTTCGAGAGATGCAGAGCACGAAGTGGTCCGGCCGTTCACGCCCGAGGCATCCCTTTCAACTCTGGGCTCCGAGATTCCTCGGGAGAAAGAGGAGAGGGAGGAGGAGGAGGAGGAGGAGGAGGAGGAGGAGGAGGAGGAGGAGGAGGAGGAGGAGGAGGAAGAGGAGGAGGAGGAGGAGAAGGAGGAGGAGGAGGAGGAGGAGGAGGAGGAGGGCAGGACGAGGGGGAGAAAGAAGCAGACATGAGGAGGAGGGAGGAGAACGGAAGGAGCAAGAGCAGTGATACCCACTCACCAGGACGCGAGCGGGACGTGGTCTTGTCACAACGCCTGTGTGAGGCTGTCTGGCCCGTTCTATTTGAGACATCCTTCCAGCTTTGCGCTCCGAGAATCCGCTCGGGAGGTGCTCCGGCTCGTTTCGCCTGGGACACCCTCTCACTTCGGAGCTCCGAACTGCTGCGCGCGAGATTGTCCGGTTATTTCTGCCTGCGACATTCCGCAGCCTCTCTCCTTGCGCCTTCCGCCTCCTTGGCCCTACCAGGAGAGCCCAGAATCGAATCGACAAGTCGGATCGGCGATCGAAATGAATCGGATGGGCGGAAATCGGCAGCCGAGTCGGGAGAAGTCGAGTCGGCAGAAATCGACAGGCTAGTGTGCCTCCAGCAAGGAATCGGAGTCCAAATCGGAATCCGAAGTCGAATCGAATCGGAACCGGAAGCCATCGGAATCGAATCGACTCGAATCGGAGGGATCGAAACGAGCCCTGCCCTACCTCCCACCTGCCTCCCAACTGCCTCCTCCTCCGGCCTCCCGCCTCCCCTTTCCGCTGCGCCTCTGCCTCCGCCTCCCCCTCGCCGCCTCCGCCATCTCTTCCGCCTCAGCACTCGCCATGCGCAGGCACGTGAGCATTCGCCATGCGCAGGCACGTGAGCATTCTCCTATCTGGGCGGAAAAAGGGGGGGGAGGGGCGGGGTCTGGCTCCGGACCTCTGCTGCGTGCCACTGCTTGCAGCCGTGCGTCCCCATGGGGGAGGCTCCGAGCCTCCACCTGCTCGAACCAGGCGCCCCCAAAACAGCCAAGGTCTACTCCAGGGGGGGGGGAAGGGGGAAATAACACAAGGCTAGGATCGGGATAAATCGCTCCAGAGCGGTCCGGAGCGCTCTCAGAGCGTTCCGGAACGCTCTGGAGCGGCCGCGGCGCCCACTACATCCTCCGAACCCGCCGATTCTCAGAGATTTCGAGGTATCCCGATCCGATTGTGTCCCGATCTTCGCGTCCTTTGAGGAAAGGGGGGGGCGAGGGCCCGCGCCCATCGGCAGAACAGAGGAGCACAAACACGATCACCACCCGACACCTCACGATTTTGTTTGTGCGCTCGAGGCGCGGGCCGCCGCGGAGCTCCCGAGGCTTGGCCTGGACCCGCGGGCCTCCCGCGGGCACGCTGCCAAGCAGTGTCGCACACAGCCTGGTGCAACCCCCTCGGATGTTGTGAACGCCATGCTCCTCTGCTAAAGCGACACGAAGATCGGGACAAAATCGGATCGGGATAACTCGAAATCTCTGAGAATCGGCGGGTCTGGAGGATGTATTGGGCGCCGCGGCCGCTCCAGAGCGTTCCGGAACGCTCTGAGAGCGCTCCGGAACGCTCTGGAGCGATTTATCCCGATCCTAGCCCTGTTTTACATGTTCCTCTGCACGGGGCAGGCGTGCGAACGCGAGTGGAAGTGACCAGATGCGTTCCCCAGCCGAGTGTCTGGGGATGCTACGCTCCGGCTCGCTTTTTGTCCCTCGATCCCTGCGGAGGATCGCGACATCGGCCTCGAAACTCCTGTTCAAGGGGCTGAAGCGCCCTCTGAGCCAGGCCGCGATGCCCTGGACACCACCAAACGGCCACGGCAAGAACTGCAGCAGCGACATCGAAGCCCGCGCTTGCTCCATGTAGCCTAGCAGTGCTCTGTGGGCGTTGTCGTATGCGGTCCCGACTACGCTTTGTTCGCCACCGAGGGTGTGCGACTCCTCGCCGAACAAGATCTTCATGATGCTGTCCATCGTGAAGCTGAAGAAATGTTTCTGCATATCTGTGGGCTTTCCAGCCTCAAGGACCGCGCACAGTTCTTTGGCTTTGCTCGCGAAGACCACACACATGTTGTCATTGAAGTTGGACCTTGTGAAAATGCTGGCGGCGATCTTTCGCTGATGCAGCCATAAGGCTCCCTTGTCGGCGGCGCCCGGCCCATGCTGTGTGGTGAAGATGCCCGGGCCTATCCATTTGGCCAGCAGCGAAAGCGGAAAGTCTTTCCTGTGGGGAGGGGGGCAAACAAGTATGGATCCACTACCTTACTTTTCGCTCACCCTCCAAAGAAAGTGGAGAGCAGCAGGAGGGTGGAGCAAGAAGGTGTGCAGCTACCCCTTGGCTGGCTGATTCGGGGTCCACACTGGCTTCCTTGTGTCCGCCTTCGTGTACTTGTCAAAGGCGTCCTTCAGCACGTGGCGCAAGCAGACCGGGTCCCGCACGAACACCAACACGATCGCGGGGTCCCACACGGGCCCCAAGATCTTCGAGACCGGGAAGCCCCGGGTCGCCTCGTCCCGCCAGTGGTGGAGGCGATACCTGGCCGATCGGCGGTGGACAAACCTCCCTTTAGCAAACCTCCCCTTAGTGAAATCAAATATTCTGCGTTTGTTCTCATACATTTGGCATGATTGTGACACCGTTTGGGATTGTTTTGGAGTTTCTCTTTACTGGAATGGACTTGTAGGCCTGGGACCGACACCGACGGACCTGGGCCCGCAAAACTGACGGCCGCGACGCCCTCTCGCGAGCCGAAGACGGCCGATTCGCTACAGTAATCGGCGTGTCAGGGTAGGAGGTCGATCCACCTCCGATGAACACCACACCCTGGCATCTCCGTCCCATCTCTGCCGCCTTCCGCTGGCCTTCTGCTGCCGGACCCCGCCGCCGCCCTGCCTGCACCAGGCCTCCGCCGAGGGCGAGCTGCGCCGCATAGGCGGGGCCGTTTGAAAGGGGCCCCGGGACACGCAGATAAATTCACACAAATGACAGGATTCCCAATATTTTCCCATGTCTTCTGGGTTTTCGTCTTTCCCCCCACTCCCCATATGTTCTCATGTTTTCCCCGGAATCGACCATTCATTGTGTCTGTGTGCCTTTTCCCCTCCTGACGTTTCCGCAGCGCCCCGCCTGTTTTTGATGAACTCCGGCAGGACCCCGAGCAGGGGATGCACGGTGCCGCGGATGGCTGGCACCTCCCGCAGCATGCGCTTCATCCTCCACGAGATCGGGAGCGGCAAAAGAGGGGGGGGTCCAAGAGGGGGGGGTGCAAATCATGACCGGCGGCATGTGCGCGGCCCAGCGGGGGGGCCAGGGATGTAATGAAACAAGAAGAGGCGCTATAACATCTGGGGAAATATCATGACCCCCGCCATGATATCCAACCCCCCTAGGCATCACCCCCCTCTTTTCCGCCCCCGACGAGAGCAAGACGGGCCGCCACCGCCAGAACTCCGCAGGACGGGGCCCCCGCAGACCCCCCCCCGAGCTGGTGGCACTCCGCTCCGGGCACTCTCGGGGGGGCGCGCCCGGCACGGGGTGCCAGCTCGGGGAGTTGAGCAGGGACCGACGGTCCCTGCATTCCTATAGTCATACCACGTAATGTGCTTAGAACCCCAAAATGTTCGAATAACAAAAACAATGTTCTTAGAACACAAACCCGATGTGTTAAAAGAAGACAGTCCCAGCCAGAAATGTTCTAAGAACATTTCGTGGCAAAAGGTTCTTAGAACATTGTTTGGTAGGGCTATAGGCGAGCCAGGACGCTTCGCCACTGCTTGAGGGAGAGGGAGCGGCCAGCCCCCCGAGCTGGAGGCGGTGGTTCTGCCTTCTCTGGTGCATCCTCCAGCGGCCGCAGAGGCCGGCGAGAACTCGTGCGAGGAAGTGGCAGACCTCGGACCGGCGCGGCGCGGCGCGAGGGGGGCACGCGCTGTCGCCACCCACGACGACGAAGACCACGACGGCGACGACGACGACGAAAGAGAAAACGACGACGACGACGACGCCGAGGACGAGGACGACATCGACGACGACGGCGGCGACGACGCCGATGCGGGCAACGAGGGCCACGGCGACGACGGCGAGACCCCGAAATGCGCGTACAGCGACAGCAGCGAGGTCCACGGGGGCCACCGATCCCATGTCGCGAGCGGCATGCGCGGGCCCCCTCTCCGGGCGCGCGCCGCGGGAGCGCCCGGCCCTCTCGCCACCGCGCGCGGCCCTGAGCTCCCGGGCACTGGTGGCGGAGGAGGCAGTAAGTCCTCGCCCCTCCTTCGTCCCTCCTCGCCCACAGCCCTCCCTCCTCCCCCCCTCCTCCCTCCTGCCTCCACCTCATCCTCCCCCCTCATTCATCCTCCTTTCTCCTCCTCCTCCTCCTCCTCCTCCTTCTCCTTCTCCTTGTGCTCCCTCCCTCCGGAGCACGCTCCACTACTGGCAACGTACCTGCTCGCAAATGGCCTGGATCCGCTGCGGGGGATCTACGGTCCATTTTACATGGAGGCAGACTAATGTTTTCGGCCGTTTGCGAGTGGGCATTTTGAGAGTCGTGGAACGGGCTCGGCTAAGAATGCCGCCGAAGGACCTCCGCGTCAACCAGAAGGAGGAACACCCCGCGTAAGCAGAAACCCTGGAGCTCCGCGCTCACTTCTTGGATCTGCGCTGATGCCCCCGCCCCCGGTCGCGCGGAGCTCGCCAGGGCCTCCCGCACCGCCGGGCAGGAGGAGGAGGAGGAGAGAAAGAAGGAGGAGGAGGAGGAGGCGGAGGAGGAGGCGGAGGAGGAGGAGGAGGAGGAGGAGGAAGAGGAGGAGAGGAGAGGAGGAGGAGGAGGAGGAGGAGGAGGAGAGGGGGGGGGGGACTAGGGGAGGAGGGAGGAGGAGGAGGAGGAGGAGGAGGAGGAGGAGGAGGAGGAGGAGGAGAGGAGGAGGAGGAGGAGGAGGAGGAGGGAGGAGGAGGGAGGAGGAGGAGGGGGGGGAGGAAGGGGGAGGACTAGGAGGAGGAGGAGAAGGAGGCGGAGGGGAGGGAGGAGGAGGAGGAGGAGCAGGAGGAGGATGAGGAGAAGGGGGCAAGGAAGGGGAGAAGGAGCGGGGGGGCGGAGTCAAAGAGTGAACAAGCAGTAGAATAAGCAGCCATGCAAGGCTTCCAAGCGTGCCGTCCCGATCGTCGCGAAGGGCAGCAGCCCACACAGCGGCATCCGACAGCGATCAGTCACTGAACGCCTCAGCTTCTCAGTCCCTCAGTCCCTCCCCCTTCTCATTCGCCTCCTCCCCTTCCATCCTCTGTCCCATCATTATCTTCTCAAGCTCATGCTCTTCGGGCAAACTCTCAGATGGATTCGGAATCCGTGAACCTGCCCCGTGGGCGCCAGATCCACGGGTGGGGAACGTAGGCCTCGAAACAGTGCGCCAATGCCGCCTGATTTGGCGAGGTACAATCCAAATTGATATGCAAACGGGACCCGTCGATACTGCACACGACTCAATACATGTCTGCATTTCCTCCAGCGCTGCATCCTTCTCCTCGTCCTCACCATCATCACCATCATCACCCTCATCACCGACATCATCATCAGCATCACCATCATCAGCATCATCATCACCACTATCATCATCACCACATCATCATCAGCATCATCAGCATCATGATCATCAGCATCATCATCATCAGTATCATCATCATCATCATCAGCAGCAGCAGCAGCATCATCAGCAGCAGCAGCAGCACCATCATCGTCCTTACCATCATCATCATAATCATCATCAGCATCATCAGCATCATCATTAGTACCAGCACAATCATCACCATAATCATCATCACGATCCTAACATCATCGCCAATAACAACTTTATCATCATCATCATCATCACCATCGTCACCGTCATCATCATCAGTACCAGCATCGCCATCATGATCATCATCATCACCATCAACACCAGTATCATCATCAGAAGCAGCATCATCATCACCCCTGCTCCTCCCTGCGTCTTTTGTCCTTCCTCACCCTCCTCCTCCTCCTCCTTCTCGTTTTCCTCCTCCTCCTCTTCCTCCTCCTCCACCTCCACCTCCTCCTCCTCCTCCTCCTCTTCCTTCTCCTCCTCCTCCTTCAATTTTCCCCCATCACGACATCGCCAGCCGTGCACCGTCTGGCGAAGTCGCGAGTGGTAGACCTGGACCTCCCGAGACCCGGCATGTTGAAGCACATCAGGTGGAACCCTTTCACACAGATGCGGGCACGCGCTACTTTTCTGTACGCGGCATCGTCGCACCGTGGCCTGTAAGACTGTAAGATGCCGTTTGTCAGAGCGGTCCCTGGCGCAGGCAGACATGCAAGGCGGGCACTGAGCTTATGAGGCCTGGAGCCGTGCAACCAAACCCAGGCCCACGTCCTGGACGGGGAGGAAGAGGAGGAAGCCTGGAGGGGCGGCATGGGTGTGCAAGGCTGGGAGGACCTACGTCTAGAGGTCCACCGCGTGGGGTGCCAGGACACAACAAGGCGATGAACATGGATATCATTGGGCTTGCCTAGGGCTGGAGTAGACACCCATGTCTCTACATACCTCCACATACACGAACACACGAACACACACACATGTATATATACACACATGTGCTTACATGTGTATGCAATTGTGCATGTACATGTGTATGCAGGCATGCATGCATGCAGGCATGAATACATACATGAATGAATGTAGGCGTGTATGAATGTATGTATGTATATGTATATGTATGTGGGCTTGCATGTTTGATTGTAGGTATGCACGTGTACGTGTATATGTATGCATGTATGCATATATATATATATGTATATATATGTGTATGTATGCATGTATGCATGTATGCATGTAAGTATGTACGGGTGTCGGTGTGAAAAGTGTGTGCATGAGTGTATGTGTGTATGCACGTGTATATGTAATTATGTATATATGTATGTGTATGTATGGGTGTATGTATGTATGTATGTATATGTGTGTGTATGTATGTATGTATGTGTGTATGCATGTGTGCATGTATGTATATATTATGTGTACGTATGTGTGCATGCATGTATGGGTGTATGTACCTACGTATGCATGTATGTATGTATGTATGTATGTGTGTACGTATGTGTATAAATGTATGCATGTATGTATGTATGTATGCATGCATGTATGTGTGCATGCATGTATGTATGTATGTGTGTATGTATGTGTGCATGTATGTATGTGTGTATGTATGTATGTATGTATGTATGTTTGTATGTATATATGTATGTGTGTATGTGTGTATGTACGTGTGTAGGTATGTACGTAGGTATGTAGGTAGGCATGTATGTATGTATGCTAGTATGTATGTATGTATGTATGGATGGATGTATGTATGTATGTATGTATGCATGGATGCATGTATGTATGTATGTATGTATGTATGTATGTATGTATGTATGTATGTATGTATGTATGCGTAAGTATGTATATATGCATGCATGTATGTACGTGTGTATGCATGCATGCATGCATGCTTTTATGTATCACTATTCACTGGCTCCCGAAGTCCAGGAGGATAGGTCCCCACGGCGGTGGACATGTGTAAGCCCCTGCCTCGCAAGGGGAAGCCCACTCCCGGCGGATGGGGCCGCAGGGGCACACGCACGGTCGCGGCACCGCGAGGCCGCGCGCACTCACCGGGGCGCAGTAGGCCTCGCGGGCACTCTGCCTGGCAGCGCCCTGGGGCCGCCACATTGGCCCGACTGCGCGGCACCGCCCAGGCATCCCAGATAGGTTCCTGGGAGCACTTGCGGTACAGCCGGGCATGATTGGAGAGGTCACGGGAGAGGACAAGACCCTTCCGAGGGCTACATTGCTACAGGAATGTAAGAAGCACGGGCCTCTAAAGACAGGACACAAGGGTGCCCTTGACTTGAAGCACGGGCCTCTAAAGACAGGACACAAGGTACCCGTGACTTGGCAGGGTTGACCTACAAATTGATCCAGGCCAATGGTACGCCGCGCCAGATCAGTCCGCTGAACTCCGCGGTGGTGCCTCCAGTCTGTGAGCCGTCACGCTGCGTCAGCTTCACTTGGGAAAACCAAGGAGTACCAATACCGCCACTCCCCGGACTTCTCCCGGGTGCGTTCTGCTCAACCGCGACCAGCCAGGGACCCACCCGCGACCCACCGGTGACTCGCCCGCGACCCACACCGCGCACGCTCACTCTCTTTTATCTGCAACTGCGAGGTGCTACGTAACTTGCATCAGGTTCGGGTTCCCAGCGGGCCAAATTCTTTCAAACTGCGAAGGGTCCGCGCTTCCAGAGGCTCGACCTCTTGCACATTGCAGAAAGGTCTCGCGCTCCAAGGGCCACGACCCCTCCCAAGTGAAATCCGCCTGGGCCACAAGACATTACGACGGAAACACGCGCCGCGGGGCACGACTCCAGAATAATAATGCCAGCTCGTGGGCACGGACCTATGGACAAGTGCACCGTATCTGTATGTACACACATGTATGTGCGTGCATGCACACACACACATAGAGGCAGCACGCCCATAGAAACATGGATGACACCCTCCCAAGTAGTAAAACATCAAGATGCGCACAATCAGGGCGTGTTATGTGTACTTACGCGATGGTACACACGGGGCGCAACGCAAGGGCTGCGAGCCTTGAGGTGCTATCGTTGCGGTGCAGTCTAGGTGTGCAAGACAAGAGCCATAGGGAGCCATAGGAAGCCATGCGGCCACCGCAGCGAGTGGGCCACCCAGGGTCAAAGGTAGAGGCGTGCTCGCCTCCCTCGGCGCGAGCGAGAGTCAGTAGGCAGGGGTCGAAGACAGGGCAACCTATCTGGAGTGCACGGGAGGCCAGGCCGCCAACCGAAACAGCTGCACAAAGCATGACAGCTCCCAAGTGGCCGCCAGAAACCGTGCGGCACGCGGGGCCCGCTGGAAGGGGGGGGGGGCCACGAAGAGCACTCGGTTGACGGGGCCCAGGGGCACACAAAGAAATACACACAGATCCCAGGATCCCCAGTATGTTCAAATACTTTCTGCGTTCTCGTCTTCCCCCCCCCCCACTTCCCATAGTTTCCCATATCATCCTGGGGATCGACGATTCATTGTGTCTGTGTGTGTTTGTCCCCTTCTGATCTGTAGGGAAAGGTATATGAAGCAAGGGGTATCCACGAGGTCACCAACGAATGCGTCAGAACGCCCACTGCGAAACACGTTCTGGGGAACCACACAAGTGCGCTGCCAAGGCCACGACTCCGCACAACATGCCGGTCCGTGCTCCCAGGGCCAACGGCCCTGTGCAAAAAACGCGTGGTCCTCGATCCCTTGTGGAACTCGCTCGAGAGCCACATACTACTGCATCAGCGGCCTGGGAAGGCTTCCAGAAGCCTCAATGAAGTCGGAAAGGTCAACAAGAGGGCCCACATTAGGCCTTGAGAGGGCCGGCAAGGTAGGGTCTGCTAAGAGGGCTGGCCAGAAAGGACGAGGCTCGCGTGACGGCCAGGCACATGCCCCAAGAAAGCCGCCCCCGCCACGAGGAGGAGCAGCAGCAGGCGAAAGAGAGGACAACGTCGAGTGGCTGGGGGCAGTGGCCAAAGGCCCTGCACATGCGAAGGCACTGGCGTAGGAGGCGAGTCATCTGCTCACCATCGCCTGGAAGATTATCTCAGTGCTCCTCGAAGCCAGGTGCTGCCAAGAGAGGGGCCCTGAATTCTCTGCGCGTCACGCGCACTGGCGGCTGACAAAGCAGCGAGGCGGGCTCCCCCTCATGCAGGCAAGACGTATATGCCTATCCACTGCGTCTTGGATCTTCTGGAAGGGGCGCCAGCATGCCGAGGCGCGCTGGCTATGGATACAAATCCAGCCTCTAAGGGCTGGACTTCTGTCTATCTCCAGGGTGCCTCGGGTGCCTGGGGGAAGAGAACCCAAAGCTGCAAGCTGCAATGGATATAGAGCCGGAAATATGACGGAGGAAATAATCAAATAAGAAATGTGGGCCAGCTTCCTGGACAGTTCTTGAAACAAGCCCCGGACCAATTTCTGTTATTCACGCTGGAGGGTCGACCGTGCTCAGGAAGCTGGGCAAGCTTTCCGGCAAGTTGATTCAAAAACGCTGGCCCAGCTTTACGTGAGGAGCTTTCTTACACATCGGTCGAAAGAAGTGGGTAAGAACATGAAGTAGGAAGGCGGACAAAGCAGATGGGGCTCAGGCGCTCCCAGATAAGACCAACACACAGCAAAAGCAGCTCGACCCTCGAAGCAGGGAGGCGCTTGACATAGATGAGGACCTGTGCGTCCAAACACTTCTGCCGCCAACGACCGGCGTGTAATCAACGCCTCGACTGTACACAACTCGCGCCGATACCTCACTGACCCTCCTCCCTCGCCATCCTCCTCGCCCCTCCTCCTCTGGAGAGGCCGCCCGCGCGGGGCCGGAGCAGCTTGGCATCGCACAAGGCCGCTCCGCACCGCCGACGCGCCGGCGACGCACCGGGACGCCTCACACGCCGTGCTCGCGGCACCGCGCTGCATCGCCGGTGCGTCGGCGAGGCCTCGCGAGCCTCCGACGCCATGGAGTCCGGCCACATCTGGGCGAGTTCGGAAACCCGGAGCCCACAAACATCGTCATCTCTTGGCGGCATCTGTTGTGCCTCCGCCACGCTCCGCCGGCCTCCCACTGGGTTCCGACGGTGCATGCGGCCTCGTTTTACCTCCGCCGGCCTTCCGCCGTCTTCCGCCGCGGAAGAGATGGCAACTCCTTCGATCCCCGAAGGCAAGGCCCTTGCTGGAACGCCCCATCTGGCAGAGCAGAAATCGGGGAGACGCAATGAGGGGCTACAGGAAGCGGGGGCGATAGGCATAGGGGGGGGGGCAGCATCGGCCTGGAATCGGCGATGCGTCGACGATAGATCGGCGACATACCCCCGATAGCAAATGCGCACGTGCCTGGGTGGGTTGGGGCTATCGGGCCCCTATCGGCGATCAATGGGCGATTGGGGGTCGACGCATCCCCCCCTATGCCCATTCCCCCTATCGTTGCCCCCGACGTAAGACTCGGGTTCGGCGGACTCGGGTTGGCCAGACGGCGCCATCATGAAAATGACGAGACCGCTGCAGACTCTCACAAAAACTACACCGTCGCAATCCAGGACGGGCTTGTCAAAAGAGGCCAGCAAAGCCGAGTTCCAGTGCACTCGAGCCTCACGCTTACCCGTGCAAAAGTATCGATACCGCTACTGCACGCATCTCTCCCAGAGTGCGTTCTGACCAGGATCCCTATGCCAACTCGGCCGTGGCGACGAGGGAAGGGTAGCAGTATCGGCTTCCTGGGTCCTCACACCTTTTGTGGGCCCCGGAAACGGCAGGGCCGTTTTTTCACCGTTTCCCCAAAAAAATCCATTGAAAATGGAAACGGCAAAAAAACGGCGACCGGAAACGGCAACAAAAACGGCTCCAGGACTGGAACAAGAGCCGGAACCCGTCAAAAAACGGCAAAACGGAACCGGCAAAAAAAACGGCGTCGGAACCGGCAACAAAACGGCAGAACGGAACCGGTAAAGAAACGGCCCTGTCGTTTCCAGGGCCCACTAAGCTCCCAGAGTGCGTTCTGACCAGGATCCCTATGTCAACTCGGCCGTGGCGACGAGGGAAGGGTAGCAGTATCGGCTTCCTCAGGGGCGACAGAAGGACGTACACGTACATGAATCTACGCTGGTTCCGAGGGCACGCGCCGCGCAAATGTTCGTGTAACGCGGCCGGCCTCGCGGACCGAGGGGCCGTGTTCATGTACATAGCTGGGCGCGTACGTCCTTTCTGGGCTCCCTACTTCCTGGGTCCTCAAACCCCACGGCGCACCCGCAGGGTCCGCCGCTCACTGGTTGTAGGCCCTGCAGCGCTCCACCAGCACAGCGGCCACCGTCGTCCCGCCGCTGGTCGTGTCCCAGAGGCGGTGGTGCACCGTGCCCGCGCCGAAGTCCTAAAGGGGCCCTG
This sequence comes from Prorocentrum cordatum, assembly GCA_963575745.1. Lineage (NCBI taxonomy): Eukaryota > Dinophyceae > Prorocentrales > Prorocentraceae > Prorocentrum > Prorocentrum cordatum. The sequence goes on along the minus strand of CAUYUJ010017704.1, from coordinate 747,214 downwards.
GAACACACAAAGAAATACACACAAATAAAAGGATTCCCCATATTTTCCTACATTTTCTGGGTTTCTGTCTCCCCGCCCACGTCCCATAGTTTCCCATATTTTCTGGGGGATCGACGATTAATTGTGTCTGTGCTTTTTTTCCTCCTGAAGTCCGTCGCCCCGAAATAGAAGACGGCCTCCAGCCCCGACCACGACCGGTCCCAGATGCGGCTGCTCCTGATGGCCTCCGCTGCCTGCAGAGGAGCCAACAAATGCGTAAAACTTGACTTTGGGAGGTCCGCGCGGAGCGCGCACACAGTTCATGTTTCTGTTTTCGTTGCTGCTTTCTTCTTGGAGCCTGGTCGGCCGTGGTCCCCCCAAGCCAGGCAAAGTTGCCCAGGATGACGGGCCGGCCGCTGTTCGCCTCGCTCATCGCGGCCACCTCGCGCTTGATCCACTCCTCCTGGTCGGGGTGGGCGCTCGACGGGCTCAGCAGCCACTGGTTCGTGGCCAGCACGTCCACGTAGTACGGCGAGGCGGGGTCGCTGCACGCGGGGCCGCAGTGCGCAAAGAACCTCTGCAGCTTGTCCTGGGCGGCCCCGCCGTTGTCAGTGAACAGTGGGCTGGTCACGCGCGTGCCGCGATTGCGCAGCGCCGCCATCTCTGGGGTCCATTTGTCCACATGCGTCTTCCACTGGTCCGCTGCCCACTCGGCGCTGAGCCCCTGCGTCATGGGCTCGTCCCACAGGAAAAGGTAGCGGCCGCCGCAATCGTCCGGGCTCTTGCTGAGCCCGTAGTCCCTGGCGCACTGCCACGCCCCCATCGTGTCTTGGTACCAGTGGCTGCAGTCGTTGTTGATGTTCAGGGTGCACATGTCTCTGTCCTCGGGAGTCCAGCCACTTCTCGGAAAACCAAAAGGTACCAATAGTGCTACCCCCTGGCCAGGGCGCGTTCGGACCTGGATTTCGAGGCGCACCCAGCGGTGGCGGCGAGGGCCTCCCAGGAGGCCCACAGGGCGAACACCATGCAAGGGTGGCGGTGTCAGTACCCTTCTCCTCCTCCGGATTTCAGGGGCCCGTTTCCCCCAGGACCCGCTTCCCCCATGGCGATCCTCGGGAGTCAAGCCATTCCAGGACGGCGGGTGGGTGCCCCCGTAGCCCATGCACATGTGCTTGAAGCTGCTCCCGACCGCTGGGTCGATCGCCTCGAGGAGCGCAACCTCCTCACGGCAGGTGTAGACGTCCACAGCGATGCCACAGTAGGGCGCCGCTCCCGGCGCGGCCGTCGGCGTCGGGGCGGGCGCTGGCGTGGGGCTGCACGCGCGCTTGTAGAGGGTCCTTAAGACGAAGCCAGGACGAGGGTAAATCGGGTGAAGAAAAATCGAGAATCTCCGAGATCCGCCAGCTCTGGAGAATGTCTCGGGCGCCGCGGCCTTCTGGAACGCCCTGAGAGCGTTCCCAAAAGCTCCGAAACGGATTTACCGTCGTCCCAGCCCCGTCCCAGTCCTGCACTCTGAATGCTCCCTGGTGGGCTCGCTACCCGAGAAACTCCGGTCTTTCAGCCAGCAGCCGCTCCACTGCGGACAGAAGCTTACGCTCTTGCAGTTCGTGTGAGCAGAGCAGCGCGCCATGCAACGTTCGGGCGACGTGGTAGATATATCACCCTCCACACCGTTTCCCTCGTCGATCGCCAGGCCGTCAAGCTCCCCGTAGCAGTCGTCTGCCACTGTGGGCACAGGCGTGGACTCCAGCGTGGGTGCAGGCGTTGGCATTGGCGTGGGCGCCAGCGCAGGTGCCTGCGTGGGTGCAGATGTGAGCACAGGCGTAGGCAACGGCGTAGGCGCTGGCGTAGGCGCAGGCGTGGGTGCCTGCGTGGGTACAGGTGTGGGCGCAGGCGTAGGCAACACCGTGGCCTCTGGCGTAGGCGTAGGCGTGGGTGCAGGTGAGGGCGCTGGTGCCGAGCTGCACGAGCGCTTGTAGAGGGTCCTGCACCCGAAGTGCTCCCTGGTGGACTCGCTGCCCGAGAAGCTACGATCTTTCAGCCAGCAGCCACTCCACTGCGGGCAGAAGCTGATGCTCATGCAGTTCGAGTTGGCTGAGCACCCCGCCATGCACTCAGCAGACGACGTGGTAGATATATCACCCTCCACACCGTTTCCCTCCTCGGTCGCCAGGCCGTCAAGCTCCCCGTAGCAGTCCAGCGCATCCGTCGTGGCCGAAGGTGTAGGAGTAGCGGTGGAGCCACACGCAGTCCTGTAGAAGGTTGTGCAGCCGTTGTGCTCCCTGGTTGCCTCGCTGCCCGAGAAGCTTTGGTCCTTCAGGTAGCAGCCACTCCACAGCGGGCAGAGGCTGAAGCTGTTGCATCCTTCCTGAGCATCACATGCCACCTGGCAGTCGCTCGCGGACGAGGCGGAGACCTCCCCACCCACACCGTTGCCCTCGGCCACTGCCAGGCCTGGAAGCTCCGCGTAGCACTGCTCCGTCTTTCGCTCGGCAGCGGCACGAATGAGGCTGTGGCTCCGGTGCTGAGCGAGGCACGTTCCGCCCGGGACTGGCCTGGTGGCCTGGGCAATCTCCACGGCAGCCGCCAGAAGGTGCAGTCGCGCCAGCATGCCGAGCGAGGCCATCCCTGCGCGCGTTTTGCTGAGTGCTCTGGGCTCTGGGCGGCACAAGCCGGCGGTAAATCCTTCGAAGACGGGGAGACCAAATATCCCGACTTGAACCAAGGTTGCGGCGCCTGCCTGATCACGCGCGCCGCAGCAAGATACAAACGGCATCCGCTCGAAGCCGGTCCACAGGCTCCTTCCTGGGCGCCACCACACCTTTTGCTGCTTAGCTCAAGGAAATATGACGGTGTGAATCCTTTGTTCAGTACGCGCCAATCAGTTGTGGGGCCCGCCCGGCGGCTAACTCTGCGCCCATCCCCCTGATGAGTCAGGTGGGCGTGTGAGCCAGGTGCCCCTGGGGAGGCCCGGGATAGCCCGACCAGCGTCATCCCAAAGTGCCCCAGGATTGCCAAGGTCCTTGGACGAGCACTCAACTTTCTGTACCGTCGGGGCGTGCCTGCCTCTGTGGGCGCCAGTGGGCTTCTCGGCCCCAGTGGTGGCCCCGAGAGGGCCCCAGGAGACCATCCCGAGCGGGCGCTGTTTGAAGACGGCGCGAGCGGGCTCAGCCTGGGGGGAGGGAGGGGTGGGGCGTCCTCTCGCGGTGCCGTTCACAGCTGCATGCGCAGGCCCTCCTGCCCCGCTCGCATGGAGGCACCAAGGTTGCAGCGCGCGCCCGAGGACATCGCAGGAGCTGCGGCGGCGCAGAGAGGACGAGCCCCTCGCACAGCGTCAGCATATCCCAGGCGGCGGGTGCCGATGGAGCGGAGGTAGAGGGAGGGGCGGGTGAGAGGAGGGAGCGCGGACTAGGGTCAGACCAAAGAGAACGCACAAAAGAGTACGATAGCGTTCAACATGTGTACTCATGGGCATGGGCATGCGCATGATTTTTGGGGCGAAGGTGAGCATGTGTGCTACTACCAGCACGAGCAAGATAATCAGACGGGATCGTTAACCCGCATGAAAGGTTGGATGGGTTTTATGGTCATGTGAGCGCTCGATCGCGGGAGTATGAAATAATTGTGGGCATGCGTAACTGATCAAATTATGAATCTTAGCTGAGGTCCGAACGACTACTTTTCTAAGTCGAATCGTGAGCACGATCACCAGAGTACGGACGAATCTGACAACGCGCACGAGCAGAAATCAAGAGCACGACGACACAGATGAAACGGGGCGGCTGGAAAATATGAGATTGTTTGTATCACCGCCGCTCTCGTCAGATCAGGAGTCCTCCAGGGTCCGACGCCTCTAGGCCCATTCCGACACTACGCCCCTACCGTATATGGATGCTCAGAGCACCTCGCTGGTGCAGTGCCCGCGCGTCCTGGCTCCACCACCAGACGCCAGCGAGAAGGGAGGGCGAAGGAAACCCATCCCATGTCATGATTGATTCAATGCGCGGCCTGGCGCTCTTCCTGCTCTTCTTGAACTGAAAACTACAACAGAACGAGCGAAGCGTGCAGGGAATGCTTGCACCCAATTGAAGAAGAAAGAGTGAGTTGTCAGAACATTAGCGGCGACAGTCGGAGCCAAACGCTCCCCACGGGTGCCCATCAAAGTGCGGGTCGAGAGGACAAGGAAACTGGGCAAGCCTAGGAGCAAGGGCGTCCTCGGCACCTATAGCAAACTAGTGCTGATCACTCGGGGAAGCCGAGAGACAGATATCAGCATGGCGGAACAGGGATTCAGCCAGGAAAGAACAGAGCGGAGGAGGATATAGCTTGGCAGCCGCGGTCCTGAATATCCCTGAAGGGTCACGACCAATCATTGTCGTGTGGGAGCCTCTCGGGTTAGTGCAACGGCCTCTCCCCCGAACACAATCAAGGGCAGAACGGAAATGAGGTTGATTGATAACCAGGAATACAGTAGGCTTGACACTTGGAGCATCAAAGGAGCACTGGTCGATCCAAACGAAGTCGACCGTGCTTATTTCTTGGGGCAAAGTCCTGAGATGAGAAATCTCTGAGAAGTACCAGGAACTGGGCAAGGAAGGATCCGACGGAGGAGCGGGATGTTCCTGGATACCCGCAGCGCCATACACATAACAGGCGTACATAAGGAGCACAGAGGTCCTCAAGAGGCCACTGCCGAGGTCCAGTTGGGCCCATTCAAGTGCGGCGGCCTGAGGGAGCCCCCAAAGGCCTGCTCCTCCTCATCGTCCTCCTCCTCCTCCTGCTCCTCCTCCTCGTCCTCCTCCTCGTCCTCCTCCTCCTCCTCCTCCCCTTCCTCCTCCTCCTCCTCCTCCTCCTCCTTCTCCTCCTCCTCCTCGTCTTCCTCCTCCTCCCCCTCTTCTTCTTTTTCTTCTTCTTCTTCCTCCTCCTCCTCCTCATCCTTCTCCTCCCTCTCCTCCTCCTCCTCATCCTCCTGCTGCTCCTCCTCCTTCTCCTCCTCGTCCTCTTCCTCCTCCCCCTCCTCCCCCCTTCTCCTGCTCCCCCTCGTCCTCGTTCTTCTCCATCTCCTCCTGCTCTTCTTGAACTGAAAACTACAACAGAACGAGCGAAGCGTGCAGGGAATGCTTGCACCCAATTGAAGAAGAAAGAGTGAATTGTCAGAATATTAGCGGCGACAGTCGGAGCCAAACGCTCCCCACGGGTGCCCATCAAAGTGCGGGTCGAGAGGACAATGAAACTGGGCAAGCCTAGGAGCAAGGGCGTCCTCGGCACCTATAGCAAACTAGTGCTGATCACTCGGGGAAGCCGAGAGACAGATATCAGCATGGCGGAACAGGGATTCAGCCAGGAAAGAACAGAGCGGAGGAGGATATAGCTTGGCCGCCGCGGTCCTGAATACCCCTGAAGGGTCCTGAATACCCCTGAAGGGTCCTCGTCCTTCTCCTCCGGGAGAGCGACAGCCTCCCCCAAAGACACCGAAAACCTCCCAGAAGGCGCGAGGTCTTCTGGGAAACCCCGCCGCCTTCCGAAAAGGACTTTTCCTCCTCACTTACCCCCCCCCCGCTCGCCGATGGCTGCAGCTGATGATGTTGACGATGATGCTGACGACGACCATGGAAGAGGAGGAGGATGAGGAGGAGGAGGAGGAGGAGGAGGAAGAGGAGGAGGAGGAGGAGGAGGAGGAGGAGGAGGAGGCGGGAGGAGAACGAGGACGAAGAGGAGGAGGAGCAGGAGGAGGCGGGGGGAGGAAAAGGAGGAGGAGGAGGAGGAGAAGGAGGAGGAAGAGGAGGAGGAGGAGGAGGAGGAGGCGAAGAAGGAGGAGGAGCAGAAGAAGGAGGAGGAGGAGCAGGGGGAGGAGGAAGGAGGAGGAAAAGGGAGGTGGAGGAGGAGGGAAGAGGAGGAGGAAGAGGATTCGTGTGCAATGATCGTCATAGCGCGCGCCGCCCGGCGCGCCTTCGGCGCCGCACCCCGAAGAGGATGAACTGACGTCGGGCGGGAGGGGGCCAGACCCCCTCGGCCAGGGCTGGACCGCGAGTAGAACTTGCTGGGCCTAAGGGCCCGCATGTTTCCCACCACTGGTCCGTCACCCCACGAGTGCCCTCAAGGGGGGGAGTGGTGGGACCTGCTTCGCAGCTAAGGTTTTTCCTGATTGTCTCCCTTCAGGTCAGCCCGTTCGTTCCTGGTTCCTGGTATGGTTTGGAAGCAAAAATGCCACTGGGAAAGGGTGGACCGCGACGGGGCCTGAGACCTGAGAGGGCAGTATGCAGGAGGACAGGGAGGAGGCAGTCTGCCGTCGGGGGCGCCCAAAACGGGGGAGACCAAGAGTGGGTTCGCAAGCCCGAAACACGTGCGCAACCCAGACAGGATCCGGGGAAAAAAAAACAGACATCCGCGACAACTTCGACGACGACAACGACGCCGATTGTCCCCGCTGTCGTCGAAGTGTCCTGCCTGCGGGCCCCAGGCTCCGAGCGAGGCCCTCTGTGGAACGTACAGGAATAACTGTATGGAGTACAAGAATACAGAGAGACACGAAGTACATGTAGGGGCGGGCCGTGCGATAAGAGAGCGCGTTGATGTTTTTTTGCGGGGGCCTGGGCGCGCCCGTCGCCTGGGCACCAGATGATTCAAGGGCCCTTGTGACACGCGACAACCGCGCGTAAGGGAGGTGGTGCGGAGGAAGGAGGAGGAGAGGCTGAAATACGCATGGCAACTGCAGTTCCTACCTTTCTTGCAGCCGAAATCCGACTCAGCCTCCATCCAAGACTTCATCCTGGGTCGTCGTAGCCGTTCGGATACCGTAGACTCCGCCAACCATCCCACGGCGGCTGCGACACGCAGCTGGTCCAGTCACACTAACACGTGGGCCTTGAGAACATCCCTCGGAAGAGGTCCGCCCAGGAATTGTCAGATCCAGAATTGCCCGCACTTTTCCCCATCTCGTCCATGAAACAAGTCGGCTCGGAGCCGATGGGGTCGCACTGATACCCAGTTCGCCCCAAGTTGCGGTGTGCTGCGCTGAGCTGTGTGTTCCATTGAGGAACCCATCTCTCGCCCTTGGGGGTCAGCTTGACAGAGAAATCCAAACTCGTCCATCTCCAGGTCGGGATCCTCGATCGGCTCGCCAGAGTGAACGTGGGCACTCGGAAATGCGGTAGGGATAACCCGCGCCGTAAGGTACATCCTGACCGTGCGACTCCATAGTTTGTACCATCCAAAAACAGGCTGCCATCGGTACTGCCTTCGAGCTGAGACCACATGTGAACATGCACGTTGGGATAGCCTGCGCGGTGCTTGCGATCAACATCCATCTTGAACATGCACGAGTACAGTTTCACCTCGGGACCCTCGTCAGACGACGCGTGCACCATATAGCGGGTGCGACTGGCACGGCGGGCTGATCGGTCGCAATAAACAACGAAGCTGTTGTCTGTGCTCGAGGGTGCCTGCTTCAGCTTCCACAAGCCTCTCTTGCTCAAGATCGAAGCAAGAGCTATCGAGTTGGCGCTGTGGCGCGTGGTTTGGACGTCGGCGCCCTGGTGGCTAAGGGCTGTAGATTACTACATCTCCTAGGCACGCATTACGGACATATCGATGAGCCACCGCTGTCCGCGTGGGCATGCGGTCGGGCCCCGGCCATGGGGGCCGTCGAGGGTACCTGGGAGATGTGCACGGGGGAAGTTGGACCCGCTCGGCATCTGAATGTCCCAGATTGGGCTTCAGGAGCCAAGCCGACCACAGCAACGTAGTGACAAATGGTGTCGATCAGGTTGCCCCTCCCCGCGTCGACCTCGGCACTCCTTCCACTGGGGTCTCAGCATCTTCTCGACAGCTTGCTCTCTCATTGTTTTAAACCCGCTTGTACCTCTCTGCCTCCAGTGGGCGCTGATGTTTCCCTCTTCGGGCCCAAGGCGTACGTGATCCTTCTCCACTAGAGATTCCTCCACCAGAGGATTTGGAGACCTACTGTTCGAGTGTCACAACGACGTTCGCGGCCTCCTGCAGGGCTTCCACAGCTGGTGGCGCATTGTCTTCAAATCCCTTGAGAACATGCACGGCGATTGCCACCTTCTCCGCTGCGGGCAAACAGGGCGCTTCAGATCGTCGCTCTGTTCCCGCTTGCCGAGTTCCGCGATCTGCTCCGTGAGATCCTGGAGCGCGGTCTCACCGTCATTCACCGGCCTCCCCCGGCTGACGTTGACTAGATTATTATCCTCCTGGGGTGGGCGCCAGAGGTTCCTGCCAATCCTCGGCAGGTTGTTGCAGTTCTTGCTGCTGGCGAAAGCCAGCGCCGCAGGGGCCCAGCCTGTCAGGTCTCCAAGCGAACTCAGACGGGGGGAAAGTACTCGCGGGGCATTCGATATCGGCCTTCGTGCACGCGGCGGACTAACCATAGACGGGCTCGCAGTCTCGTTCCATGGCCGCGCCCGCCAGATAGTTCACCGCGACATGCGTCAAACGCGCTACGCGACGCGACCAAATGAAAAGCTTCCTCGACGGGAACAGACGTCAATAGCCTCGTCCATGCATGAAAGGTTGGGCATCTCTGGTATTGATGCTGGACTAGATTGCAAGCATCTCAGTCACCTGCTCGTCGATGGCCGCGGTAGGGTCCTGAGCTGGATCGTCCGTCGTCGGTCGAACGCGGCCCCTGAGCGCTGCGTCGTAGATCAGTTCGAAAGTAGGCCAGCGCACGTTCTTCTCCTCCACATCGGGAGGCTCCTCCTGCGTCGTCTGGACCACGTTATTGCCCTGATCTTGCGTCGTCTCGGCCTCCGCCAAATCCGGAATGCATGACAGCGGCAGTTGACGAACTGGCAGCAAGTATTGTCGACGGAGAAGGTCGTCAACATTAGCGCAGGCATGGCAATCGTCTCCCTCGGGAATTCCTGGAACATCCCAACGCCCCCGGCACTCCACCTGGCCGCGATGGCGCCGGCGTGGCCCCGTGGCCCAAGGATATTCCAGGAGGGGGAACGCCCCGCAGTTCACGCGCGGTGGATTCGCGGTCCTGTCAGTCGGGATCCCCACAAAGTCGTTTGGGGAAACGTCCAGCGCAGCAGCTTCTTCAAGCTCCCTGCTGGCTGCATGCCTGGTGGCGCCGTCGAGTCCCAGGCTCCGCTTGTGGGCAACGCCCGTGTCCCTCGGGTCAATCCCTCCCCCTGGCGTAGCGACCGCGCGCGGGGGCGCCGCCGCCCTGCTCCGGCGGTTGACCAGGGCGGGAATGCCCATCGGGGACCAGGACGTAGACACCAACGGTCCCGACGTACTTCGGCCTGGGAAGTGCTGGATTGGAACTGGGCGACTGCGCGTCCTCGACTGTCTCCTTGACCGCGTCGTCGTCAACGTCTTCTTGGGAGGTAGGTGCGCAGACCAAGGTGCAGCAGCAGCACGTCTCTTGGGCCCTCCAGATGCCCTGAGCTTTGCTTCGGGCAGAGCCTGTAGCCGCGTTAGCTCCTCTCGCGCCTCTGCCTCCGCATCGGCCAAGAGCCTTTTCTCCGCGCAGGCTTCGTAGGGCGTCTCGGGGCGCTGCGGGGAGTCAGCAGCGGGGTCGGCGCTGGGTGATGCGCCTGGCGATCCATGGCTTGGACCTCCCCCCTGCTCGTCATCGCCCTCGCTAGAGCTCACGTCCGGGACGTCCTCGGCCTGCGCGGTCTGATGCTTGATCCTACCGTTCATACGGCGCCTCCAGTTCTCGGCCCTCATTGCTTCGAAAGCTTGCGTGGTCAGAGGGCGAGTGCGTTTGCCGAAGGACGTCGGACACAAAGTCCTTTCTGGTCAATTCTCGGATTCCTTTCGAGCCCTCTGCAGCTTCCTCCACGCCGGCCAGCAAGCTGACGTTGCTCCTCGTATCCTTCAGGGCGCACATGACCCTGTGGATCCATACTCGTAGCATCTTCCTGAAGTATCGGTTCCACGAGGCCCAGGCGCGGAAATTGTAGGTCGACTGCGAGACCTGGTTCTTTCTAGCACGCTGCATGCGTTGCATCTCCGAAAATACCGCGAACCTGTGCAGGAAGATCGGCAGTCCCTGCGTGTAGCCAGCCTTGTTCCCGACCTCGGGATCCACACCTTCTGTGACGTTGGCCTCGAGTTCCTCAAGTTGGCGTCGAGCTTGTGCGAATCGGTTATCCGCCTCGCGTCGTTGTTGGACCAGCGCGCTCCTGATCTGGAGCAGCGACAGGTACCGCTTCAACTCGGGCCGATGAGCATCAGCGCGATTGTCGTGGCCCGCTGCCTGCAGAGCGATGGTCCTCTGTCGCCGAGATAGCGAAGCTCTTTCCACGTGCTCCAAGTGCTCTGTCACGTTCTTCAAGCGACGTAGCTCAGTCTCGCGGTTTTGGCCGGTGGCCATGAAGAGCGCGACGCATCCTCCGAGGTGATGAATATTTGGGATGGGTTCGGACGGCACCCATTCCATGGGAGAGAATTCACGAAGCTCGAGGCGGCCCACCTGTCGAACATGTGGTAGTATTCGTCAACATTCCGCGCCCTGTTCTCGGTCTCGCATCGGCGCTTGATGTGGTATTCCGGCTCAAGCGCTCATTTTTCTCGTCCACCTGCCGCTCGGTGCCAGGTGAGATGCACCCAGGTCCGACATCCTCCATGGGCCCCAGGTCCAGAGCTCGTTCTCGTCATCCTCGCGGGCGAGGATACCACGGCCTTTCGAGTTTAGAGGACGCTGGGCGCACGGGTTCCGCATGGCGGTGGGCGCGCGCTGCCCATCACGCAGCACTGGTGCACCTCCTCGCCATCCAGGCTATCCACCTCGTCCACGTCCGAATAGTCCCGGGCGGCGCGGTACGCCCGCAGCGCCTCAAGGCCATGGTCCAGGCCAAACCCCCGCCGGGTCCGCTCCTGCAGGTCCTCCACCTCGGCGGCATTGGCCGCGTAGTAGAGCACCACGCTGAGCTTCCTGCCCTCCCTCCCTCCCTCTGCCCCTCCCTCTCTCGCCACAGGGGCGAGAGAGGGAGGGACAGACCTGGAGGCGTCCTCTTCTTCCTTCTCCTACTTCTCACCGTCCGGATCCCCTCAGACGCCCCTGGATTCTCAAGGAGTCACCGGAGGCCCCCCGAGGACCCGGCAGGCATGAGCTCCCTCTGGGGGCCTCAATTTCCCTCCTCCTTCACCTCCTCCTCCTCCTCCTCCTCCTCCTCCTCCTCCTCCTCCTCCTCCTCCTCCTCATCATCATCATCATCATCATCATCATCATCATCATCATCATCATCATCATCATCATCATCATCATTACCCTTCTCCTCCTCCAGGCCTCCGGTTTCATGACGCCGCCCCACCCGGAGCGGGAGGAGGGGGGCAGTGTGGGGTGCGCGGGGGGGCGTTGGCGCCTTGAGACGGGGACGTGGATAGAGCGCGTCGCACCGAGGCGCGGTGCGCCAGAACTGGCGGCGCGACACGCTAAGCCGAAGTTCGTGACCGCAGGCGGCCAGGGAACCTATACCGAGGGGAGGAGGGAGGGCCCTGGCATCTGGGAGGTGCTGTGGCCCTGGCCATGACGGCTGCCCCCCGAGTCCGTGGCGGGTCGTCACTCGCGCCTCCGGCGGCCACTCGCGGGGCGATGCAGGCCCCCCCGGGGCACTTTCGGCGAGCGGCGCAGCTGCCGAGCAGCACCCCGAGGCAAGAAAACCCCCGAGAGCCTGCGAAAACTGCCTCCCCCCTCCCCCGTCGGAATAACGCCCTCACGACCCATCTTGTCGGGACGCCCCCGAGACCCCCCTCCCTGAGCGGGACAGGGGCGGCCTTTGGGGCGCAGGAGGTGCGCCGAGAGCGCGGGCTTCCCCCTCCTCCCCCCTTCTTGCCTCACCCTCTTCCTCCAAGGTCGGTGGGCCTGGGGCAAAGTTCCAGCTCGGTCTGTCGAGGGTCTGGGTGCGGTGGGGCAGCTCCTCGCGAAGGTCGAAAAAGGAAGCTGGGGCGGAAGGAATGCGCAGGGCAGAGCTGAGTGGCCGACGGGGACGTGCACGGGAAATGTCTCCTCCTCCTCCTCCTCCTCCCCCTCCTCCTCCTCCTCCTCCTCCTCCTCCTCCTCCTCCTCCTCCTCCTCTCCCTCCTCCTGCTTCTCCCTGCAGGCCTCCTCGTCATCCTCTTTGCCTGTCTCCTCCCTCCACTTGTTCCTCCGACTGCAAGCGCCGACACGGTCTGTCGAGAGACCGCGCGCCGCCGACTCTGGGCTCCTCCTCCTCCTCCTCCTCCTCCTCCTCCTCCTCCTCCTCCTGCCTCCTCCACCTCCTCTTCCTCCGCCTCCTCCTCCTCCTCCTCTCCTCCACCTCCCACTCCTCCTCCTCCTCCTCCTCCTCCTCCTCCTCCTCCTCCTCCTCCTCCTCCTCCTCCTCCTCCTCCTCCCCCTCCGCTTCCGCATCCCCGACACCCGGGAGCGTGTGTGGGGGGGCCGCGGGCGGGGCGAGGAGGGCGCGGTGCAGGCCTCCCGCCGCGGGCGGGCGCTGCTCACAGCTCGTGGGCGCTGCCTCGGGCCGGGGCGGCGGAACGCCTCCTCCTCCTCGCCGCCGCCCCTGCCCCTACCCCCCAGCCCTTCGAGGGCGAGTTGCTCTCAGACCCTGACAAATGAACTCTCATGGCGTTTCCCCACTTCCATCCCCCTTCCCCCTCCCTCTCCCCTCCCGCTAACCCTCCACCCCATCCCACCCCCCCCCTCATCCCTCACCCGCCGTTCCTCCTCGCTCCCCTCCTCCTCGCCGCCGCCCTCCCCAAGCATGGAGGGCAAATTCACTTTTACAGAATTTCCCCCCGCCCCCCACCCCACACACCCCCTTCCCCCCACGCTCCTCCCTCAGCCCCCCCTTCCCTCCCCTCCACCCCCTCCCCTCCCGCCCCCTTCCGTTCCTCCTCTTCCCCACCTTCTCGCCGCCGCCCAAGCCCAACTTTGAGGACGATTTACTGTCAGACTCTGGCAAATTAGATTTTCATTGGCATTTCCCCCTCCCCCCCTTCCCCCTGCATCCCCCCTCCCCCTCCGACCCCCATCGCCTCCTTTCCCCCTTCTGGTACTCCTCGTTCCCCTCCTGCTCGCCGCCGCCGCTGCCAAGCTTTGGGGACGATTTACTGTCAGACTCTGGCAAGTTAACTTTCATTGGCATTTCTCCCTCCCCACCCTTCCCCCTTCCTCCCCCTCCCCCTCCCACACCCCATCCCCTCCTTTCCCCCATCCGTTACTACTCCTCGTTCCCCTCCTGCTCGCACCCGCCCCTGCCAAGCTTTGGGGGCGATGTACTCCAGACTCTGGCAAGTTCTCATGGCATTTCCTGCCCCCTTCCCTCCCCCCCCCTTCCGCCTCCCCCCCCCCCCCCCTCCCTCCCTCCCCCTCCCCCCTCCGTTCCTCCTCGCTCCCCTCCTCTCCTCGCAGTCGCCCGCCCCAAGCATGGAGGGCGATTTACTTTCAGACTCTAGCAATCCATTGAGTTTCATGCCTTCACCCCCCCCTTCCCCGTCCGTCCAAATTACTCAATATGAATACTTCTCTCCCTCTTCCCCTGATGACGGCTTGAAAGTATTAGCTCCCCCCCCCCGCGTACTGTTTTCTACACACAGGATTCCCCCGAGTTGGGTTTTCGCCCGCATTTGTTTCTAAAATGCTGCTCTCGCTGAGGCGCCGGCCTCATTTTCGGGCCCGCTCGTTCCGAATCGTGCTCCCGCTGCAGCGCTGGCCTCATTTCCGTGTTTCCGCTCGTTCCGAACCGTGCTCCCGCTGCAGCACTGGCCTCATTTCCGCGCTTCCGCTCGTTCCGACTCGTGCTCCCGCTGCAAGCTGGCGTCATTTCCCGGGCCATGCCACGGCATGCAATGCAATGCTACGTTGATGCTACGCTTTGCGGTGCTCTTCTACGCCATGCCATGCCGTGCTCTACAATGCATCGCGTACCCTTTCGGGATCATTGCCCTGTTCGACATCCGACTGTGCGAGTAGAGAGGTGATCTACGCCATGGTAAGGGATGGGAGGGAGGGGTAGGATGTCAGATATGACGCGAGCGCACCTAGCTTGCCCTCACCCCTCTCCCTCCCCCGAACCCCCTCCTCCCCCCATCCCCCTCCGGTTCTTCCTCGCTCCCCGCCTCCTCGCGCCCGCCCCTGCAAAGCTTTGAGGGCAATTTACTTTGGAATCTAGCAAGATAAGTTGTGCATGGCATTCCCTCCCTTTCCTTCCCCTTCCCTCCCCCCTCCCTCCCCCCTCCCTCTCACCCTCCCACTCCCCTCCCTCCCCCCTCCGTTCCTTCTCGCTCCCCTCCGTCTCGCCACCGCCCGCGCCAAGCATTGTTGGCGATGTGCTTCAGACTCTGGCAACTGTCGTGGCGTTCCCCCCCCTCCCTCCAAAATTACATCATATGAATACTACTCTTATCTCTTCCCGGATGACGTCCAGAAAATGATCGCCCCCCTCCACGTATTGCTTTCTTGCACACACAGGATTCCAGTGACTTGTTTTTGTTCGTTGGGCTTTTCCAACATGTTGCTCCCGCTGAGGCGCTGGCATTCTTTTCGGGCTTCCGCTCGTCCCGAATCGTGTTCCCGCTGCAACACTGGCCTCATTTCCGCGCTTCCGCTCGTTCCGAATCGTGCTCCCGCTGTAGCGCTGGCCTTATTTCCGCGCTTCCTCTCGTTCCGAATCGGGCTCCCTCTGTAGCGCAGGCGGCGTTATTTCCAGTGCCATGCCACGACATGCAATGCAATGCGATGTGATGTTCCGCAGTGCGATACCATGCCTTCAGCAGCAATGCTAGGATACGCAGTGCTTGACTACGCAGGATCATGCCATGCTATGCCATGCTACGATTTGATCGTCAACGCCATGCTATGTCATGCTCTGTTCTGTGCCGCCGTGCGATGCCGTTCTTTGCGTTGCAATGCTTCGTGCTGCGATTATTCATTACGCAACGCCACGCCATGCTATTGCAGACTACGCTCTGCAGTATAATTACATGCCCTGCTTTGCCGTGCTCTACGGTGCATCGTGCACCCTCTCGGGATCATTGCCCTGGTCGCCATCCGACTGTACGAACAGAGAGGAGAGCTACGCCATGGTAAGAGATGGGAGGGAGGGGTAGGACATCAGACATGACGCGAGCGCACCTGGCTTGCCCCTCCCCCTCCCCCCCCTCCCCCTCTCCGCCCATCCCTTCTCCATCCGTTCCTCCTCGCTCCCCGCCTCCTCGCCGCCACCCGCGCAAAGCATGGAGGGCGCTCAAACATTCAGACCCCCTTCAGACTCCAGTTCGTTTACTTATGTGGCATTCTCCCCTCTCCCCTCTCTCCCTCCCCATTCTCCCCTCCCCATTCCTCGCCTCTCCCTTCCCCCGCCCCTCTCCCCCCTCCCCATCCGCCGCCAAGCCAGGCAAGGCCGGGCCGAAACGGCGTGCGAAGGAGTCCCGATTTAATTGTGCATCTCCTTTCAGGGCTTGCCGCGCTGGCCCCCTCCTCCCCCCCCGCGCAAGCAAACTAGCCAGAGTCTACAGAAGCCCTGTCTCTCTGTCCTCGACCCTCAAGGTGTCGCGTGGGGAGGGTCTTCGGACGTTTTGCTGGCCCCTGCCGAACCTCCTCCAGAGACCTCCTCTGGAGACCTCCAGGGGTCAGGATCTGCGGCAACAGCATGACTTAATCGGCCACACGCCTCACCGCTCTTCCTCCTCCTCCTCCTCCTCCTCCTCATCCTCCTCGTTCTCCTCTGAGGGAACAACTTACAGCATAGGCATCATATTTCGGGTATTAGCGCGGATTTCATGGATCAGGAGGACCCACCTCGTGGCTCCTCTGGCGCCGCCCCTGTCACGCCAGGAAGGGTGGCCCGACGACGATCCAAGCAATCCGAGCGGACCTCCAACAGCTGTTCTTCATGCAACATGGTATTATTTATGTCCTCCTGCTTCTCCTCCTCGCTCTCCTCCAACCGAGGTCCCAGGTTCGATGTCCTCCCGCCTCTCGACCCCGATCACTCCTGCTCGCACTGCTTCCCTTTTCCACCTGCCTCGTCCTCCTCCCCCCTTCCCCCCCACCACTTTCGTCCTTGCCGTCGTCGTCCTCCTCCATGGCCTCCTCCTCCGCCCCTTCCTCCCGCTCCCCCATTCCTCATTGTCGCCTCCCTCCTCCTCCCCCTCCGCCCCTGCCCCTCCCGGCCCCTGCACCCATCCCCCCCATCGGTGCCCCTCCCTCCCTCCCTCCCCGCCGCTCCTCCTGGAGACCTCCGGAGGTCCGGGCGGTCGCGGGGCGCTTCCCGAACGCGCCTCCTGCGCTGCTGTTTTTGGGCGGCTCGGATCTTGGGCCTGAGAGCGGCTCCCCCTGGAGTCCGAGCCCGGAGACGCGCCTCCCGGACCCTCGGCCTTCGACCCCTCCGACTCGCCATCTCCCAGACGTCCACTCCACGTGATTTGTTCGCTGTCCTGCGTGCATTTTTTCGCAAGGTGGCCCAGGAGGCCCCCCGATGGCCCTCGCCAACAAAAATGCACACTCCGAGCGGTGCCAAGCCCGGGGCAAGCCAGGGCTGGCCCCCGTCCGGAGCTCACCGACCACGGAGGCCTCCTGGAGCCTCAGGGAGGCCCAGGCCGAACACGTTGTCGGAGAGTCGGCGTCCGGTGCTGGACCCTCCCGCCCGCCCTCCCTCCCTCGAGGGCCGCGGAGGCCCCTGGCAGGCCAATTCCTGGTGGTATTTACACCTTGCTCGTAGCAGGTTTGTGCGTCACAATCGGATTATCAGAAAGCTTAAATTTCGAATCTTTCCCTCCTGCTTTCTCAATAAAAGGCTCGCGCTCGATCGGCACTCGAAAATTGAATACACGAGGCTGGGCTTGCACTGACCTGGATCGAATCGCGAGCGCGGATCGGATCGCAGGCGGCTCGCCCGGAAACGAGCTGGGATCGGATCGCCGCGCCAGGCTCAGGCAGGCTCTGCCCGATGCGATGCCAGTGAGCACCAGACCAAACGAAACAACATCGGAATCGCGCCCGCTGGCCATCGCTCGGACGTCCAGTTCCTGTGTTTTTGTTCGGTTTCGTGCGTGGATTTTTCGCGAAATGATCAAGGATGCTCCTCGATGGTCCTCGCCGAGGGAAAAATGCACACGTCCGAGCGATGCCAAGGCCCGCCCCCCCGCCCCCCCGCCGCGGCGATTCGAATCGTATCGCACCGGATCGCCAGGACATGCGACAGACTGTGCTTTCCTTCCGGGGCCCCCGGTAATCCCGACCCTTTCCCCAGGGCCGCTTTTTCAACCCGAGACGTTTCTTGACGAATCCGGGGCTCGGTTTAGGTCGGGCACGTCTTCCTGCAGGCGAATTTGTGTTGAGGAAAAATTTGCATTATTAAAACATATTCAAAACATGTAATCGAAGCATCTTCCCTAGACTATGTTTCAAACTATGTTTCCCATCCATCCTGTGGTGTTGGGTCCTCGTTTTGAAGAGACAGCGCAGCGCCCCGCGTTCCTCACTCCTTCCTCCTCGCCTCCCTCCCTCCTCGCCCTCCTCCTTCCGCCTTGCGTTTCGCCCACCCAGTACAACGTTTCGTGGCCCCAAAGAGAGCTCCACCGAAGTGGCAGGGTCCGCATGGCGGCCCCGCGATTTGGCGCACCCCTCACACGCTTCGTGGCCTCACATGGAACTCCACCGAAGGCCACGGTGGCATGGTCCGCATGGCGGCCCCGCCCCATTTTGGCGCACCCCTCACACGCTTCGTGGCCTCATATGGAACTCCACCGAAGGCCACGGTGGCAGGGTTCGCATGCCGGCGGCCCCGCCCCATTTTGGCGCACCCCTCAGACGGTTCGCGGCCCCATAGGGAGCTCCACCGAAGGCCCCAGTGGCAGGGTTTGCGTGGCGGCCCCGCCCCATTTTGGCGCACCCCTCGTAGGGTCTGTGGCCCCATAGGGAGCTCCACCGAAGGCCACGGTGGCATGGTCCGCATGGCGGCTCCGCCCCATTGTTTTGGCGCATCCCTCACACGGTTCGTGGCCCCAGAGGAAGTTCCACCGAAGACTGGAGTTTCAGGGTTCGTATAGCGGCTTCGCCCAATTTTGGCGCACCTCTCACACGGTTTGTGGCCCCATAGGGAGCTCCACCGAAGGCCCCAGTGACAGGGTTCGCATGGCGGTGTCGCCCCATTTTGGCGCACCCCTCACACGGTTCGTGGCCCCAAAGGGAGCTCCACCGAAGGCCCCAGTGGCAGGGTTCGCATGGCGGCTCCGCCCCATTGTTTTGGCGCATCCATCACACGGTTCGTGGCCCCATAGGAAGTTCCACCTAAGACTGGAGTTTCAGGGTTCGCATGGCGACTGCGCCCCATTGTGGCGCACCCCTCACACGCTTCGTGGCCCCATAGGGAGCTCCACCGACGGCCCCAGTGGCACGGTTCGCATGGCGGTGTCGCCCCATTTTCGCGACCCCTCACACGGTTCGTGGCCCCATAGGGAGCTCCACCGAAGACCCCAGTGGCACAGTTCGCATGGCGGTTCCGCCCTGTTTGAGCGCACCCCTCACACGATTCGTGGCCCCATAGGGAGCTCCACCGAAGGCCCCGGTGTCAGGGTTCGCATAGCGGCTCCGCCCCATTGTGGCGCACCCCTCACATGGTTCGTGGCCCAGAGAAAGCTCCACCAAAGGCCCCGGTGGCAGGGTTCGCATGGCGGCTCCGTGGCCCCATAAGGAGCTCCACCGAAGGCCACAGTGGCAGGGTTCGTTTGGCGGCTCCGCCCCATTGTTTTGGCGCACCTCTCACACGGCTCGTGGCCCTCAAGGGAGCTCCACCGAAGGCCACGGTGGCAGGGTTCGCATTGCGGCCCCGCCCCATTGTGGCGCACCCCTCGCACGGTTCGTGGCCCCAAAGGGAGCTCCACCGAAGGTCCCAGTGGCAGGGTTCGCGTGGCGGCCCCGCCCCATCTTGGCGCACCCCTCGTAGGGTCTGTGGCCCCATAGGGAGCTCCACCGAAGGCCACGGTGACAAGGTTCGCATGGCGGCTCCGCCCCGTTTTGGCGCACCCCTCACACGGTTCGTGGCCCCATAAGGAGCTCCACCGAAGGCCACAGTGACAGGGTTCGTATGGCGGCTCCGCCCCATTGTTTTGGCGCACCCCTCACACGGTTCGTGGCCCCCAAGGGAGCTCCACCGAAGGCCCCAGAGGCAGGGTTTGCGTGGCGGCCCCGCCCCATTGTGGCGCACCCCTCACACGGTTCGTGGCCCCATAGGGAGCTCCACCGAAGGCCCCAGTGGCAGGGTTCGCATGGCGGCCCCGCCACATCGTTTTGGCGAACCCCTCACACGATTCGTGGCCCCACTGGGAATGCCCCTTGTTTCGTACCACCTGCCGTGCGATTCTCGCACTTTGGTATGGTCGGGCCCTTCGCCAGGATCATTGAATCGGCATTCCTCCTGCATGGTTTCGCGCCCGCCTTTTAAGGCTCGGCGAAGGTCAGAGGCGGACAGCGCAGCCAAAGCCCTTCCGTCGCGATGCTGCGTCCGGAAGGCCACCGACGCAGGCGGTGGGAGCTTCAGGCTGTGGCAAGGTTCCCCCTTGGCACCCCCGGCTGTGCCCCGGGGTGCGCGCCCCTGGCAGCATTGCGCGGGAGGGCGAGGGAGAGGACGAGAAGGGGGCAGGACGAGGAGGGGAAGGACGTGTGTGTGGGGGGGGGGGGCGGTTAGAACTATATGACCCTCTGAGGTCAGGCTAGAAGAAGAAACAACGGCACACACACATACACCTTTGCGGGCTCCGCGCGGACTCCTTCGATCCGCGCGGAGCGCCAAAATCTCGTGTTTGTGCCGATGTGTCTTCTTCGACAGGCGCCCCTGCCTCCGATGAGGCCGCCTCCGGTGAGGGCGCCAAAAGTCAGGCAGGGGCGCCTGCCGAGGAAGAAAAAACGACACAAACACTAAATTGTGGCACTCCGCGCGAATCCAAGAAATCCGCGCGGACGGAGCGCCAAAGGTTTATGTGTGTGCCGTTGTTTCTTCTTCTAGCCTGCGCTCAGAGGGTCATGTAGTGCTAACCGCCCCCCCACACCACCTCCTCCCAGAGCTCTCGGCAGCTCGTCCTTCCCCTCCTCGTCCTGCCCCTCCTCGTCCTCCCCGTCGCCCTCCCGCGCAATGCTGCCAGGGGCGCGCACCCCCGGGGCACAGCCGGGGGTGCCGAGGGGGAGCTTTCCCACAGCCGGAGGCGCCCACCGCCTGCGTCGGTGGCCCTCCGGACGTGCCTCGCGCGGTGGCAGCACCGCGACGGGAGGACTGTGGCTGCGGGCTCCCAGGTCATGAAACATGGTCGGCTCGGCGCCCCTGGATACGTATATTGTCCCCCCCCCACCTCCGTGCTCCCCGCCCCCCCCGTGCTACCCCCTCCCCCCCCGTGCTCCCCCCCCCCCGTGCTACCCCCCTCCCCCCCCCGTGCTATGCGCCCCCACCGTCGCCTCCGACCTCGGGCACGCACGAAGCCACCCGGCGTCGGCGTAGCCGCCGCCGTCGCCAGCGCCATCGTGGTCGCCGTGGTTGTCGTCGCAGACGGCGCTGTCGACATGATCGTCGTCGCCGCTGCCGCCGCCGGCGTCGCCGTGGTCGCGGCCCGTGTCGTCATCCTCGTCGTGGTTGTCGTGGTCATCGTCGCGGTCAACGCCGTCGTCGTCAACTTCGTCAGTATCGTCAACGTCGTTGTCGTCAACGTCGTCAGCATCTCGTAGTCACCGTCGTCGCCAGCGTCGTCATGGTCGTCGGTCTGCCGACGCACCAAGGCCGCGCTCGCAAGGCGGGGACGCGAATGGATGGGAACCTCGACGCGCCTTGGCGTTGTGGAAAGATCCGGAGGTTGACAAGCTCCTGGATCCTGCAGAGCGTCGCCGTCGCGGGGTGAGGGACGAGCGATTCAGGAGGCAACTCCTGGGAGGTCTTCGTCAGAACAGTTGAAGAAGTGAGCCCGATTGAGGGACCACTGAGCTGCATCAAGCCGGATGGAACGGGTTTGAACCAGATCATGCGGGACTAAGACAAATGAGGCCAATAATCGACCAGGGATGTACCAGCGCCGAGTCTGAATTTAACCTCCCAGGATTTGCATCTGAAGGAGCATGAGGGCCTAGAAGGAGCAGGCAACGTAGAGGGGAGTGGGGGCGGGAAAGCGTGGAGGAGGAAGGGGAGCAGGAGTTGGAGGAGGAGGAGGAGGAGGCGGAGGAGATGAAGGAGGGTGAAGAGGACAGGGAGGACGCGCTCAGGAGGACAATGAGGACGACGACTTGTAGGGCGGACGGAATCGGACTGCGTGCAACTTCGTCGCCAAGGAGGGCTCTTCCGAGGCTTTGTGATTTCGGGCGTGGCCCGATAGTAATCTGACTGGCTGGCTGACTCGTCACGCACGTAAACAGGCCGTTGAATATCTTCGGCCGCCGAATGTCCAACCCACGCCCCAAGCAGTAATATGCTCGGCTGCCAGGTGCGCGTTCTTTGGTGGAGCCAATAATGACCAGTCGTTCATCTCGCCAACAGCTTGGTGTCGTGGCATCAATCACCTCGCTGCGTGGAAGAATTTCGTGATCAAACCACGCTCTGCCCAATCCTGCATGTTCTGAGCCGCGGCATCCTCGCAACGCGCTCGGTTGCGCGCCTTCGCTGGGGCTCTCACCCATACCATGATCAATACTAGCATGGGGGAGCGACTCTCACGTTGCTGAGGCTGACGTGGCACTGTTCATGCGATCGCCATCGACATCATGGCATCAAACAGCTGCGCATCAGCTGTGCAAGGACTCCGTATCTGCACACACGCAGAGCAATTCTGACCACTGGCGTACGTCCTCTGCATCCGGTTCGCGGTGGCGCTCCACACCGCGGTCCGAAATGGACGCCACAATGCTCTGACAGGCCACCTTCCGAGGAAACAACACGTTGGCGTAATGAGTCATGATGGCCACAACCATATCCAGTAGCTTAGGCTCACTGGCCTGGGCTCTCACGTGAGCGTTGCGCCTCGCACGGCTCACATACTGTCCCCATTATCGCGGGCCTACCATTCCACGATATCTTGCGGCAGGACCCAGAAAGGTGAAGCACACCTGGGCTTCCAGAGTACCGGGAGAACACGTCGGAGATGGAGGCTTTGCTGTCCATGATTCGCCCATGAGTCTACTGCATGCTGCAACCTGATGTAACATGCCGCGAGGACGCCCTTTTCGAAGCTCGTCTTGCCTTGGCTGCCAGCATTCTGAGAGCACAAGCCCACAATGGTGGCTCGTTTCTCGGCGAACTACCGACTGGGCTGCATCGTCAGAGTCGCTGCAACAGAGCGGGAGTGAAGGTTGAGCGTCTTCTCACCCTTCAGCACAACACTGTCTTCGATGGGCGTCCGTACGTGCGGCGTCTGCTTGGCTGAATCGCCGCCACTTCGTACATTCATGGAGTTGGTTGCCGACAGCGTTGGGACACCCCATGCGCCTGGGTAGCGCCCCGCTCTGGACAGGCGCAGTGGGCTGCATGTGGACCAGCATCCGACGAAGGTCTCGAGAGCGCGGGGCCATCTCAAACTTCTCGTGCACCAGCTCGGGAATAACGCGCACGTCGCATGCGACAACGTTCAAACGATCTTCGAAGCCACGCAGGAGTGATCCGCGCTGGGGCTCGGTCACCAACATGCGACACCAATGTGTACAGCTGCACGGCCATCGTGACCCGAAGCATGTCCTGGGGATAGCTCGGCGGCTCCAAACATCACTTTGGTGATGACGCACTCGCCAGCGCAAGAGGGACAGCACATCCACAATGCTGTAGCTTGTGACTCTGAGTGATTGCAGCGCGCCGCTTCTCGATCCATGGCACAGGGGTCCAAGGGAATAACTTCCATGTCACTGTGGCCCTGGGAAGAAGTTGGCTTCTCCGCTAGAGATTAGATTAACTGTTGGCGACTCGACCAGCTCGCGCGCCTTGCAATCCGAGCACTCCGACAATAAAGGACGCATTCATGTAAACGACTTGGTATCACACAAACACACACACTTGGCCTTTTTTATGAATTTGAAGCTTGAACATACGCTGCGGCCCATGCAGGAAGACGGTGCGACGAGACAGATCCTAAGCGAGATCAAGAAATTTGATCTGCGGATGCAGACAAAGATGTGGACGGGGAAAGCGAGATGCTAACGGGGAGGGGAAAGAAAACGGAGAGCGAAAATGGTACGGAGGAAACGGAAGAATAACGGCACGCCGAGGTGATGAAGATGAAGGGCATAGGTTTACTCACACCGAGACGGACAGAGAGGATGAGCGGGATGGAGGTAAGAAGGAGTAGGAGCACTATTGGGAGACGAATTGAGACGTGTGACATGATTGGAATAGTATGACGATCAGAGTGATGCAAGCAGCAATGCTTTGACTACTGATGATTCGAGTGGTGATGGCAATCACGGTGATCAGGATGTGCAGAACGAAACAGAAAAGCGTCGATGAACTTCCAACAGGAGGAAGGAAGAACTATATCCTACAGGACGGCGGTGCAGATGACAAAACGGAAGAACTACAGTAAGAAAAGGAACATGCAACAACGGTGACTGCGGATCTCACGAGGGTGCAGTAAGGAACGATAGGTGGGCGCTGACAATGATGGGGAGAAGGGATGCGGGAGAGGACGAGGCACACAAGGGGATACCCATACTTACCATGCAATCGTTCAGTGAGTGTGTGCGCGCACAGAAATACAAAGTGATACGCAATCTAAGCGGGAGCGGGAGAGCAAGGGATGATGAAGTGGAACAGGGAGGCGATCAGGAAGGGCAGTGGCAATGACGAGAGCCATGAGGAAGGATGATAGTGTGTGGGGAAGAAGGACCGTGTGTGTGCGCGCGTGTGTGTGTGTGTGTGTGCGTGTGTGTGTGTGTGTGAGAGAGAGTGCGTGCGTGCGTGCGTGCGTGCGTGCGAGCGTGCGTGCGTGCGTGCGTGCGTGCGTGCGTGCGTGCGTGCGTGTGTTTGTGTGTGTGTGTGTGTGCGTTTGTGTGTGTGTGTGTGTGGGTGGGTGGGTGGGTGGTGGGGTGGGGGGGGCGAGTGACCGGTCGAGGACGCGGAGGAGAGCGGGAGTACACAGGGAAAGATGGGGGCCTGGTGGAGGAGGTGGGGGATGCGTGGAGGAAGGCGAGGGGAGAAAGGACACGAGGAAAAGAAAGGGAGGTAGCGGAGGAGATGGGTGGGGGGTGAGATGAGACTATTGGAGCGGGTCGAAAACATGATGATCATTCGTAGCACGATGCATTGGAAGGAAGACAAGGAGGAGTCCGAAGGGATTAGGAACACGATGAGGAGGCCGAAGGGATTTTGAGGTACAGGACAGGTGGTGGCATGAAGGCGGCGGCGAAGGAGGCGGAGGAAGGTGGACGGGGAGGAGGGGGCGGGAGGAGTGAGACAGGGAAGATTGGCAGAAGGGGGGCGAGGAGGAGACGGCAGAGGATGGGGGAAGGGCGGGCGAGGACGGGGGGGCACGCCGAGGACGAGGTGGATCACTGACCAATTTGCCAGAACAGTCCCTGGGCCGAGGAGGGATTGTCAAAGGGGAAGCGTCCGCCACCTGGGGAACCCCCCCTCGCAGCCTGTCCAGGCTGGCTGCTCACGAGAACGAACCCTGGCTGGCAGCCCAAGGGGCGACGGGGGAGGGTCGAGGAGGGAGGAGGGGAAGGGGCGAGGGAAGGGAAGGGTGGAGGGGGGGAAGGGAAGGGGAAGGAGGGGAAAGGGAAGGGAAGCTGGGGAAGGGGCGATGGAGGGAGGGGGAGCGCAGGGGCCCGGGGCAGAGGGGAGGGCTGGCCCGCGGAGGCGGGGGGGGGACGGGCAGGAGGAGTCCTGCAGATCGCGCTCCCCTCCTCGCAGGCACCCACGGCCTCCACCGCCTTCCGCTCCTCCTCGGAGGGCCACAAAATCCCCCCCCCCATCAGAACCACCCCGACAAGCCAGGCCGTTCAGCAAACGCTCCCGAAGAAGGAATCGAACAGGGCCAGGCTTTTCGTAAACGCCCAGGGCCGCCTAATGGACGCCACTTGTCCGGTCTGGGTGGTTTCTTCTCCCTTGACTCCTTGCGCAACTTGATGCCCCGGGCGGCCGTGAGGTCGTAGTCTTTGCTGGCCCCGGTCACGGCCCGGCCGCGCGCAGAGAGGGGCCCCGGGCAGCAGTGATCTCTGGCCGTGGTTTCGGCTTCGGCCGTGGTGCGCCTCGCAGCGCCCTGGACGTAGCTCACCCGAGTCCCAAGGTCCCCAGGAGGCCCCCCTTCTCCTCCTCCTCCTCCTCCTCCTCCTCCTCTTCCTCCTCCTCCCCCTCCTCCAACTACTTGCCCTCCCTGTCCTCCATCTTCTCCTGCTTTCTCTTCATCCTCAACATTCTCCCCCCAGAGATCTCACGACGGCTGGGGGGCTGCATCGTCCAGATCCGGGGCGTCCAAGAGGGGGCCGCCCAAGAGAGAGGCTCGCAAATCATCGCCAGAGGCCTGTGCGCGGGCGAGGGGGGACCAGAGGACGGACGTGCTGCAAGAGGAGGGGCCCTGAGATCTGAGGAAACATCATGGCCCCCGCCATGATGTCCCCACCCCCCCAGGCCGTCAGCTTCCTCCTGGACGCTCCCCCGGCCAGCGCCACGCACCGGCGGCCGGGAAGCAGCCGAGGGAGTCTGCACTGGATGGGCCCCGCGAGAAAAAACCGCTCGGGAGGGCAGTGCGACGGCAAAGGCGCTTCACATCGGTCCCCATGCTTAGGTCGGGCGTGTCCTGCTACAGGCGGATTTTGGACGAAAAACAAGCGATAGCCAGAAAATGATCAAAAATTGTCAAAGATGGTCAAAAAGTCGTTCCCCTATTTTTGTTGGGCTATATTTGAATGTTCATCCTGTAGGGTCGTAGAGGGACAAGCCAGGCTTAACCCCAGGCAGACCTCTGCCGCGGTCGTCGAAGTGGCTACCTGTTCGAGGCGCGCCTGGCCGTGGCGAACAGGCGCGGGTTGGGGGGCTTTTTCTGCCCCCTGACTTAGAGGAGCCCAAGGGCACAAGAATACATACACGCGAACCCCAGGCCCAGGATTCCCCATATTTTCCGGTACGTTCAGGGTTTTCGTCTTCCCCGCCACTTCCCACATGTTCCCATCTTTTCCTGGGAATCGAAGATTCATTCTGCCTGTGCGTGTGTTTCCCCTCCTGCTGCCTGCTGGCTGGAACCAGGGTTCGACGCCTCTCGAACCCTGGTCCGAGTAGATGGGGGGTTGGAGGAACACGCCCCACCGCCGATGCATCGGCGATGCATCGGCGACGCTGGCGATGTGTCGGCGAGGTCGGCGTTCAGGAAATCTAGCTCTGACGAATCAGCAACACACACACACCCATACCCATAGGGGGATCGGAGAGGGCTATGGGTACGTGTTGTCGGATGGGGGTCCCCGCTCGAACGGGAGCGTTCCCCAGGGTCCGACAACCCGCACCCGTACCCCTAGCCAGTCCTCCTCCCAACGACCCCCCTATGGGTATGGGTGCGTGTTGTTCGTTCGTCCAGCTCTGCATCGAGCCGCATCGCGGATCGCATCCTCCGACCCCCCTCGGCCAGTCGGACCCCGGCCAGAAGCACACCCCTCGAGAACGCGAGCGATGCCCCTCGTCGGTCGAGACGCACAAGAACACCCAGGGGGGTACCCTCCCCAGGATGCACAAAAGAGCATCCAGCAGGCACAAAGAGCAGCAGGGTGCCCTCTCTCCGAGTCGACTCCTCCCCCTCCTCCTCCTCCTCCTCCTCCTCCTCCTCCTCCTCCTCCTGCCTCGATCTTATACCTCGGCCCGCAGTGTGCTCGGACCCCACGCGGGAGGCCTGGAGGTGCCGGGCCACCTCCCCCCCCCCGAGACCACCTCGGCGGAGGGCCGCTCCTGCGCGCCGCCGCATGAGATACGAGGCCGCCCGCGGCCCGTCCTGGAAGGAACCCAAAGGTGCAGCAGCAGCAGCAGCAACTCTCGGAGGTCCGGGCGGATCTCTGTCCACGAGGGGCGGGCGTGTCCACGTCCACGCCTCGTGTCGGCGTCTGGATCGCGGGGCGCGATCCCGCGGAGACGCGGTCGTAGGGGCACGTGCGGCGCGGGGCATCCGCGAGAAGGCGGCGGGTGTCCGCGGGGTCGTGGCACAGGGGCCCACTCCGCGAGGCCGTGGATGCAGATGTGTCTTTCGCGTACGACGTCTTGGACCTGCATTGGACAGCCGTCCCTGGCGCGCGGAGCGCGCCAGGGGCGGCGCCAGAGACGCCGCCAGGGGGGCCCAGCGCAGACTAAAGACATCTGCGCGGACCTCTGACAGTTCACGGTCGGGAACTGTTGTATGGCGTGTCGCCGCGGCGGCCCCGGCGACACACCATGCCCTGCGAACGGATAGCGTGACGCCACGCTCCGCGAGGCGGGAGGCTCGGAAATGCTCGGAACGTTGACGCCTAGGGGCTGGGAAGTGGACATCGTGTCCCACCAAAACGTGGTGGGCAAGATCCGGCGGAGCGGCACGCTTTCTAAAAGTTCACGACCGTACATTCAACGCGTACAATACCTAAGGATCAACGAAGGATGCATGGCCCTGGAAAGCCATTTCGACACCTGTCGAGCAGGGCGCGGCCAGAGACTGCAAGGGGAACCTTGGAGAGACGTTCACCCTTACCATGCGCAGCCTCAACGACTGTCTGTTTCTCGGGAGCGGCCAAGAGGGGGGTGTCCAAGAGGGGGGGGTGCAAATCATGACCGTCGGCATGTGCGCGGACCAGCGGGGGGGCCAGGGACGTAATGACATAAGAAGAGGCGCCATGACATCAGGGGAACTATCATGGCCCACGCCATGATATCCACCCCCCCCTAGTCATCACCCCCCTCTGTTCCGCCCCCGAGTTTCTGCCGCCTTTTTCTTCTCCGACGTCCCAGCCGGTCTCGAAGGACACCGCGCTCAGCGTGTCCCGGGAGTCCTGGCCGGGCGGCGCGGGGGTTGCCGCGGCGGGGCGCCTCGGGCGCGCGTGTGCGCGCGCCAGGGGGGTGCGCCTGGCACGACCGTGGGCGTTCGCTGCGCTCTCCTCCTCCGCTTCCTCGTCATCACCACCATCATCATCGTCATCACCATCATCATCTTCATCATCATCACCATCATCATTTTCATCACCATCATCATCACCATCATCATCATCATCATCACCATCATCATCAGCATAATCATCATCAACATCATCAGCACCACGATCATCAGCACATGCATCATTAACCTGATCACTATGACCATCACCATCATCACCATCTTCAACACCAGCATCATCAGCATCATCCCCGTCCCCATCCTCATCCTCATCTTCAAAATCATCAGCGTCACCATCATCATCCGCCGCCTTATCACAGCCATTGCCAGCATCACCCTGACCATCGTCATGGCCTCGTGTTTACAGCAGGTGCGCGCCAAAAGGTCGTGTGTGTGTGTGTGCGCGTTGGTGCCAAGTTCCATCGCCTCACCGCGCAAGCCGGGGCCCCGCCGTCCAACGGGCTCGCGGCAGGACAGCACGAACCATGGCCATATTTCCACACGGCCAGTCCACGCGCCCGTCACGGGCCCAACATACACCCCTGGCCCGCGGCCCCGACGGTTTGCAAAAGGACAACCCACGGCCCAGAAGGGGTTGCAGTGGGCTGCCAAGGGGGCCCCTTTCCCAAGGATGCCATGGGGGACCCTCGGGGTCGAAGCCCCGCCTTCGGCGAGGGGTGGCGCAAGGGTCAACTGAATTCAGGGGTGAACGCGGCCCTCCGGGGCTGTCTCTGAAACCGCCTAATCTCAGACCTCGAAAGTGAAGCGAGGACCTTCGTAGCACGAGACGGGCATGGTCAAACCCATGCTCCTCAGGCCGAAGACAGCAGATGTTCGGGGGCAGCTGGCGGGATCGGCCCTGGGCCCAACCAGTTTCAGAAGTAACTGTCGCGCTTGCCAGTGTCTACGGCAGACGTGCGCCACGGCGTCGCGCTTGCGCGTGCGCGCTGGCGCCACATTCGCTCGGCCCGTCTCCAGGAAACCCTGGCTGGTGGGGATATTTTTTTGGGTCGCGGCCGCCAGCGAAGAGCGCAGGCGGCGAACAGGGTGTCCAGGCCGACGGGCTAACCTAATTAGCTGCTGGGCGGCACTGGCCGGCCAGGCCAGCTCACAAAAGCAGCTGGTGGGGATACTTTTTGTTGGTTGGCGGCTCCAGGACAAGGGTCAAGAAGCGGGATAAACGGCTGGGGCACATGCCGTAGATAATTGGCCAAAGCAGCGCGTAAGCGAGTGCACGTGCGAGGGACAAAATGACCCTCATTAGAAGTGATGCAAGGGACAGATGACCCTAATTGAGCACGGCAAACCGATGTAGACGTCCCGACGGGTGGAGACGCCACGCCGCGACGTGCCGCGGTAGTTGCGTCCAGCGTGGAGAAGTCGCACCACACGACGCAGCGAGCGACGGCAACAGCTGTACGGCTAGCCATGTGTACTGTAGCAGCGCGGGGAAGTCGCCCTGTCGGCGCCAAGCTCCGGCCGAGACACACGGAAGCTGGTGGGGATACGCAAAGCGTCAAGAGTTGTCTCGAAGACACTGCCGACCAAAACTTTGGAAATCATGCCCGGAGGAAACGGAAAATACAGCGTGCCAGCCGGCAGCTGACGCTTGCCCGGGCGCGCCAGCGTCCTGGTTTATCAGAGAGTCTCCGTTTAGGGGGGCCCTGAGCCCAGACTGTTGCAGGAGAGCTTGGTGCAGAGATGTGGGTGACCCAAAAGGGGGTCCAGCTGCAATGGGGTGGTGCAGTAGATTTGGGGCAGATGTATTGCAAATGCACTGCGCCTGAGAATTATACTGCATTGCATTGCCACTCGTGTATTGAACGCGAAAATCCAGCAGGACATGTGCGCTCCGGAATGTATCGCACGCCCCACATGTATTGCAACCCCACAAAGTGATTGAATCCAGTCTCTTGCACCTCCCCCTTGTCGCTGGGCCCCCTTTTGGGTCAACCCGACGAGAGGAGCGAACGCAGAACACAATCCTGCACGCACACGCCGTGCTCCGCCCAGCGCCGCCCCGGGTCGGCCGCTTCCGTCCCCAGGACGCTGTTCAGGGCCACGTGGAGATTCAGATACCTCATCCAGTACCACTCCCCGCAAGGATGCACCTCGAAGAAGGAGATCGGCGCCAGCCAGTTCACGAAGCGAACTGCCTTATCGTAAATCCAATACGCTGCTGCGTGCAATCTGCTTCGGCTCGCCCAGCCGCAATCGTTGAACTGTCCGTTCAGGGCCTCGATGCCGTTGAGCTTTAGTCTCAACAGGTACGCTTCGTACTCCAGCGCACCCCGATAGGCGGCAGGTGTGTGAGGGCCCCTTCCCCCATTCCACACACGATATCTGCCCAAGAGGGACCAAACTTGTCCCTGCCTGCCTTGGTAGGACTAGCAACGTTTAGGCCTCCAAACATGAGCCAACGACCCTGCCTCGTCATCGTTCGTTCTCCTCGTCTAGCATATTCCCAACGTCCTCCGGCTCTGAGATGAGGTCCACATCCGCCACCGTGCCTCCGGACACGGAGTGGGCGTCTCCCCAGGTCTTTTGCCTAAGCCTCTGAGCCTCAATCCTCACTCCGGAGGGTTCTCCAAGGGCTCTGGACTCCAAATTCCGAAACCACGTGTGGCTTCCCGCGTGCTCCCTGGGTTTCGAGAAATGTTGCCACATGTTTTTTTGTCGGAAACAAGGAGGCTCCAACACGGGCCAAGAGCTCCCGACAAGGTGCCCAAGACGGTCCAAGAGGGCCCCGAGACGCCAAAGAAGGGCCCAAGGCGCCCAAGGTGGCCTCAAGATGGCCCAAGAGGCCTCCAAGACGCACCAAGAGGCCTCCAACAGGCCTCCTAGAGGGCGTCAAGAGGCAACACATACTGATGCCCCTAAGGTTGTGGAAGGATGTTGGCGTTCTCGCCTTTTCGGGTTTCCGACGCTCCAAGACGACCCAGGAAGCCCCCAAGACCACCCCAAAACGGCCCAAGAGACCTCCTAGAGGGCTCCGAGACGGCCTCAGAACGCCACGAAACCGGCCCGAGAGGCGCCCAAGACAGCCCAATAGGGCCCCAAGACGGCCCCGAACGGGGTCCGAGAGAGGGAGCACGAACCGAACATCTGAGACCCCCAAGAGGCCCCCAGGAGGCCCCAAGAGGCCCCCAAGAGGTCCCAAGAGGCCCGCAAGACGCCCAGAAGAGGCCCCTAGAGGCCCCAAGAGGCCCCCAAGCGGCCCCCAAGCGGCCTCCAAACTGCACCCAAAAGACACCCGAGAGGCCCCCCACGAGATCCCAGCGAACAACCAATAGGCTTCATACCCACAACCCAGGCATGGTGGCGGGATGGGCCGAAGGCCATTTGATCATAGCCGCCGACAAACACTGATGCTGCAATACGCACTCCCGTCCCAAGTAAGTCCCTCAATCGTCCACGCAAGTACTTGTCCAAGCACTGGGAACACGCGGCGGAAAGCCCAATGAACCTGCATTGTCAAAAAGCCTTCTGTGTTTGAAGTCCGAAGCACCCGCGTAGCGTCACATCAGAACAACGAGTTTGAGAGCAGGGCACCCTCCATCAATAAAAGGAATGCGCGGCGCAGAGGATCCCTTGAACGTGAACGCCCTCGTCATACAGTACGAGGGGTCCCAAGTGAGAGCTCGGGTGAAGACGCCACTCCCAACACCCCGTTAAGTGTTGACCAACTACGCCAAACGTTACAGTCTTGTCACTAGGGGGAGCAAACGAAAACAGAGTGCTTGTAATGGGACAGACCTCTCTGCGTGCACTGCTGATGCCTCAAAACATGCGGACTTAATTGGGGAAACAGCAATCATGGAATGCCCAACCTTGTACATCCGAGCGTCAGTGGAATTATGAGAGTGATACAACCTGTAAGTTCGCCTCGCAAGATGTCCGACGATCTTCCTGGATAGCTCCTAGGAGAGCTAAGAGGGTTGTAAGATAAGAAGCTGGGAGGCAAGACTACGAGAGCCCTCCTCCGAAGATCCTGGTCGAACATCCCCGCAACGGCTTGCTTGAGGCTTGAGCGTGTCCCGGTAAACGTTTTCCTACTCGTTCCAAATATGCATGCCAGAAGCCTTGCCGCGGCTCCGTCGAAGCTCCTTTGGAGCTCTCGCGAAGCTCCTTTCCCCAACAAGCACGCTCCCCAGGCATGCGTTCCAGCGTCCTTGCATGCGTCTCCCAACGCTTGCAGGCTCCCCAGGCATGCTTTCCAACGTATCGTCCAGGTGTTGGAAGCTACAAGTGCACCTGTGAGTACCGCAATTGTAAGTGTTGTCTTCGGTGGAGCTCTCTTTGGTGCCACGGTACGTGTAAGGAATGTACCAGCATGGGTGGTGTGAGCGCATGCAAACGCTGTCATTGGGATTTTCGGTGGGGGTCCCTATGGGGCGACGAATCGTGTAAGGGTATACCGCAATGGGTGCGGCGGGCGCATGCGAACACCGCCACTGCGGCCTTCACTGGAGCTCCAAGGAACGATCGAGGGATGTATCCAAAATTGCGGCGCGGACGCGTCTGAGTGGTGAGCCGATAATGGTTGGAGCGGACGCCTGCGAACGCAGCCAGTGTGGCCTTCAATGGCGCTTCCCGTCGGACCGACGTGTGATAGGCGTGCCAAAAGAAGCGGTGCGGGCGCATGCAGGGGGGGGGGGAGTCCGCGCGCGCAGCCCACAGCCACTGCCGCAACGGAAGGCGCAACGCAAGGGAGGGGGGCCGCCACGCGCTCGGCGGACCTGGCCCACTCTGCATGGAAAACCGCAAAGCAGCGGGGCGGGGGCCGCGCGGGCGCACAGCCCACGGCCCATTCTCATGGGAAACGCAGCGCAAAGGGGTGAACACTTCCGCGCCCACGGTGGCCCTGGCTCATTCTGCATTGGAGTGCGCAGCGCAAGGAGGTAATGGCCGCGCGCGCAAGCGCTCGCGCAGCCCATGGCCCATTCTGCATGGGAAGCCACAACACAAAGGGGTTGGGGCGGCACCGCGCGCGCGGCGGCCTTAGCCCATTCTGCTCTGGAAGACGCAGCGCAGAGTCCCATTTGCATAGGGAAAGCCAATGCAAGGGCACACTGTGGGCACGTTGACGATACTTCACTGTGGATGTGTACTGGGTGCAGTCCCACTGCAGTGTTACCATTGTGTACCGATGCGCCACGCACCTCACCTGCCCACCCCTCTGTTGCGGTAGAACCAGCGGCGCCTCACCATTGCCCTCCAGCTGATTCCAAGCCCCGAGAAACCTCTTACCTGCAACCCAGGCGCTATGGCGAGATGGGCCGAAGGCCAATCGATGTTTGCCCTGGGTAATTGGTTCCCCGCCGCGCGTAACCAGACGCTGCGATCACTAACAATCCCCCAGGTCGCGCCGACACACTTTCGCGGGGGGGCGGTTGGGCGGTGTCCGGCTGCGGAGCGCCTCCCGA
This sequence comes from Prorocentrum cordatum, assembly GCA_963575745.1. NCBI lineage: Eukaryota > Dinophyceae > Prorocentrales > Prorocentraceae > Prorocentrum > Prorocentrum cordatum. The sequence continues at coordinate 713,783 of CAUYUJ010017704.1, read as the reverse complement.
TCACTGTCGCCCAAGGAATTGATGCGCTCGAACTCGTCCCGCCAGCGGTGCATCGTCCGGCTGCCGTGGGCGGCGGCGATGAAGGAGGTCTCGAAGAGCATGCCGAATTGAGGATGTGGGGAGGAAGGAGGAGGAGGAGGAGGAGGAGGAGGAGGAGGAGGAGGACGAGGAGGAGGAGGAGGAGGAGGAGGAAGATGAGGAGGAGGAGGAGGAGAAGGAGGAGGAGGAGAAGGAGGAGGAGGAAGAGGAACTAGAGGAGGAGAAGGTGGAGGAGGAGGCAAGACAAAACTGGGGCGGGGGAGGCCCGCGTGCAACCACGTCTTGCAGCCAGAGACGGACACAATTACCAACATCGGGAGGCGAGGGAGGGAGGGAGAAGAGGGGAAGGAGTAGGATGAGGAAAAGTCCCTGCGATGGCTGGGCAGACGCCTATCAGCAGGAGCGGCACTGCAACTGCACGGCTGTGAGACACATAAAACAGCAACGCGCGTTCCCTGTACACCGCGACGCCCCCTGCAACAGCAAGATTGCCAGAGGAGGCTGTGCGGCGACTGACCACACAGGCTGAAATGGGCGGCCTGTGCAAGGGCGAAGAGCACACATTGCAGGACAAATCTGTTGTTCGCGTGCGCGCAAAGAGCCAGGCCTCAAAGTAGGAGCTCGACCACAAGACACCTCCCACAAGAAAGCCAGCTCTGAGACCCCACGACGTCAATTCCTTGGGCGTGGGAGCGTCACGCCCTCCATAGCAAAACCATCGAAACCTAAGGCGCCTTGGAGGCAAGCAGGGCGTTTCTTGGCAAGGGGTTCCTCTGCGCCCAATTTCAGAACATGGCCCCCGGAAACACTGCAGGCTCCGCAGTCGCGGCCGGGGGCCTCTGCAAGTCTCGACCTCCGCGCCCCGCCCGCCCGCGCCGCCTCCACCGCCCCCCCCCGCCCCGCGGACGGCAGCGCGCAGCGGGTCGGGCGCGCCTGCGCCATCTCCGCCGCCGGGGCCACCTTCCGGACAGGCAGCCTGCAGGGAGACTTGACTGACCTCCGGGGAAGGGGAGGGGGGCCTCGGGGGAGCAACGGAAAAACCAATCGGCCAGCCCTTGTCTGAGAGCGCTCCTCGCGCGCCTTGCTGACACTGAGCGCGCGGGGCGCATCAGCTCTCCAGGCGGCGAGCCCACGCGTTGCATCGCCGCCTGTGCTCGGACAGCCTGCCAGAAAAGATAGCTCGCGCGCCGTAGTCTCAATCGGCAGCATAGTTTTCGGAGGCTCTCGAAGCTGCGGGGTCCCGCCCTCGGGTTCGAGCGCTTTCGTCGGCCCAGCAGCAGACTGCTCAATCCAAGCAAAAACGCGACGCGGCCCTCCGAAAACATGACGCGCGCATATCCTGCAACACCTTTGCGGCCGGGCGACTGCGGGCGCCTGCCTTCGCGAAAAAGTCGGCCCGCTTGTTGCCGGGAAGGCGGGAACATCAAGCGACTCGCCAGCCAGCAGGCCCTCCGTCCGGCGGCGCCCTGGGGCCCGCTCGAAAAAGAGAGGGGTTTGACGCTCGCGCACGGCGCGCGCCTTTTTCCAAACAACCGCACGCTTGGCCCGCGATCCTCCCGCGGTGGCAATCCACTCGCGCTCGTCTCTCGCGAGGTTGGAACGGCCTGAGACGATGCGGATGGGCCGAGCTGCAACCTCCAGAGCTTTCTTCATCAGCTGCGTGGTGCACGGGCCCGTGGGCGGTCTGAAACTGGCCAGGCTAGGCCCCGTAGATCGCGCGCACAGGCATGCTAGAAGCATCTGTCTCGACCCGCAGGCCAACCACGCCCGGCAAGGCCTGGCAGCGATGAGGCTTGGTCCGGGCCGCGCGGACACCGCCCAGCCCCGAACTCCCCGCTGGTTTCCCCGCCCCAACCACGGGATGGCAATCGTTGGCAGGCCCAGGGGAAGGCGGCGAGGGCGGTGGCCCATAGCCACGGAGACGGTTGTCCTTGCCTTCGGGCTGATCGCATCGCTCGGTCAGAACTCGCATGTGCTCGAGGACGACATTTGGCGGCCTGCCCCCCCCCCACAGGGTGCGAATTCTTCGCGACCGTGCCGCTGCGGCGTTTCCGCGCCCAGTTCAGCATCGCAGGCAAAGCGCATTGCGGATCCGCGAAGCTGGATAATTCGAGGCCTGACTGAGGCCCAAACTCCCGCGCCCCAGAGAACCCTGAGGGCCCCACCCCTGCCGAGCCTCGTTGGACTGGCGAGCATGCCGCAGGGCCCTTTTCCAGCAAAGCCCCCCCTGCCGACTGCGGAAGGCGCTCTGGGCTCAGAGCCGGCTGCCTTCTGCGAGCGCCCGCTTGGCCCGAGCGTCGCCAGGGCGCTCCCATAGCAAGTCAATCTGGCCACCGCGATCGGCTGCGCCCGGGCGAGACAGCATGAACCAACCCACGCGCAGAAAGGACACCCAATCAAGACGCGCACAAGACGCGCGGTGCTGAATTTGATCTTCGATCGCCGCCCATGCCTCGAGCAACTGATTTCGTTTCGCGCGCGAGTCCCGACTGCAAGGGACAAGCCCATGCAGAATGGGCGTAGCAACGTCAACCACACGCTCATGCGCGTTATCCTTCTGGCCGGCTAGGTACCTAGCACGGTGCGAGACGCGGCTTGGGTTTCGCCCCGTGCATTCCATCAGCGAAGGTCCGATGCGCCCGAACGGGCGAGTCGGCGGCGCCGGGGGCCCCTGGCCTGCGTCCAGCTGCAGCGATGGGCCCCATTCCTCAAAGGGCCTTCATGGCCTGCGCCGCCGACGGATATGCGCTCCAAACCTTGCAGGTCTGCGACGTCGACGTCTTGACTCGGGCCTTCTCCTCGGCCCGATGGGCCGGGCGCGTTGAGCGCTTGGCGCAAACCCCAAACTGTTTATCGGCCTACTAAGGCTGGCTCGACCCGCGGCGGCACCGGCCACGAGCCCGCTCTCAGAAGCACGTGCCAACAAACCATGGCAGAATGCGCGCGCAGCGCAGGTCAGACGGCCAGCCTGGCCCCCCGAGCCCCCGCCCCCCCCCCCCCGCCCCCCCTCGACGCCGAGGTGCAGGCTGGTGAACGCTGGCATCGTGCGCTAGAGCTTGCGGGGTCACTGCCGGGCATTGAGCCACCGCCTGCACTTGCGCGCGCCTGCCACCCATTTTGAGCGCGGCGGGCGTCGCGGAGCAACCGACCAACATGCCGGCGGAAGAACGCGCTGGGCGCAAGATGGCGGAGGAAGCCTTCACGCGCCGAAGTTCCCAGGTAGGTATGGATCGCCACGCGCGCTCTAGCCTCATCTAGCAGCGGCGGCAAACTTGCCTTCCTATAGCTCATCATCGCGCCTACGAACACCGAAGGCGCATCGTGAAGGGCCAGCCATCAGCACCCGTCTCTGGCCCCCTAGCTGGGGAGGTTGCGCCTCTGCGCCCGCGCGCAACTTGGCGCCGACCACCTCCTGCCGAGGCAAACCTCGCTCCATTCCCGAAATAATCTGCGGCCCAATCTCCGCAGCTGACGCTGACATCTGGGGCGGTCTATCAGAGATGGCACAGGCGTTGCCCTCGATGGCTTCGCGCAGGCCCCCGATGCCCGGTTAGCTCAAGCACTCTAGCCCCTGCTCGAACATCGCGGGCGCCCGAGGCTCTTCCTCGCGAAGCATCTGCCTTTCTACTTGGGCCCTTGCGAATAAGACGCCCGAGATCGCTCGCGCGTTTGTGGCGCCGCTGAAGCGCCGCCTGATCAACCCAGCCCTCCAGTTGCCCAAGAGACCCTGTCAACCTAACAATGGCCTCCGTGGCCCATCTCGGGCGCCTTGCCCACCTAGCAGCGACGCGCCGGGCCCTCTCGGCCTTAGACGCGCAGTCGCGCTTGCGCAGGGGGCCCCGCAGGGGCCCGGCGAGGATCAATCCAACAGGCCTAGCAGAGCGCCTAAAAGCTGAACCATTCACTGAATCGCGGAGGCGCGGCAAACCGAACTGCAGTTGCGCGGCCGCAGCGCCCCAGGCCACTCGCGACGAAGAGATGTCAGCAAAGCCATTCCACGACATCATTGACTACGCGCCGCCGCCCGGGAAAACGCAAACATCCTGCGGCTTGCGCACTGGGAACATGCCGGGGGCCTTTGCACATCCTGGAAAAGACGAGGGCGCCCGTGCCCGTCGGCGGCGCGCGCGCTGGCGCGCGAGGAAACGCGCCACTTGCAGACGAAGCGCCGAACTCAAAGATGATATCTAGTAACCAATGCACCTCCCTGGGAGGCTATGCGCGCGCGGGCGCCGGCGAAGCTCCAGTGGCGCCTCCGGGGCCGCGAGACCATCTCTGGCGACCGAGGTCGGCGGGCCCCTTCATTGCAAGCGCCGGCGACAAGCCGTCGGCATCTTGCGCGCGGTTCAGGCCCCAAACGCAGCCGTGTCCTTCGCGCAATAAAGCAGCGCAGTCCTCAAACCAACGTTCGATCGCGAACAAGTCGAATGAAACCTGCACAAAGCCGCCAAGCACTCCCGAGCGAACTGGCGCGAGCAAGTCTCTGCCGCTAGCGAAGGGCATGGCGCTCATGAGCGGCGGGCGCCTTAGTCGCCATCGCGCTTCCCTTTGCTATAACTGCAAACTCTGACGGCGGTGCGCCAGCTTTGCCCCGCAAGGTGGCAGGGGCCCGCGCCCCCCGCCACCCCGCGCCCTGCGCCGGGCATGGCCCAACATATTTGCCGCAGTGCGATGCTCGTGAATCGCCGCGAGCGCGCGGCTTCAAACGCTGGGGAAATATTGCGCATGCTTCTAATCCGAACGAGTGGAAAAGGGGGATGGTACCACTGGCAATTGGGCGCTCTGCCTGCCGGGCAATCGGCCGCGCGGCCCTCTGGGGCACGGTCGCCCCGCTGCTCGGGGCTGCCTCGCACCCGCCCGCGCCCCGAACAGGAAGCTGGATCGGGGACTGGGCGCTGGCCGCCCGCGCGCCCTTGGCCAGTCTCTCCCGCCCGCCGCCGCGATGATAGGTCAGGCCTGCATGCCCCCACCACCCTGATATTCGCCAGCAGCCCCGCCGATCTGGCAACGCTGGCCCGGCGGCTCCACCCCCGACGAATCGAGGGCCACCGACCCCCGTGCTCGCGGCAGCAATCCGCCCATTGGCTGCGCGAGCGAGAGGCGCGGCGTGGGGCGGCCGTCAACCGCCCGCGCGCCCGCGGCCTGTAGCCCCGGCCTTTCGCCGCGACTCCTGACAGCGCTGAGAGCGCCATGCGCTGACCAGCCAAAGTCCGCGCAGCCGAAATTGGAATGCTCATTCGGCAACTCCGCCCCAGATACCTGAAGGGCCTGGAGGTGTAGCGTTGGGCAGGGCGTCGACCGCCCGCCCGTCCGCGGGCCGCCGCCCGCGCCTGGCGTCGCGGCCCCTGGCTGAGCCCCCAGCGCCTAGAGCCGACCCTCCGAACTGGAAATTAAGCGGCACCGCTAATCTGGGAATGCTCGCGCTGCGCACTGGGCCCCTCCGCTGCTTGGCCACCGGGAGCCGCGGACGCGCTATTGCACGTGACTGCAATCCGTCCGTCGGCGGCGCGAGCAGGAGGTGGGGCGCGAGCCAGGGCGTCGGCCGTCCGCGCGACAGCGGCCTGACGCCAACGCCCTCTACCGCGGCCCTTGGCCGAGCGGGGGTCGCCCTGCGCGGGCCCGCCGAACTGGGAATATCCCGACCCGAACAACTGGCACCGATCAAGCCAGCCGCCGCTCCTTAGCTCGGCATCCCCGACACCCGCAGCAGGGAGGCAACTCCCAACAATCAAGAATGCCACGGGGAACCATGAGTGGTGGACCTTGGCACGCTGCCCTGCCCTCGAGCCCTCCGCGCAGTCTGCCAGCTTTCCTGACGCTGTCTCTGACCGACGACTCGACGGCGTCTACGTCGCTCTTGATACTGGCTTTGGCTCGGGACTCTCGCATCTCATCCAAGCCCGCCTCGTCATCTTTCGGGATTGGCACGTCGATTCCTCAATGTGCGGGTGCGCCCCCGCCTCCGAACTGAGGTGTTTCCGCTTGGCCTCCTAGGGTTTTGGCTTCGTGGTGCGCCCCCTTTGCGTTGACCTTATCGGCTGCCTGATTCTTCTCCTTGAGCGAACGGACTTCGGCGCATGCTTGCCCCAAATTGGTGCTGAGAGTACCGCCATCGCCCAGCCATTTGAGGATGCTGCACATCTTGCCGGCCAGAATGCCAAGGGATGCCACCACCTATGGCCTTGTGCCTGGGAGGTGTGGCCAGGAACCCATAGGCACCGCAGCCGCCACTGCCCCAAGCGATGGCCAGGATGGCCTCCTCCGCCTCCATGATGACACTACTGTTCGGGCCACAATGCCTGCGTGTTGCCGAAATCCTTCTGAACACTCGTCAAGAGCTCCTCATGTTTGACCCATTTTTGCTGCGGGACATGTGGTTGGTACGCCAAAAGGTTGACTTTCGCAAGCACAGGGCTGAAAAACCCAAGCTCGGTTCGGAACATTTGTTTTCCTTCTCGACTTGCACCTCCTGCATCGCTGACACGAAGCAAACTTCCCGATCTCATTCATTATGGCTTTGATCAGCGCGCCGTTGCCGTGGTACTTCGCCCGTGCCGGCCGCCATACAATCACCGCCTCCACCCTCGTAGCGATATTATTCGGCCAGTTTCTGCTGCGTGTGCATGAGCTGCTGCTCCAATTCAGCTATCTTGCTAAACTGCCATGGGGGTGTTTCGACGCCCGCGCCCGTAGCGTGCTTGCCTGCTTCAAGCTGCTTGGGATGTGGGCCTTTGTGCGGTGACGCCGCTACCACACCGCACTTTCGACAACTGACCTGATCCGCTG
>CAUYUJ010017704.1:631958-701958 GCA_963575745.1 Prorocentrum cordatum | reverse complement strand
AGCAGTAGTAGCAGTGGTAGAAGTAGTAGCAGTAGTAGAGGTAATAGTCATGGTAGTCGCCGTCGCCGTGGTATCCGTATTGGAAATCGCACAAGCAATACCCATGATAATAGTAGTCGTGGTGGTCATAGTGGACGGAGTAGTAGTAGTAGTCGTAGTAGTAGTAGTAGTAGAAGTAGTAGTAGTAGTAGTAGTAGTAGTAGTAGTAGTAGTGGTGCTAGTAATCGTAGTGGTCGCAGTAGAAATAATAATCGTAGTAGCGCTTGTAGTAGTAGTTAATGGCAATAGAGGTAGTAGTAGTAGTGGTACTAGGAGTGGTAGTGCTAATCATCGTGGTCGTAGCCGTAGTTGTTCATAGTAGTAGTAGCAGTTGTGGAGCAATAGCGATAATGATAGCCGCCGCCGTCGTCGAAGTAGATGTAACAGTAAAACGATCAGTCCAAAGAGATGTAGCAGTAGTAGTAGTAGTCGTCGTAGTAAAAAACAGATAGTAATAGTAATAGTCGTAGAAATAACACTAGTAGTAACCATGGTCGTAGTAATAGCGAGCGTCGACGTGGTGACAGCAGCGGTAAATGTAAAAATTGTACTGATAGTAGTCGTGATGCGAATGCGAAAGATAATTATAATAGCAGTGGTCGCCATCGTGATGTGAGTGATCATGATAGTAATCGTAGTAGGAGACTAGTGGTAGTAGTTGTAGTCGTGATAGAAGAAGAAATAGCAGTAGTCATCGTCACAGTCGCAGTAGTAGTAATAGTAATAGTAGTAGTACTAGTAGTAGTAGTAGTAGTAGTAGGAGTAGTAGCAGTAGTAGTCATAGTAGTAGCAGTAGTAGTCGTAGTAGTGGTACTTAGTAATCGTAGTAGTAGTAGTAGTAGTAGTAGTAGTAGTAGTAGTACTAGTAGTAGTAGTAGTAGTAGTAGTAGTAGGAGTAGTAGTAGTAGTAGTAGTAGTAATGGTGGTAATAGTTGTAATAGCAGTAGTAGTAGCAGTAGTAGTAGTAGTAGTCAGAGTAACAGTCGTAGTAGTAGTAGTAGTAGTAGTAGTAGTAGTAGTAGTAGTAGTAACAGTCGTAGTGGTCGTATTATTATTAATAGTAGTAGCAGTCGCAGTAGTAGTCGTAGTAGTAGTAGTAGTAGTAGTAGTAGTAGTAGTAGTAATAGTAGTAGTAGTAGTAGTAGTAGTAGTAGTAGTAGTAGTAGTAGTAATAGTCGTAGTCGTAGTCGTAGTCGTGGTGGTGGCAGTAGTAGTAGTAGTAGTAGTAGTAGTAGTAGTAGTAGTAGTAGTAGTAGCAGGAGTAGTAGTAGTAGTAGTAGTAGTAGTAGTAGTAGTAGTAGTAGTAGTGGTGGTAGTAGGAGTAGTAGTCGTAGTAGTAGTAGTAGTTGTTGTTGTTGTTGTTGTTGTAGTAGCTGTAGTTGTATGATGTACGATATGCTACTTAACATGAAAAGTACGCAGCTTCGATTCGCACTTGCCCGGGCGATGATGAAGTTCGGCCTCGCCACCCCTCTCCCCCGACCAACTCTGTCATGGCCTAGCATAGTCAACTCTCAGACCACAACAGAGAAGATGCTTTCTTATGGGGGGCGCTCGGATACTCTGGTCCTCATCCTTCTCCTCATCATCCACATCTCCCCCCTCTACCCACGCTCGCTCCTTCTTCAACTCCTCCTCTCTCCCTATCCCGCTCCTCCTCCTTTCTTTTCTCACTCCTCCCTCCTCCTCCTTCTCCTCCTGACTCCTCCCATCTCCCCCCTCCCTCTCCCACTCAGGGGTGATCCACGGCACGCTGAGATTCCCAATCCAATCGGCCCGATCTGCTTCGAACCGCGGGACATTCACCGATCGAGGTTCCAACCGATGGCCCAGCTGACGACCGATCGGCGCAACGGCCGTGCCAGCGGCCTGGCAAGGCCTTGATCTGAGATCCAGGCCCCGCCGAGCTCCGCCAGCAGGACCGCCCGGAGCCAATCGGCGAAGCGGTTGTCTCGAGTGGTGGCCGTGACGCCCGCTCCCGGCCCGTGGCCCCGGAGGATCTGGGCGTCCGTCAGAAACTCGTTCCAGTTCTCGGCGTGCAGGAGGTGGATCTCGTAGCCCGACGCGTACACCTGCCACGACGCCGCGGCCAACTGGCAGATCTTCGGCAGTCTGGCCGAGTCCGGGTCGCTCCAGAAGGACCAGAGCTTCTTAGGCACCCCCCGGTGGCCAAGGGCGCTATGGTTCGCGGGACGGCTCGGGGCCGGAAGCTCGGCCGGCCCTCTGGGTCGTGGCCCCTTGAGGCTCCCGGGGGCGACAAGGAGCAGCATGACGCGGGGGATGCGGACTCAGGCGCCGAGACGAAGCAGGGGGACTGAGGAGGCGAGGAGGGAAGATAATGGAGGTGATCGGCCCACCCCCGCGAATGCTGACGCCCGCTGCGTTTAAAGCGGGGCCCCCGGAAGACCCGACCCCTTGCCCAGGGCCACTTCTGCATCCCCGCAAGACTCCCCTTCGAACACCAAACCCTCCCGTCGCATTCCTTTCCACGGTGCGGGCATCTGAACGCTCGAGATGGGAAGTTAAAGAAGGGGCCCGACGCCGAGCAACACCTGTTGCCCAGACCCCACGGCGGCCGCTGCTCGGCCGGGCGGCGCTCTGACTGAAACGGAATACGTGCGCAGCGCCGCCGACAGCGAACCCAGTTCACATGGGAAAGGACCTGCTTAGCTTAGCGGCGAGCCGTGGGTGGGAGAAGTCAAACCGGGTAGGCCTCCTCAGAAGCCTCCCAGAGCCTCTCGCCGAGAAGTCTTCCAAGCCTTCCCCGCAGAAGCCAAACACGTCTCACAGAGGCGCGAGAGCGCATCAGAAGCCCCGCCGCCCTCTGAGAAAACCTCTCCCTTCTCACTTCCCCTCCTGGCGAGCCGTGGACTTCTGAGCCCCCATGGCGCCGCTGGAGGCTCGCGCCGCTGCTCTCAGCTCGGTGGCGACCTCCGAACCATGCCCCTACAGTCGGGGCGTTGCCCTAAGGAACCCTGAAGAAGGAACGAGGTCCCTTTTTCCCAAAAGTTGAACTTCGAGTTCCGATGGAAAACCGTAGGAGATCCTGAGGCACATCGCACAACAATCAAGGAACACCGAGCCCCTCCCCAACGAAAAGGGTTCCCTCTTCAGGGCCCCGACTGTGCCAACCGTCGCTTCTCCCGAGCCCGTGGGAGGCGGAGGCAGGGCCGGGATCTCGCCGCGTACGCTCGGCGAACGCCGAGCCCTGCGCCCACCGCCCCTCGATTTGTTGCCCGAATCGCTGGTCTGCGAAGGTCGGGTTTTCTCGGCGGTGACCTTTAGCAGACCTCCCCTTAGTAGACCTCCCCTTAGTAGAACTCCCTTTCGTAGACCTCCCTTTCGTAGACCTCCCTTTCGTAGACCTCCCCTTAGTAGACCTCCCCTTAGTAGACCTCCCCGCGGTGGACAAACCTCCCTTTAGTAGACCTCTCCCTCAGTGAAAACGGCCTGGGACCGACACCGACGGACCTGGACCAGCAGAAATGGCGGTCGCGGCGCCCCCTGGCAAACCGAGAACGGCCAATTCCTTGATCGACGTGTCAGGGTAAGAGGTCTGTCCACCCCCGACTTTTAGACTTCGCCGCCGAACAGTGCTGGCCACGTGTAGCACGTGGCGGGCGGCGCGTGCCCGCCAGGACGAGCCCCTTCGGGGGCAACGCCTGGGGGGGGGGGGGGGGGAACTGCGGAGGGCCCGGGTGCAAGAGGAGGGCTCAGGGCAGCCGCGGAAGAACCTCAGGAATATCTGCCCTCACTTCAGCGTCGTGGCTGCATCAAGGGGAGGACGCATCCACCCCGAATATCGCCAACTCCTTCCGCCCGGGGCCCCGCCAGAGGGCCGCAGCCTCTCTTCCGGCTCCGGGCGGCTCGCAGTGGGTCCACTGCGGCGTCGCCCCCGCCACGGCGGAAGCCTGGCCCGCCCGCGCCCACAGCAGGCCCAGCGCCAACGCCGCGGAGGGCGCCGGGGGTGGCTCTGAGAGGGCCCTTCCCTGGCCGAGCTGTGCTCGAACAACTCCTTCTGCTCCTAGACGCGCTGGCGTTGAGGAGAAATCGCGACACCAGCCTCCACGGGCCCTGGCCAAGCCTCGGCCCCGTCAACAAAAAACTGGGGATGAGAAGCCAGCCCCGGGGTAAGGGTCGGGACGATCGGCGCCCCGCATAGAACAGACCAATGTATCTGATAACCGGGGGCAGCGAGTCACGCGGCAGGAAGACGAACACCAGAAAAAGAAAGCGAGAGAGACACACCAACAAAATAACTCAAGAGAGATAGTACGAATGCGGGGGCGGCAGGGACGCGCCTGCGCTCCCAGATCTCCGGCGGTCTAACGATTCCACTCTGAGCGTTGTTCTTAGATTGGCACTTCTGGGGGTGGTTCGCGGGCCCACCGCTTCGAAGCGAAATCCTGGGCCTACGCAAGCAGCCAAGGCAGAGAAGTAGAGACACCCGAACCCGTCAGTCAGATGCGCTGGTCCTTCTCCTCCTCCTCCTGCTCCTCCTCCTCCTCCTCCTCCTCCATCCCTTCCCTGTTAAATGGCTCCTTCCTGTCGCGCACGGAAAATGGTCGGCAGGGCGGGCCAGGCGTTTTGGCCTGCGACGTCCGGAAAGATCCTGAGGCTGCAGATCTGCAGCAGTTTCACGCGTGAAGGGCGGGCCGCGCTTCACGGGTGGAGGGCGGGTTGCGTTACACACGTGGGCTTCGCCTCCGCGCCGAAAACATTCCCTATACAGGTTTGCGAAAGCTTCACAGATGGAGGGCGGCTACTCTCCAAAATGCGATTTTCGATTGAGCGCCGGGCGCATCTATTTCAAGAGGGTTGAGGAGCTTGACGGCAGAAGGGCGGGTCGATTTCAAAGTGTGGCTCTTGCCCGAGCGCTGGGCATATTCTGCCTGAGCGTTTGCGGCAATTTCACACTTGGAGGGCGGCTCGTTTCCAAAATGTGGCTTTCGCCTCATCGGCGTGCACATTCGTCTTAAATCTTGAACGCTTGCAAAAGGCTTCACGGATGGAGGGCGGTTCCTTTCCAACGCGCGGTTCTCGCCGTAGCGCCGCGCACGTCCGTTTCAAACTTTGCCTGGCCTTCACGGATGGAAGGCGGGTCGTCGCCTCAGCGCCGATCATATTCGATGTGCAAGATTGCACAAGATTCACGGATGGAGGGCGGCTCATTTTCAAAATGTGGCGAACGCCCTGGCGTCGCGCACAGTCACAGTTGCGTTAAAGTGTGGAATACTTTCATTAACGAAGGGCGGGGGCCGGGGGTGGGGGGCACCATATGGTACTCGCCTTAGCGCAGCACACATACGTTTTAACATATTACAGAGACTCACTGATGGAAGGTGGTGTTTTGTTCCAAACGCGGCTCTCGCCTGAGCGCCGTGCACATTATATGTTTCATTTTAATGTGTGGGAAAAGCAACTGGAAACATTACAGTATGATGGTTGACGTCCGAGGTTATGGCGCGGTTCAAGACTGTCAAGACGCAACTGTAAAGTTGATTCGCGGCGTTGGGATCAAATGAATTGTTTGGGCACGATTGTGGATTACTAGACGTTTGTCTTCCATCGGGGCCCTTCCAGCAATGAAAAGAATTGCTCGGAGGACTCATTGAAAAAGAAACTTGGAGGGAGGGTTTATTGAAACATCGTTGGTATGGCTTGGGTTTGAAGTGGCACTCTCCCTCCTTTTCCTTATCCTCCTCCTCCCTCCCCCCCGCCCCGAAATAATTCAAACGCGCAGGGGTGTTCCTATTTGCTGTCCAGGATCGGCCCGTGGCCTACGAACTCTTTTCTTTCCGTTCTCCATCCGCACGCGCCTTCAGGTCTCACAATCTATACCGACTGCCCGACGCCCACATTCCAGGGTGCCGATTTCACGACGCCATTGTTCGGATCAACAGAGCGGAAGAAGGACGCAACAGCAACAAAACCCGCGGGCACTTTTCGTCATTCACTCATTCATGCCAGCGGGAACGCGCCAATGCCGCACCCCCCAAACACCCCGTGGCCCGCCACATGCGGCCTGTTCATGAAAACCTCCACCAGCCACGACTCCCAGAGGGGGAGGCTCCAGCCGGGGAGGCTGCAGGGGCCCCAGTGCACCGCTCGACACCGGGGAACCGGCGCCACTCGTCACAAGTAAGCCCCGCTCGCTCTCTCGCGCTCCCTCCCCCCCTCCTCCCTCGGACCTCCCCCCGCGGGGCCGGACCTCCCCCCCCCTCGCCGGTCTCTCCCTCCCCGGCGCGCCGCGAAAGGCCCGACCACCCCTCGCTGGCGCGCGGAGCGCGCCAGGGGGCTGCGCCGGAGGCGCCGCCCTGGGGGGCCCAGCGCGGATCCAGGGAATCCGCGCGGTGTCTTCATCGACCTCCCCCCCGCGGGTCCCTCCGAGGCCGCCCCCGGCGATTTCAGCAGCGCGGCGGCCCCGCGCCCCTCCGCGGCCCCAGCGCCGCGCGCGGCCCCCATGGCGCCGCCGACGAGCGCGGCGGCGAGCGCCTCGGGCCGAGGCGGCGGGCACCACGGGGAGGGGGGCGCCCGCGGCGGAGGAGCGGGGGCAGCGAGGGCGAGCCCACGGGGGGGGAGGGAGGGGCAGGGGCAGGGGCAGAGGCAGAGGGGGGGAGGAGGAGGCAGAGGAGGGGAGGGGGCAGGCAGGGGAGAAAGAGGAGGAGGAGGAGGAGGACGAGGAGGAGGAGGACGAGGAGGAGGAGGACGAGGAGGAGGACGAGGAGGAGGAGGAGGAGGAGGAGGAGGAGGAGGAGGAGGAGGAGGGAGGAGGAGGAGGAGGAGGAGGGAGGAGGAGGAGGAGGAGGAGGAGGGAGCAGCAGGAACAGGATTGTGGGGATGGCGATGGGCGATGATGATGGCGATGAGGAGGAGGATGAGGATGAGGATGAGGACAATGCGAGGACGAGGGTGAGTATGAGGATGAGAATATGAGAAGATGCGGATGAGGATGATCATGTGAGATTGAGGATTGAGGATGGAGATGAGGATGATGATGATGCAGATGACGATGCCGATGGTAATGATGGAGATTGTGGTGGTGGTGGTGATGGTAATCGAGATGATGCTGACGATGACGATGATGATGCTGCTGATGATGCTGGTAATGATGATGACAACGACGATGAAGATGATGATGCTGATGGTGATGATGCTGATGATTATGATTATGATGATGGATGGTGGTGATGACGATGATGCTGATGATGATGACGGCGATGAGAAGGAGAGGGATGATGATGATGCTGATGATGCTGATGAGGATGATGATGATGATGATGCTGATGATGATGATGATGGTGGTATGTCCTCGCTGCAGGTAGCCTGTCGGCGGTGGATGATCATGATGTTTCATAATGATGGTGGGAACAAGAATGCGCCCTCGGAAATACGGCATTAGCTGGGCTACGAACACCGTGACACCAGAACATGGCGAGCTTGGCGGAGCATTCTGCCGCAGGGCCTACAGCAGACACATGCGATAAGGAACCTTGTTAAAAGAAATCATGTGGCAAATTCTCCGTCGATATATCATGGTCCTCTGCGACGTGGGCAAAGGCTTCTATTGGTCTCTTAGGCCATCGGGGGAATGTAAATTTCCGAGGGGCATCCACTGGCAGGCCGATTTCTTCTTGATGCGCCTATGCTGCATGTACCGGGGCCTGCGTCGAATCCGTATCGACCATCGAATCCGCGTCACGAATCTGCGTCGTATACAAGAGTCGGCCATAATCCCGCAAGCCCTCTGGGCACAAATAATACAACGACTTTGCTCTTCCCTATTCCCTATTCCCAAATATGCACTTCCTCCCCGACTCGACCGGCTCATATCCAGGGCTAACGCCTAACCGCCCCCCACCATTCCTGTCAAAAACAATGCGCATGCAATCTGCGGCGAAATCCGGATCATCCTCGGGTGCCCCGCGATCATTTTACATTGTTTTTTGACCGGGGCGAACGGTGGGTGGTCATATGCTGCCCCCCGTTTGCAGGCCACCACGCTGCCGCAAAATATTGGACCATATGCGAGGGCACCCCGCGAGTCTCTTGCGGTGTTAGCTGGCGGGAAGATAAGAGGGACCTGGAGTGCGCGGCTCCCCCCGCGGGCGTCGCGACGCTCGCAGCAGAGTGGTCACTCATCCTCCTGCTTCTCCTCCTTCTCCTCCTCCTCCTCCTCATCGTCCTTTTCCTCCTCCTGCTTCTCCTCCTCTCCTCCTCCTCCTCCTCCTCTCCTCCTCCTCCTCCTTCTCCTCATCCTTTTACTCCTTCTCCTCATCCTTTTACTCCTCCTCATCCTTTTCCTCCTCCTTCTCCTCCTCCTCCTCTGTTTCAAGCCAGGCCGAGCTATGATGGCCCGAAACGGGGCGAAAACGCCCGTCGTTGAGAAATGTGACTTCGAGATCTCAGGATCCTCCTTCTTAGCCGACTCCTCCTCCTCCTCCTCCTCCTCCTCCGCTACCCTTCACGGGGCGGGATGAGACAGTGGCACTACTCGCCCCTCCAGAGCAGCGACTCGTGTCGGGGAAGACGCACGCGGCGCACCCGGGAGCAGTTCGGCCCCAGGGGCCTGCGAGAGGGAGCCTCCCCAGAGGGCCTAAACTTGCCGCTCGGCCTCGCGCCAGCGGCAGGCGAAGATCGAGCGGAGAGGCTCTTGCGCGCGTGCCTTTCGGGGGGGGGGGATCGGCGCGGGAGTTGCTAAGCGAATAGGTTACGTCTGGAAGAATCTGGATTAGAAGTGGGTTACAGATGCCCTAGGCGGCATGCGGGGGCAACTGCACCCTGACTTGGAGTGAAGAAGATTTTAAGCTAAGAAAATAATCTCAATGTCCAAGCCTTTTCTCAAGCAGCTGTCCAGGTCTAGTTCTCTGAACATTCAAAAAACAAGCACCCAGAAAACGCCCAGAGACCAGTCCAGATCCTATTTTTCCTGCATCGAAACCTGGGGCCCAGGAAAGCTTATGCTTTGAATTGTCTTAAGACTTCTGATGGGTGTAGTCGGGCTGCTGAGTGGGCGACCATCCAAAACGGGTCTTACGCAAGATGGCACTGCGACCCGACCCTGTGGCTTACGCAAGGTCGCCAGCGAGGTACGTCACGCTGGAAGCGAGGGTGCTCACGCGCGATCTTGCGCGAGCAACCTGCGCGCCGATGACGGCGCAGACGACTCCGGTTCTGTGCGTCGCCCAGGTGGGCGGAGCCCACTGACCGGAGGAGGAGGACGAGGAGGAGGAGGAGGAGGACGAGGAGGAGGAGGAGGAGGAGGAGGAGCAGGACGAGGAGGAGGAGGAGGAGGAGGAGGAGGAGGACGAGGAGGGGCCCGCCCCCACAGCCCGAGGGTGCGCGCTCCCTGGCCGAGGTGGCTGCCGCCGGCCCCTCCACTGGGGCCAGGCCTCCGAGAGGGTGCATGCTCCCTCCTCACGCTTTGGCGCTGTCCCCTGTGGTCGCCTCCTCCAGCATCATCTCGCCTTATCCTCCTCCTCCTCCCCGCCCAACTCCCTCTCCTCCTTCTCCTCCCCTGGTGCCAGGAGGATGAGGGCGATGGCGATGGAGGCCGAGGGGAAGCGAGTGAGGGGAGGGGAGGGTGAGGAAGAGGCCGCGAAGGCGCGTCTTCTAGAGCATATCCCCGCGTATTCGGAATCCTCGGAGCGACACAGGTCATTTTTATTCTCCATCTCCTACTTCTCCTCCTCCTCCTCCTTTTCCTCGTTCTGCTCCTCCTCCTCCTCCTCCTCCTCGTCTTACCCGTCCTGCTCCTCCATTTTCTCCTCGTCCTCCTACTCCTGCTCCTGCTCCTGCTCCTGCTCCTGCTCCTCCTCCTCCTCCTCCTCCTCCTCTCCTGCTGCTCCTCCTCCTCCTCCTCCTCCTTCTGCATTCCCTTTCCTCGTACATACCTTCTCCCTTTCGCACACCCGGGGCCAGCCAGTTTTTAGGGCGGGCCGGGCATTCCGCCTGAGACTTCCTCACCGTTCCTGACTCTGAAACTTAATACGTGGCAGCAGTTTCACAGATGGAGGGCGGGTGGTTTTCAAGATG
This sequence comes from Prorocentrum cordatum, assembly GCA_963575745.1. NCBI lineage: Eukaryota > Dinophyceae > Prorocentrales > Prorocentraceae > Prorocentrum > Prorocentrum cordatum. Next base: position 691,884 of record CAUYUJ010017704.1, on the reverse strand, counting down.
TGGCCCTCGCCTCAGCACCGCGCACACTCAAGTTAACAATTTGGAAGACTTTCACGGATTGAGGGCGAGTGGCTCTTAAACTGTGGCTCTCGCCTGAGCGCGGCGCACATTCGTTCTTTTTTCAACATTGCAAGCGGTCCATGGATTGAGGGCGGGTGGTTTTCAAAATGTGGCTCTCGCAAGAGCTTCACGGCTTGAAGGCGAGTGGTTTTCAAACTGTGGCTCTCGCCTTAGCGCCGCGCACATTCGTTGTTTTCAACATTGCAAAAGGTTTCACGGATTGAGGGCGGGTGGTTTTCAAAATGTGGCTCTCGCCTGAGCGCGGCGCACGTTCGTTTTACAATGCAAAAGCTTCACGGATTGAGGGCGGGTGGTTTTCAAAATGTGGCTCTCGCCTTAGCGCCGCGCACACACCTTTTCTGTCGTTGTGAAAAAAACATGTGCAAGAACTTCACGGATTGAGGGCGGGTGGATTTCAAAATGTGGCTCTCGCCTAAGCGCCGCGCAGATTCGTTCATAAAATTATGTCACGGATTACCATGATCACCGTACCAGAAATTGTGTTTTGGAAGGATTCTGGACCATGCGGGTGCAGCAGTTATGCTGATTCGCGGTGTTGAAGTATCACAAATGGCGATCTGGCACGATTCCAGATCGGCAAGACGCAGCAGTCAGGCTCATCCGTGGCGTTGGCATCCGGAGAACAAGTCTTTGGCATACTTCAGGATCTTCGAACGGTTGTCTTCCAACGAGGCAGTTCCCTCAATGGAAATGAACAGTTGTAGGGGCCTGTGGAAAGGTTGCTTGGAGGAAGGGTTCATTCCAACATCTTTGGTGACTTTTGGGTTTACGCTGGTCTTCCTCCTCCTCCTCCTCCTTCTCCTCTGGTTCCTCCGGATCGTCCTCCCGCCTCCTCCTGCTCCCCTGCGTCGTCCTCCCACCTCTCTGCCGAATCGGTCTCTTCATGGCCCTCCCCATCCCCCCCCCCCTCCTCCTCCTCCTCCTCCTCCTCCTCCTGTTGCTCCTCCTCCTCCTCGGTTTCTTCCACCTCGCCCTCCTCGCCGTCTTCATCATCCACCGTTTCCTCCACCTCGCCCTCCTCCCCGTCTTTATCATCCACAACATCGTCCTCCTCCTCGCTCCCATTCCCCCCCTCCACCTGGCTCATTCCCGTAGAGACTCCTAGAATTACGAATCATCCCAACACACAAAACGAGACTATAGCAGCCAGCTCATGTCACCTTTAAAGCGTCGAAGTTATCTGCTCTCCCCCAGATTCTCCTGCTCCCCCGACTAGAAACTACAAGAAGACAGCAACAACAACATAAACAGAAACTTACGGAGTTTCGCGCACATTTCCTGTATCGGCGTTGGATCGCCGAGCGCGCCAGGGACTGCGCTGGAGGCACCGCCAAGGGAGCTCGTCGGTCCAAGGGATCCGCACGGAATTCCAGAACAATATGCTTATGCCGTTTCTTTTTTCGCCCCGGAGCACGAAAACGACGACGTGGTGGCCCAACGCTCCAACAGCCGCATCATCGCAGCCTCCTGTGAATTGTCTTTAGCAGAGCACCTTGAACATGAAAGCGCAGCGGTCCTCAGCATACCGGCACTGCACGATTGCGATCCGCAGCGATGCCGCCATGTCAGCCTCCGCCTGCTGGCCTTCACCTAGGACCCCATCCGCTCAACGGTTTGCAGCATGATACCCCAACCTGAAATCAAAGACAAGTGCCAACGGAAGGATAATGCCCAGCATGAATCCTCGCTTGGCTTACTCGTGAGATTTCCGCATTCACCGTGGCAGCGACGCCCCGCTCTCTGTTCCCTGCACCGCGTTTTGTTACATGAGCTGGAGTAATGCAGGTAGACACCGTAATCTTCGCATTTCGGCTAAAGCTTCAAATGTACCTCATACGCAGCGGCTGCTCTAGACGAACCTGTTCCGTGGGCATTGCTGTCGAATTTCACACTCGCGCAACTCCTGCCCGGCGAATGCCACGAAGCCCTCGTGCCTGAGAGATGCCCGCGCAATCGATTCCAAATTCTTGAACTAGACCCTCCCGAATGTAATTCGCATGCTTCAACCGAGGAAAAACAGCGGCCTGCTCTGTACCAGTGCAAACTATGGAGGTGAGCAATGAGTGCTGGACGTGCGAAAACACCTTCTGAATAACATGTCCGGATGCGGTGGTTCCACGTGTCAGCCACGAACGCATTGCCCGCGCCGTCCACCGCCAACCCATGCGGATGAGCGAAGCTGGCCGCCAGGCCCTGCCCGTCCGCGTGCCGCTGCCTGCCAGCGTGCGCACTGGACTGTCCAGGGGGGTCCAAGCGGGCAGTGGCTCCGCGGTGCGGGGCGGCGCCGACTGCCCCATGCCGGGCCCGCTGGGTGTCGCGCGGTGGACTCCGACTGCCCCGTGCCGCGCCTGCTGATGCGCCTGCCGCCTGGGAGGCTTGAACCAAAATGGCTACGGACACGTGCACTGTATGCCGCTTCTTGCTTCTGCCGCTTCTTTCTTGTTCCCCGAACTCCCGACTTGATTTTTTCAATGCGCGGCGAGAGAGGTCCCCATCCACTCCCCCAGTGCAACCTTGCGTCCCGGACCATGCTTGATCTGGGGCCCAGAACCTGGGGCCCAGAAAAGGCACCCAGAGGTCGAAACCGGGGGGGGAACAACTGATTGAACGAAAACGCATCGTCGGAGATCTGGGGAAGCGAATTTGCTGTTTTCTGTGAGCCTAGCGACGATCCAAGAAATCCGTGCGGAACACCGACAATTTATGTTGATGTAGTCGTCACTTCGTCGAAACGGAGCCACAGCTAGGGAAACCTACATATACCCATACCGCTACTCTACGGACCATTCCTGGTCCGTTGTCCAGAATCTCGGGGATAATCCAGCTGTGGCGACGAGGGATCTCCAGAACGAGCAGCGGCAACTCTATCAGTATCTTTGCCCAGCGCCGATCCAAGAAGTCCGCGCGGAGCTCCGAAAACCTGTGTCCATGCAGTTTGTTGTTCCTCGGCCTGCTTTTCTGGGCGCGCTCCGCGCGCCCGCAGTGCGCCCGCGATGCCCGCCTCCTGCCGGCGAGCGCGGCAGACAAAAACAAAAAGATACAGTTGGGGTGTTCTTTTGCGATGGGCAGTAAGCGCGGGGTGCAGCAGCGTGCTCTGTTCGTCGAGAGGCCACTTCTGGGAGGTCTTCGTCGAAGCGATCAAGGGTTGTTCAGCCTGGTAGAGGGGCCATGGAGCCAGACAAAGCCCGAGGGGGCCCATGACTAAGCCAGATTACGTGGGAGTAAGCCAGATCAAGCGGGATGCAGCTGGATGATGCGGGAGTAAGCCAGGTTGGACCAGTGTCCGACCAAAGATCTACTAGCGCCGATGGTGAATTTGATCTACCAGGAGTTGCATCCTAACACGGGGTGAAGAAGCGTGTGCCTTTCGGGCACCTTCCGGGCCCGCGAAGGCAGGTCAGGGGCACTCTGGGGGCCCTCTTCCTTCAGTCCTCGATCCCCCTGCGCGCATGTGGAATGGCCCCCTGTTCTCAGACATGCCGTGCCGTGCTCTGTGTTCCACCACATGTAACCAGCCTCGAAGGTATCCCTATCCCTAAGATGGGCGAGCAAAAGCGAGGACAATCTTAGGGATATGCCCTCAGAGACTGAGGGAATCCTTAAGATCGGCATCGAGGGGAGGTGATGTCAAACATAGGGATGGGGATATGTTTCAAGCTGGTAGACATGGCCCCCCCGAGGTCTAAACTTCTTCCCCAGGACCCGTCCCGTTCTGTGCCCTGGGCCGTTTGTGTTGACACCACACTCCATGGGCCCCGCGAGGGCACCCATAGAGGCCAACGTCGAGGTGTACATCTCGCCCGGAGATCTCGCGAGGGACCTTGCGGCCTCCAGGTCATACAGTCGGGGCGTTGACCTAAGGAACCCTGAATAAGGAACGAGGCCCCTTTTTCCGTAAGTTGACCTTCGATTTCCTGCCGAGAACATAAGGAACGCCTCAGCCAAGCTGTGAAGCACTTAAGGAACGCGGAGCCCCTCCCCAACGAAGAGGGTTCCTTCTTCAGGGTCCCGACTGCACCTGGGCTGCAGGGCGGCTGCGCTCGGGACGCGCCGGGCACCCCCCGAACGCCGGGCGAAGAGGCGCGGCTGATGGGAGCCGCGCCGTGCCCCCGGCGCCCCCCGCAGACCTCCGAGGCCTCCGAGCACCTCCGCAGAGCCCCCGACGTCACCTCGGGACAGCCGCACGGCGCCACCGCGTCGGGGTCGCCCGCAACCCCAAAAGGAGAGAGCACAGCACCAAAAAAAAAGAGCCCGCGGGGCCGCTCGCGGCCGGGCCGCCCGCGCGGGGTGCGCGCGCGCAGAGGGCTCGCCGCCAGCCTGTGCATCGGCGGGGGGCCTTCGCGCTAAGGGCGGCGGAGCGGCCGCCGCAGGGCTGCAGCAGCAGGGGGGGAGGGAGGCCCGAAACGATCCGAAGACGTCGCCACGCTCATGAGCGCAGACAGGGGAAAAAGCAACGGCATAGGCACAACAACTCCGAGGTCCGCGCGGGATTCTCGGATCCGCGCTGGGGCCCCCCGGCGGCGCCTCCGGCGCCCCCTCTGGCGCGATCCGTGCGCCAGGGAGGGGGGGCCAGCGCCGACCCGAGAAATCCGCACGGACCTCCGAGTTTGTTTTATGTGTCTGTGTCGTTGTTCGTTCCCCTAATAAAAAGTTGGCGGCGCGCGCGCGGGGGCAGGGGGAGAAGGGAAGGCTGCTTAGGAGGAGGCTGCTTCTCAGAAAGAGCTGGCCCTACCCCCATAGGAAAGGCTCGCGCCTTCGAAGGAGCAGGGGTGCTTCTCAGAAGCCTTCCCCCCTCCCACTACCCCGTCTGCGCGTGGCCGAAGAAAAGCCACCACCGCCGGTGCTCCGTAGAACTCCGTTCCCAGAGGCCCCCCCGAGCTGGTGGCACTCCGTTCTGGGCACTCCTCCCTGGGGGCGCCACCAGAACGGGAAGTAACCAGCTTTGGGGGGGTGGGGGAGCGGCCAGCCCCCGTGGCTGGTGGGTGGCACGCAGCGCGTCCAGAACACATGGTGATCAGATTCTATCGGCGCCCACGCCCCCAGAAGACACGCCCGAAAGGGGAACTGGAAGCCTGGAAGTGGAAGCCTGGAAATGGATTTTTCGCCGGGGGGAAGTTATCCTGAAAATTTGCGATGGTTGTATTATTTCGGACAAGTAGAAGCCCAAGTATTACCACCATCAGCGCGACCAGGATCATCCCCCCTCGGCCGATATTGATGTTGGTGTCCCTCTAGGCCTCCGAAGGAAAGGGGGTCAGAAACGATTTGAAACGCCACGGGCGTGGCCTGGGCCCCTCTGGCCGATGTACCCCCCCGATGGGATATAGGCAGTTCCCTTCGAGTGTCGAGGGGCAAATCCCTAACTAGAGTGGTGGGATATTGGGGACAGGGATGGGGATGGGGATCAGGGCAGGATAAACGATGCTGAGAGAGGGGGCTCAGAAACGAAGGGGAAAATAATCACGCACCGAGTCCAGATCACATGCTTTTCTGTCTTTCTCGGCGCCCACACTAAGACGGAGCCAAGACGACAATATAATCGGACAAGCATAGATGGAACATCTCTATATCTGGCGGGTCTGGCGTGCGCCGCAGCCTTGTCAAAGCGCTCCACAACGCTATAAAGCGTTCCAGAACGCTCTGGATTGCATTCTCCAGAGAATGATGTTACAAACTTGTCACGGAGCAGTGTCTAACCGATCCCCATCCCCACGGGCATGGCCTGGGCCTTTCTGGCCGATTTACCCCCTGCATGGGGATAAAAGGCTGTTCCCTTCGAGTTTCGAAGAGCCTACATCCCCACGGCGAAACTGTTCTCCTCTTGGGCCCGGAACGACCGTTAGAAGTCTTGAGCAGACGCGTGTGAGATAACCACCGCGGGTTCCAATTTTTAGTTTGGGTTTCTGTTTCGGTGGGCCCAATTTCTGTTCACGCGGGTCCGAATTCGGATTTTCTCGATCTGCGTCCGGTCCCCACCGTTACGGCGGATCCTATTTACACCCCGTTTTGAATGTATAGATTTATTTAATGTTGAACAAGGAAACGGAAGACATCAGATCCACGGGCCCCGGAAAACGCCCGTGCTAAGATCCTACGGGGGACGGGGGCTCTGTCATCAACTTCCCAAGGAGGATCCTGCGCTGTCTCGCGCACTCTCATTAACTTTCCGCGCGCGCGGGCCCCACTCAACATGAATACAGCTCTCTCCTCGCAGTTGCTGCATGCAGCTCGTCCAGGCGCCGTCCGTTCGGCGACGCCGAAGTTATCTCGCGAACTCCCCATCGCCAGTTTCACCTCAAGAGGCATATCTTCGTCCTGCGTAGGTGCCCCCAACTGAGGCGCGTGGTGCGATGGTGGGGACCGGGACGGGGACGAAAATAGGGGCTGGGTAAACGATGCTGAGGGAAGAAAAGTCAGAAACAAAAGGAAAAAGTCGCCACGCAGCGCGTTCGGAAAAAGCACCCCTCAGGGTTTCCTCGATCCCGTCGCAGCCCAGAACGCAGGACATCAAAAGTACAGTCGGGGCGTTGACCTAAGGCGTTGACCTAAGGAACCCTAGATGAGGAATGAAGCCCCTTTTTTCCACAAGTGACACTCCGACTTCCCATCAGAAGCCGAAGGGAAACCTGAGGCCAACTGTGAAACAATGAAGGAAGACGGAGCCCGTCCCCGACGAAGAGGGCTCCTTCTTCAGCGCCCCCGGCTGTCGACGTCTGCGGGGCCCTCAAAACCTGAGCACTCTCTTAGGGTCGAGGGTGAAAGCCACACGGGCTCTTGCACCTCGCAAGTCCACCCGTCTTGTGATTCGCCTCTTGCAGATTCAAGCTTCCAAAATCCATCCAAACGGCACCTCAGACCTCCCCCGCTGCCCTCCGCCCAAATCGGCGGTGGACAAACCTCCCTTTAGTTAACCTCCCCTTAATGAAAACGGCCTGGGACCGAAACCGACGGGGAAAAACACACAGACACAATAATCGTCGACTCCCCAGGAAATATTGGAAAATATGGGAGAAGTGGGGTGGAAGACAGAAGCCCCGAAAATATACGGGAATACGGGGAATCCTTTGATTTGTTTATCTGTTTATGTGTCCTAGGGCCCCATCACTGCAGGCGGGGGGGGGGCTGGCGAGGGGGCCCACCTCTCCGGCGATGCAGGTCGGGGCGTCGACCTGAGAAGCCCCTGGATATCGTGGGGGCAGTGGATAAGGAACCCTCGAAGTGGCGGCGCGCACAGGGGTGTGGGGGGAGGGGGGGGGCTTCTTGGAAGCACCCTGCTTCTCAGAAGGCGCTGGCCCGGCATCTACAAAGAAGGCCTGCGCCTGCCAAGAAGCAGGGGTGCCTCTCAGAAGCCTTCCCCCCCTCCACCCACTCCCACTCCCCTCCTTGCTTCGCTGATAAAATACGGAATCCGGGGTCTGGAGGCCGTTGAAACTCCGATCGTGGATCGGCCATGGATACTACCGCCGCCCTCATCAGACAAAGAACCCCCCAGGGTCTGGAGCCTCCCGGGCACATTCTTAACCGACGCCCCCACCGTAAGGAACGAGGCCCTTTTTCTCCCTTGAGCCACACTTCGATTCCCCATCGAAGACTGAGGAAAACCGAAGGCAAGCTGTGAAACAATTAAGGAACACGGGGCCCCTCTCCAGCGAAAAGGGTTTCTCAGCGTCCGACTGTATGAGTTGGGAGGATCCGGATGTTTGAAGGATCGAGGGGTTGCGAAGGTTCGACGGGGCACGGGGTGGTTTCCATCGGATGCACCACGTCGCGGCCGCTCTTGGGGGTGCCCGGGTCGTCCCGAACGGCCGTCGCAGATCTCAGGTAGGACCCGGAAGCCGCGAGGTCCGCAGATCTCAGAGGATGTGCTCGCGCCAATCGGGACAGTGTTACTCGATGGCGGCCTCGGGGGCCGGCTACTCGGCTCCGAAACCATCAGAAAACGGATCCAGGACGAAAAGCTGGCCTCGTGCGTTGAAGAAATCACAAGGGCCACGCGTTGAGTAAATCACATCGTCGGATGTCTGGGGACGGGGGGGCGAGGAGAATGTGCTTCAGGGTCTCCTCCACCTCCTCCTCCTCCTCCTCCTTATCCTCCTCCTCCTCCTCCTCCTCGCCCTCGCTGATGTCCGTGATCGTCGGTCTGCCGCGGCGTCTGACCGATGCGGTGTCCCTGTTCCTCTTCCTCCTCTTCCTCCTCCTCCTCCTCATCAGCATCAGCATCAGCATCAGCATCAGCATCCTCCTCCTCCTCCTCATCATCATCATCATCATCATCATCATCATCATCATCATTATCCTCATCATCATCATCATCATCATCATCAGCATCATCATCATCATCATCATCATCATCATCATCATCATCATCATCATCATCATCATCATCATCTTCATGATAACCATCATTATCCTCATCATCATTATCATCATCGTCATCATCAGTATCATCATCATCATCAACATCACCATCATCAACATCACCATCATCAAAACCCGCATCACCACCACCATCACCATCACCATCATCATCATCACCATCATCATCATTATCATCATCACCATCGTCTATGTCATCACCATCATCATCAACACCATAATCCTCATCATCCTCATCCTCATCCTCATCCTCATCCCCATACTGATAATAATCATCATCACCATCATCACCATCATGATCATCATCATCATCAGTATCATCATCATTACCATCATCATCATCATCATCATCATCATCATTATCATCATCATCATCATCATCATCATCATCATCATCGTCATCATCATCATCATCATAATCATCCCGTACCTCCTCCTCCTCGCGCTGCTGGTCCTCCTCCTGTTACTGCTCCTCTCCCTCCTCATGAGCACGCTGCATGCGCGCCTTGTCACCCTCCACTTCCTCAGTATCTTCATCCGCTGCCTCTTCCTCCATCTCGTCCTCCTCCTCCATCTCGTCATCCTCCCCCTGCACAGGAAAGCGGAAGTGGTGAGGAGAACGAGCAGCGGTAGCAGGACGAGGTTTTCTGAGGTGTGCGGAGGCTTCAGAGATACTCGTGCGAGAAAGGCTTGCAGCTGTGTGCAAGCTGTCTCGAGTGTGTCGGATGAGCTCTCACAGAGTAGACGTCGTCGCGCAGAGCACAACAGCATGTCCAGCAAGAGGTGTGGCAGCACTCGCGTGAACCCCTCTGGGCCAAGGGGTGCTCCTCGGTCTGAGGTTCCTCTGGTGTCCTCGGGGGCCCTCGCGTTCCCCTGGGGTCCTCATTATGTCTGGTTGCTTTGTGCTGCTGAGCACCGTCTTCAATTATTTTACGGTGGCTCTCCTTGCGTTGAATTGGTTAGCATTGACTTTCAACGCTTTGACCCGCGAGGCTTTCCATTGCATAGCATTGGCGTGCATTGCTGGGCAGCTTGTCAAATTCGAATTGCTCAGAATTGTTCGCACTAGTTCGAACTGCTCTGCATTGCTTTGCCTGCGGCGCCGAGTCCTGTTGTGCACGAATCCGAATTGGTATCCGTGGTTTTGCAACGCATTGATTTACAAGGTTTTTCGTTGCTTCGAATTGACTTGCCTGTATGCCTAACTGAGCTGCACTGCGCTGCCTTGCAATGCGTTGCTCACTGTGCGCTGCTCCGCGCTGCGTTGGCCTGCTATGTGCTGGACGGGATTGGGTGACATTGTATGGCACTGCGTTGCCAGGCGCTCCAGTGCTTTACTTCTGTCGCGTTGCAATCCTTCGCTCTGCTTCGGCATAGTACGGCTCCTAAGTAGGGCCGCGCCGAGTTCACGGGAGGTGTCTGACAAAAGGGGTGATGTCCTTCGATCGGATCCCAATGATATCGGCGGCTTCCGCGTGAGGGGGAGGATGACGGGGAGAGTCGCAAAGGTCGTGGTGCCACCCTCCCAATCACGCGACGCCTTGTGTTCTTCAATAAGGGATCTCCAAGAGTCCCGACCTTCTCCCCGAGGCCAATCTTTACCCTGAACCGTTCTGTTGACGGTCCCGGGGTCCCGGCGAGGGCCCCTGGAGGCCGAGAGAAACCCGAAAGCTCCCGCCGTGACTTCTTCACGACGCGGGGATGTCTGGCAAGGATCGCAAACGTCGTGGTGCCAGCCCTCGAGCAGGAGAGCGACTACATCATAGATACCCCACAATTGACTTGTCCGTCGATTCTACGAAAAGAGCAGCGCACGCATTTTTCATGGATTTGACGAGTTGAACCATTTTGGGAAAATCAATTATGTAGTCGATCCCGAGTTCGAAGCTCCACAATCCTCGGGAGCCCTCGGAGGGTTCTGGAGGGCCCTCGAAGGGCCCTCTGGAGGACCTGTCGGCGGCGTACATTCGCCAGGCCTGCAGCATGACCTTGGATTAGACCTGGGGGCGTCCAACTTGGCATGAAGACAACTTGTCCTGAGGGAAAACGGCGCCTATAGGAAGCCTCTTGGAAGCCTTCCGGGGCCTTTTGGAACACTCGTGGAGGTCTCCTGAATACCTCTCGGGGGCCTTCTGGGAGCATCTTGGGAGCCGCTTAGCAAGAAACCGCTAGGCTTGTCGTCTCAGCTGGCCTTTTCGAAACCTGGAGGCACATGGGGCCCCCTTGTAGCCCTCTTGGGCCCGCCTTCGGGGTGCCTTCGAGGCATCGGGGGCTATCATTGGGCTCCTGTGGAGGCCCTGGAACTCAAGGCAGCCCCCCCGAACCAGCTCTGCATCCCGAGTCGCTCCAGGGGCCCAGGAAGGGCCGCGAGAGCCCGCGAGAGGGACCCGTTTCCCGCAGGCCCCTTTCGCTCCATGGCGACCACGAGGGGGGGGTCCATGAGGGGGGTCCCGCAGATCATGGCAGAGCATGGCCGGAGGCACGTGCGCGGACTGGGAAGGAAGCGCCACGATATCCGGAGGGGTATCCTGGTCCAGGCCATGAGATCCGCCCCACCCTGGTCATCACTCAAAATGTGGCAGCCCCCGACGGTGTACAGAGAGACTCAAAAAATCCAACGGACCTACGGAGTGGAGCCGGAAGCAGGGGGGACTGGCTCCAGGGGGGGGCGGGGGGGGGGGGGGGGGGGCTTCGAAGGAATCGACGAATTGAGCGCCGTCGATAGGTCGGCGATGGCCCCACGACAGCGTCCCCGCACGCGCTCCTGGGCTTGGTGGGGCAAGGCCGGTGAGTACAGCCGGACCCAGGACAGAAGAACATCCCTCAAGAACATAGGACCCTTCGCCGGCCAAAACACAAAGAACCTCCAAGGGTAACCCCCCCAGGATGCACAATAACACCAAACAAACAGGAAGAAAACTGGGTACCCTCCCCGGACCGACTTCGATCTTATACCTCGGTCCGACTGTAGGCGTTTGGGGTCGCTGCTCTCCCCCCGAACCAATGCCCCCCCTTTCTCGGTGGCGCGCGGAAGGGGGACGTGGAAAAAACCAATGGCTTTTTTGGAAAGAAAGCTTGAACGGGGGTCTACTGATCCGGGTCAATCCAGACCGAGGTCAGTCAGGCTTTGCAGGATCCTGCGAGATCCTGCAAGATCCTGCGCCCAAGCCCAGGCCAATTCGCCCCTGGCTCTGCAGGATACTGCACGATCCGGCGCTCTTACCGACCCCCGTTTACATTGACCCCGTCTCGATAGGGAGGTCGTACAGGTGGGTTCAGGGCAGAAATGGGGTTAGGGAAAATCGTTGTAAAGGAACCATGGAAAAAGGAATTGCTAGCATCCAGCTGGGCTCGTTCTCCAATCCCACCTCGGGTAAATCCCACCTATACGCGCCCCCCACATTAAAGCTTCCCACAAGCCCGGCGGCCTTCTGAGCCTCCTGAGAAGGACCGCCCCCCTTGTGCCTCCCCCCCCCCCCCCCCTGGGCGCGCCGCCGAACTTCGGCACCCCTGGCCTAATGGCAACAACAGCGAACCTACAGAACTACAGCTGTGGGGCAGGACGCGGACTCGCCTCCTGATGTCCTACTAGCGGAAACTGGCTCGAAAACTTGACACGGTCAACGCGACGAACCGCCGTGGCATACGACTTTCATCACGTCGACCATGCCGGAATTCACGTAGCTGTCGGCATGTCTGCCATATAAGCCACGCGCGCCATAGCTGTGCACCTAGATGTCAGCCATGTCTGAATTCACGTGCACCAGAAAGCGCGAACTTAGAAACATTTCCTCCCCGATCCAGCCCCGTGGTGGACGATTTCTGGACCTCGCCGACAACAGAAGCACTGTCCGTCATGGCCAGGTCTGACGCCTTCCTGGGATCACCATCGAATGAGACCTTTCCCCCCCCCTCTGCGGTCAAGGAGGCCTTAAGAGGCTTCGATGGGGTCCCCTGCGAGACGCCCAAAAACGTTCCCGGTACCCAATCTATTGACGCAGATGTTGCAATTCAGTGATTGCACACCAGGGAAATGCCCAATCAACGCATTTCGTGTGTAGCCCAAGTCTTGGTGAGCACGGCCGTGACTTGAGTTTCATCGAACCACACAAAACATAAAACTGTCGCCACGCTTGGGCAGCCTTGAAATCGTAGGAAGTCTCAAGCGGGAGGTCCCAAGCGCCGACACGAGAAATCCTCGAGGACCTCCACTCAGATTCTGGTTATGCCATATGTTCATCTTCGAACATCGCTGATCCATTGGCCATGCGATGCGATCCTCCGACAACGACTTCTCACCGACCCCAGGGTGCGGCGGCAAGGAACTCGGGCACGTTCGAGGAAGACCGTCCATGGACAACAGGTTCGAACCCTGCAGCCGAAGTTGAACCCCCCAGACCCCAGACCCCCAAACATGCATAGTTAGGCTGCGGCAGAGTATGGGGGCTTGATTGGACAGAACGATTCAATATAATAATAACAATGGCCATAACAAAAACTGGTGGCGCTCCGCGCGGATTTTTGGGATCTGTGCTGGACCCCCCTCCCTGGGCGTCGCCGGAAGCGCCGCCAATTCGGGCCCAGCGCGGATCCGAGAAATCCGCGCGCAGCGCGAAAAATTTATGTTCATGGCGCTTTTCTGCTTCGACTCAAAAGCTAACGTCAATCACCGATACTCAGATCAACGTGGATGTCGGGGGCCACGGGGGTGATTCGACTCCCCCTCCAGTACGTCAGCGATCAAGGGAAGAGGAGGAGGAGGAGGAGGAGGAGGAGGAGGGGGAGGAGGAGGAGGAGGAGGAGGAGGAGGAATGGAATGGAATGGAATGGGATGGAATGGAATGGAATGGAATGGAATGGAATGGAATGCCCTCGAAAGAGGGGGTGCGCAGCACTAAGGTCTGCACAAATCAGAGTGACTCGCCAGATTGTCTGGCTTCCTTCATACGTATTCGGTCCAGAAGGGCCGCCATTCTTTGCTCGTAAGTGGGCACTTCCCTGGAGGCCGAGAAAGCGACTGGCACCACCGTGAAGTCAGGCCCGCTCTCCGAGGGGGCCGACTCGACCGAGGAGGCGAGCAAGGGGAGGCCAAAGCTACGTCCAAAGAGCACCCGTACTCGACGGTTCGGCGGCTTACCCTGGTAGTAACGTCTTAAAACCTCCTGACCTTTCTTAGTGGGCTTCTCGTCGAGCCTTATGCAGGGTTTCGCCAGCTTTACGGCACGGCCAGGCTCCACAACGCAGACATATCCAGCATCGCTTCTCAGGGGCATTCGCTCTCACGATCGCCGAGGAGGCCAGTTGATCTAACCGCAGCCCAGCCGTCACGACGATGTGTCCCATGGGGTCCCTGAGAAGCCTTCTGATGCCAACTGGGACGCTCATCTGCATCCGTTCAGATCTAGTTGAGACTGGTCATCTCCTCCCAACTGTAGGCATCTCCTGCATTGGTAGCCGAGGGTGGGACGATTGTGCCAATCATGAAACTGCTGCCTCACCGAGGATGTGTTCCTGCGGCGTGGGGCGACACGAGTCCACCTCGGCGATGCTTCGAACAAAGGGTAGCACATGAAAGGCAAACTTGACAAAGTGATTAGCGCGCTCCTCAGCAAGCAACAAAGACTGAAGGAAAAGAGGATCAGCAGAGGGATGAACAAACAACGCGATCTTCGCATGGTAATCAACAGCGGCATTAGCAACTGCGAATTCACGCTCTGCCATTTCCAGAGATTCGATCTCCTGACTGGAGCGGTGTGCTTCAACGTGGCGAATACGTTCGATGAAACTCGTTCCTTCCAGTGACTGTGCGAAAAGCCTGATGCCTGCAAACTTCGAAGATGCTTACAACTGCTTTTCAACACCGCTCTGCGTAATCTGTATGGCTGACGTGCAGTCAGCAGCTAGAACTGTTTTCCAGGATGAGGAGGAGGAGGTGGGGGAGGTGGGGGAGGAGGAGGAGGAGGAGGAGGAGGAGGAGGAGGAGGAGGAGGAGGAGGAGGGGGTGATCAGAAATCCCCTCCAGTACGCCAGCGGTTCGAAACTGTGGTCCATCCTGGGTTGTCAGAAGGTGCCCATACCGCAACTCCCCCGGATCTCTCCCGGGAGCTGAGAATCTCGAGGCGAATCCAGCGGTGGCGACGAGGGCCTCCCGGGAGGCCCACCATGGCGAAAGCGAGGCGAGGCTAGCATTGGGTCGGGCATGTCCTCCTACAGGCGGATTTGGGCAAAACAAAAACTTGCTTCGAGCGATCCCCACCGAGACCTTGGGCTCCTGTCCTCCTCCTCCTGCCCCGTGCCTCCTTCCCCTCCTCCTTCCTCCCCCCTCCCATTCTTAGGCTGAGGGGCGCAGGCGAGGAGGCCGCCCGCGGCGGGGCCGCGGCAAGGACTGCGGGATTCTCGGGACAACTGGGGGTCTGGCCCGGCTTTGGTTTGTTATATGATGTTCTCGTTTGACTGGTTTGGTTTGTTCCGTGATGTTATGCGGTTATCTGTTATGTGACGTGTTGGTTTGATTTGGTATGTGATATTATGGTGTGCTCTGTTCTTTTACGCTAGACAGTGTTTTGTCATGTTCGGACATGCGCTGTTATGTTATGCCGTGTTATGTGTAAATATTGTGTTGCTCTGTCATGGAGTGATCTGGGATCTTCTGCGATGTTATATCATGATAGGTGTTGTAATGTTGCTGACATGTTATGTTCCGTCGTGTTATGTCATAGTCGCGTTTTCTTATGTTATCTTTTATTGTGACATCTTGTGTTCGGCCATGTTCGTCGCTATGCTCTGTTCTCGTGTCGCTATAGGTTCTGAACGCTGCGCCGTGATATGAGACTAAAACCACGCGCGCGCTTCGCGCGCGCTTAGGTTCTGTCGAGTCACAGACCCAGGAATCGTTGTGAGAAGAAATTGGTGACGCGAAGCGTCGTGGGGGCGTCCTTGGACGTCTGGGGTCTCCTGGGGCCTCTTGAGGGGCCTCCTGGGGGCCTCCTGGCGGCCTCTTGGGGCGGAAGGCTCGAGCTTGCGGTTCGTGGTCCCCCTCTGGGCCCCCTCTTGGGCCCGTCTTGGGGCCCTCTTGGGCCATCTTGGGCGCCTCTTGGGCCGTCTTGGGGCCCTCTTGGGCTGTCCTGGGGCCCTCTTGGAAGCTTCTTGGGCCGTCTTGGGGCGGTCTTGGGCGCCTCTTGGGCCGTCCTGTAACGTCGGAAAGCCCAAAAGACAACTTTGTTGAACATGTACGTTTTACGAAGGGAATGGGCCAACTTTTGCGTCTGGGGGCCCTCTTGGGACGCATGTTGGAGGCTTCTTGGGGCCTCTTGGGGGCGTCCTTGGACGTCTGGGGTCTCCTGGGGCCTCTTGAGGGGCCTCCTGGGGGCCTCCTGGCGGCCTCTTGGGGCGGAAGGCTCGAGCTTGCGGTTCGTGGTCCCCCTCTGGGCCCCCTCTTGGGCCCGTCTTGGGGCCCTCTTGGGCCATCTTGGGCGCCTCTTGGGCCGTCTTGGGGCCCTCTTGGGCTGTCCTGGGGCCCTCTTGGAAGCTTCTTGGGCCGTCTTGGGGCGGTCTTGGGCGCCTCTTGGGCCGTCCTGTAACGTCGGAAAGCCAAAAAGACAACTTTGTTGAACATGTACGTTTTACGAAGGGGAATGGGCCAACTTTTGCGTCTAGGGGCCCTCTTGGGACGCATGTTGGAGGCTTCTTGGGGCCTCTTGGGGGCGTCCTTGGACGTCTGGGGTCTCCTGGGGCCTCTTGAGGGGCCTCCTGGGGGCCTCCTGGCGGCCTCTTGGGGCGGAAGGCTCGAGCTTGCGGTTCGTGGTCCCCCTCTGGGCCCCCTCTTGGGCCCGTCTTGGGGCCCTCTTGGGCCATCTTGGGCGCCTCTTGGGCCGTCTTGGGGCCCTCTTGGGCTGTCCTGGGGCCCTCTGGGAAACTTCTTGGGCGGTCTTGGGGCGGTCTTGGGCGCCTCTTGGGCCGTCCTGTAACGTCGGAAAGCCCAAAAGGCGACTTTGTTAAAAATGTACGTTTTACGAAGGGAATGGGCCAATTCTTGCGTCTAGGGGCCCTCTTGGGACGCATGTTGGAGGCTTCTTGGGGCCTCTTGGGGGCGTCCTTGGACGTCTGGGGTCTCCTGGGGCCTCTTGAGGGGCCTCCTGGGGGCCTCCTGGCGGCCTCTTGGGGCGGAAGGCTCGAGCTTGCGGTTCGTGGTCCCCCTCTGGGCCCCCTCTTGGGCCCGTCTTGGGGCCCTCTTGGGCCATCTTGGGCGCCTCTTGGGCCGTTTTGGGGCCCTCTTGGGCTGTCCTGGGGCACTCTTGGGAGCTTCTTGGCCCGTCTTGGGGCGGTCTTGGGCGCCTCTTGGGCCGTCCTGTAATGTCGGAAAGCCCAAAAGGCAACTTTGTGAAAAATGTACGTTTTACGAAGGGAATGGGCCAATTTTTGCGTCTAGGGGCCCTCTTGGGACGCATGTTGGAGGCTTCTTGGGGCGTCTTGGGGGGCGTCCTTGGACGTCTGGAGGCCATCTTCAGCATCTCGGAGCCCTCTTGGAGGCCTCTTGGAAGTTTCTTGGGCCGTCTTGGGCGTTTCTGGGGCCGTCTTGTCTGACCGGGGAGGCCTCCGGCAAGCCCCGACGAGCCTCCGGGCCCCCTGGGGTGCACATTTGCGGTCGAGGTCCCGGCCCCGGGCCCCCGGACCCGGTGCGCCGTTATATGTATATGTTCCACCAACGCGTGTTATGTTGTGATCCGTTGTGTTATCTAATGGTGAACCCTGTCGTGCTTTGTTATGTCATGTTCTGCTCGGATACGTTTGTGCTGCTTTGATATGATGTATGGTTTCATGGCGTTGCTATGTTATGATATGTCATGTGATGTTGTGTAGTGGTGTGTTGTTTCGGGTGTGCCGAGGGCGCGACTCAAGGATTATGTGGACAACAGGAGGTCTGGCTTGGTGTTGGTTTGTTATGTGATCTTCTCTACTGCTCTGGTTTGGTGTCTTCCGTGATGTCATGTGGATTTATGTTATGTGACGTTCGACTCTGGTTTGTTCTGTGATGTTATGGTGTGCTCTGTTCTTTCATGCTATGCATTGTGTTGTTATGTTCTATCATGCTATGTTCTGTTCTGTCGTGTTCTGTCTACCATGCTGGTCTGTTCTGGCGTGTTATGCTCTGGGATACTCTGTGATGTTATGTCATGATCTGTCTTGTAACGGTACTGTCATGTTATGTTCCGTCATGCTATGTCATGGTTGTCATATGTGTTGGTATCTTCTAGTGTGGCACGCTGTGTTCTGTCGTGCTCGTCGCTATGCTCCGTTGTCGTGTTATGATATGTTCTGGACTCTGTGTCGTGATATGATATGTCCCGTCAAGGTGCGTTATCAAAAATTATGTTATGTCAGTGTGTGTTCTGTCGTTGTCTGTTCTGTAATGTTATGCCTGGGTATGTTTTGTGATGTTATGTTCTGCTCTATGTTGTCATGATGCTGCTATGTCATGTTGTGTACTGTTGTGTTGTGTCGTGTTTGTCGAGGGCGCGAGACGGGACTCCCAGGAACACTCAGGGACTCTCGAAGACACTCGGGGACTCTCGGGGACAATCGGGGACTCTCGGGAAAACTTGGGGTCTGGCGGCCGCGGTATGCAGTCGGGTTTGTCGAGGGCGAGGGGGCGGGATTCCCAGGGACTCTCGGGGATACTGGGGGATTCTCGGGACAACTCGGGGTCTGGCGGCTGCGGTATGCAGGGTGGGTTTGGCCGGGGTGTGTGTTCTTGAAAGCCAACAGCCTCAACCTGTCGGGTGGGGAAGTATGTCAAATATATTCGAGAACAACAAAAAAATGCCCAAAATATTGTCCCCAGGATATTATTTCGCTAATTTTGAATCTTCCTCCTGTAAAGAGACATGCCCGACTTAAGGCTAGCGGTCTCCGTACATCTCTTCCTTCTCCTCCTCCTCCTCCTCCTCCTCCTCCTCCTCCTCCTCCTCCTCCTCGTCCTCCCTTTCCTCCTCCTCCTCCTCCTCCTCCTCCTCCATCTCCTCCTCCCCCTCCACCTCCTTCTCCTCCTCTCCCCCTCCACATCATCCTCCTCCTCCTCCACCTCCTCCTCCTCCTCCTCCATCTCCTCCTCCCCCTCCACCTCCTCCTCCCCCTCCACCTCCTTCTCCTCCATCTCCTGCTCCCTCTCCACCTCTCCTCCTCCTCCTCCCCCTCCACCTCCTCCCCTCCTCCTCCCTTCTCCTCCCCCTCCCCTCCTCCCCCTCCTCCTCCTCCTCCTCCGCCTCCTCTTCCTCTGGCATCCATCGGAGTAGCAGCAGCAACGCGGGGCCCGCCGAGCCGAGAGCCCGCAGGGAGTCGCGGCCGCGCGGGGGCGCGCGCCGGGCCGTCCCTACCGGAGAGCCCAGGGGCGCCCCTGCGGCCGCGTCTCAACCTCCGTGGCTGGCGGCAACGCGTTGACATCTTCTGCCCTCCCCTCGCCCTCCTCCACCTTCAATTCCCTCCTCCTCCTCCTCCTCCTCCTCCAAGTTCCTCCTCCTCTCCTCCTCCTCCTCCTCCTCCTCTGCCTCCTCTTTCCTCCTCTTCCTCTCTTCATCCTCTTCCTCTTCCTCCATCTCCTTCTCCTCCCTCCTCCTCCTCCTCCTCCCTCCTCCTCCTCCTCCTCCTCCTCCTCCTCCTCCCTCCTCCTCCTCCTCATGCCTCGGTCTCCGACGATGTGAGTTCGGACGTTTCCGAGGCTTCCGGAGATGTCGAAGGCCTGCGGAGGTTTTCGGGGCATGGGGCGGTTTCCATCAGCTGCCTCTCGTCGCGGGCGCGCCGGGGGTGCGTGGATCCTCCCAACGGGCCGCCGGAGATCCCAGATATGACCCGAACGCCGAGAGGTCCCCAGATCTCCAACGACATTCGGCGGTGGACAAACCTCCCTTTAGTAAACCTCCCCTAAGTGAAAACGGCCTGGGACCGAAACCGACGGACCTGGACCCGCAAAAACGACGGCCGCGACGCCCCCTCGCGAACCGAAAACGGCCAATTCCTTCATCGACGTGTCAGGGTAGGAGGTCTATCCACCTCCGAGACATGGTGTCGACGTCCTGATGCTCTGCCTCGACCTCGGCCGTCGTGGCCAGCTAGTGGGCCCATGTGGCCACCCAAAGCGGATCTGGGGAGAGCGGCTGGCCACGGAGAAGGGGTCGGGACGGCAGGGGCCGCGCACTGAAACATGACAAAAAAAATCACATCGTCGGGTGTATGGGGCTGTTTCCTCCTCCTCCTCCTCCTTCTCATGAAGAGCCCGGCCGCACAGTGGGACCGTTCGGGTGCCATCAGCGGGGCATTCACGGGCCAGTCGCGGAAATGCTGTGGGCCATTCGCGGGACAAGAACAATTCGTGGGGCCTGCCAGTAGCAGCTGTGAGGGAAAACCATCCCTGATCCTCCCTGATCCTCCTCCTCCTCTGCCTCCTCCTCCTCCTCCTCCTCCTCCTCTTCCTCCTCCTCCTCCTCCTCTTCCTCCTCCTCTTCCTTCTTCTCCACCTCCTCCTCCTCCTTCTTTTCCTCCTCCTCCTCCTCCTCCTCCTCCTTCTCCTCGTTCTTCGAGCTTCCAGCTGCGGGCGCTTGTGCTGCTGCTGTTGCTGCTGCTGCTGCTGCTGCTGCTGCTGCTGCTGCTGCTGGCGGGCGCCCGCGTCCGCCCCCCCCCGTGCAGCATCTCTGCTCGGGACATGGAGCTCGGGCCGCCTGCGCCCTCGGAGCCGAGCGGGGGGTCCCCGGAGGGAGGGCCACGCGGAGAGCGACGTGCGGACGGGCAGCAGGAGGAGGGAGGGAGGGAGGGGAGGGGAAGGGGGGAGGGGGGGGGAGGGGAGGAGGAGGAGGAGGAGGAGGAGGAGGAGGAGGAGAGGAGGAGGAGGAGGAGGAGAGGAGAGGAGGAGGAGGAGGAGGAGGGGGAGGGGGGAGGAGGAGGCGGGGGGGGGAGGGGGGAGGACGGAGAAGCAGAAGGCACGCGTGCTCCCCCTCTTCCTCCTGTGCCAGCATGCTCTTAATGCTCCTCCCCCTCCTCCTCCTCCTCCTCCTCCTCCTCCTCCTCATTGTTCACCTCCTGCTCCACCCTGCGCTCCATCCCCCTGCTTCCCCACCCACTCCTTCCGTCCCTCCGCCTCCGCCTCCCCATACTCATCCGTGTTCCTCCGAATCCTTCTCCCTCTTCTTTCTCGTCTCCCTCCTACGTATCCTCATCCTCCTTCTTCCTCAATATCACTATTCCTGCCCTGTCCCCTCCCTCCTCATCCAACTCTGCCTCCTCCTAGTGTTCCTCCTCCTCCTCCTCCTCTTCCTCGTCCTGGTATGTCTCCTCCTCCTTCACATACTCCCTCACAAATCTCACTCCCCTCATCATCTACCCGTACATTCTCTCCTCCATCTCCAGTCGTGTCTTTCCTCTTACCCTCATCGCTCTTCCCCTCCCCCCCAATCCTCCTCACCCTCCTTCTCAACCTTATCATCCTCCTCCTTCTCCTCCTCATCAGGATCCTCTCTCCACCCCTCCGTCCCACCAACTTCCTCCTTGCCTCTGTCCTCCATCCCCCTCCCCCCCTCCAAGGATCTATCTCCACCTGTGGGACCGCCTTCCTGGGCGAGCAAGTGTCATGTCTGCTACGACAAGTGGGGTCTGGTCTGGCCACTGCCCCCTCCTTCAAGCGAAAAGCGAAGGTGGCGGCCACACTGGCCCCTCACACTCTGCGACCGCAGAATACCTACGCCCAGACGCACAGTGACCCGCAGACAACGGGAGCCCAGCATACTCGCCAACAACCTCGCCAGAGTTCAGTGAGAGCCCACATGTACCACGGTACAAGCTGTGGGCTCGGAAGCTCCCTCAATACACTCAAAGCACCTAGCCGCTAGCCAATGCCAGGAGGAGCAGGAAGAGGAGGAGGAGGAGGAGGACGACGAGGACGACGACGACAAGAGGGGAGGGAGGGGGCCACTGGAATCACTAGGGCTGCCAGTGACCACGGATGCAGGGGCCAACTGCGGATGAGAGACAGGGGACACCTCCTCCGCTGGAAGAGCGGGAAGAGTGCGCCAGTGCCGGGCCCTCGAGATGACGCGGCTCGTGCATGCCGCTCCTCGCCCGAGGTGCCGGCTCGCCCAGCCCGCTCCGACGGCGGCCGGGCCAGCACGACGACAGCCGCGGGAGGCGACCAGCAGGCACCGCCACGCGCTCGCAGCGACGCGCCGCGCGAGAGCGCATGTGCTCGCGTGCAGAAGCAGACGCGCCTCGAGAGAACGAACCGCGGCGTCAGGCACAGGCTCGGCCGTGGGAAGAGCCCCTCCCCTCGCCATCGCTCGGACGTCCACTTCCCGTGCCTTTTTCGGCTTCGCGCGTGTTTTTTTTTCGCTCGATGGTCCAGGATCGTCCTCGATGGTCCTCGCCGAGAAAAACGTCCGAGCGATGCCAGGCTCCCAGGGCGGCTGGAGGCAACAGCTCAGGGCGCTCACCGCTCGCCCGCACGCCTGGATCACGGGCGCCACCCGAGGCGGCAGGCCCTCCCAGCCAGACCCCGAGCATTTCTCGTGGGCGAGGCCCTGCTGGGTGCAGCCCCAGTGGCTCCCGTGGCAGTCCAGGCCAGTCTTGAAACCCCAACGGCCGACGCCGACGCCGCATCCTCCGGCGTCGTGGTGACTTCAAAAGGTTGGCCCCCTTGGCTCATGACCCCTGTCCCCGGGACCTCCCGTTTTCGAGGGGCACTCTTGTGATGGTGCCGAGGGCTGCGACGCGCCCTGTGTGCAGAAAGCAGAACAAAACCGCTGCAAGACAAACCTAATCTTTGAAGCTCGGCAACAGAGATCCGAGCACGCACCTGCCAAACTTTTCCGTGCAGCCCCGCGGCCGCAGCAGCGGTGGCGGCGAGGACGACGGCTCTGGCGGCGGTGGCTGCAAGGGCAACGGCCGGGCAGGCGCGGCGGCGGGGACGGCGACGACGACAACGGCAGGGCTGCGGCGGCGGGCGGCGAGGGAAGCAGCGGCGGCGACGTCGCCCACTGCGTGCGCAGCGCGCGCCTGGGGCCCGCAGCCACTTGGCGCTGCCGCGCGCCCTACGGGGACGGCGCGCTGGGGGAGTCGAGGAACCGCCGGTAGCAGTGGCGGGCGCCAGCGGCCGCCAGGCGGCCCGGGGGGCTCCTGGGACGGGCCCGAGGCTCGGGGGTGGACGATTGCGAGCGGCGAACAGAGCCGTATCCGAGCCCTGGCGGTCTGGACTCCGGGGTGCGATCCGGCGGATCCGCGGTCGCACGGATACGTCCCATCTCGGGGCATCCGCGACAACAACGCCTTGCAACCGCGGGGTCACGGATCAGGGGCCCAGCACGCGAGGGCGCGGAATCAGATCCGCCACTGTGCCTCTGGGCACGGAGTGGGCGTGTCTTCAGGTCCTTCGCCTAATCCCCTGAGCCTCAAGCCTCACTCCTCAGGAGGTTCCTAGGGGCCCCAAGCCCACGTTCTGAAATCTTGGCGCATCTTCTCGGGTTAGCTTTCCAGGCCCAATGGAGCCCAAATGCGGGCCAAGAGGGCCCCAAGAGGCCCTCAGGACGGCCCACGAGGGCCCCGAGACGCCCAAAGATAGCACACAGACGCTTAAGACGGCCTCAAGACGGCCCAAGAGGTCTCCAAGACGCCCCAAGAGGCCTCCAAGAGCACTCCTAAGAGGGCCCCAAGTGGCAAATCGCCTTGCTGGCTGCCCGACGCTCCAAGACTGACCAAGAGGCCCCCAAGAGCGCCACAAGACGGCCCCAGAGGCCTCCAAGGGGGCCCCCAAACAGCCCAACGCACAATCCAGGCACGGTGGCGGGATGGGGCGAAGGCCATTCGATCCGCCGCCACCTGTTGGCTTGCCACAGAGGTGCCCGGCGTGATAGGTTTTGGTTCCTTTACAAAAGAACTTCCCCTGGGGCTTCGGCCGATCCCGCCAGGGTCCCCGAAAGGCCGGGAAACCACGTCAACGACCGCAACAAATTCTCCAAGACGGCTCAAGATGGCCTGTAAGATGGTCACGTTGGCCCAAGATGGCCTCCAAGTCGCCAAAGTTGGTCCAAAATGTTTTCCAAGACGGCCCGAGAGAGAGTTCAAGATGCCTTCAAGTTCGTCCAAGAAGCCTCCAAGACGGCCCAAGATGGCTCCAAGATGGCCTCAGACTGGCCAAGAGTCCCCCAAGAGGCCTCCAAGACGTCCTCCAGGAAGGCCCGAAGAGGCCAAAATCATTGATTTTCCGTCTGTTTTTGAACGATTTTTGCATTTTCTTCTTATCAGCTCTCCGACGGCCCAAGACGGACCAAGAGGCCCCCAACATCGCCCGAAGAGCGCCCAAGAGGCCCCCAAGATGGCCCTATGACAGCCCCAGAGGTCCCCAAGAGGGCCCCAACAAGACCCCAAGACAGCCCAAGAGGCCCCCAAGACGCCCAAGATGGCCTCCAAGACGGCCAAGATGGCCTCCAAGATGCCTCCAAGACGGCCAAACAGGAATGCCTCCAAGACGGCGAAGATGGCCCCAAGATGCACCCAAAACGGCCCTTAATGGCCTGAAGATGGCATTCGACTGCCCAGACGGCCCGCCAGGGGCCTCCAAGACGGCCCTAGAGCCCTCCAAGACGCTCTCCAGGAGGCCCGAAAGCTCGGAAACCACCGGGTCCGATAGCTCGCCCGACTCCGCGTTCCCCGAAGGCCTTCGAAACCCACGCGGGGAACGCGTGGTCCGATAGCTTGACCAAGCTCGAACCCGACTGTCGGCCACGCAGGCGCTTCCACAAGGGCAGGGGGCGGCGGTGATTCGCCGCAGGCGCCTTGGATCTGCTTTTGGCCCGCGGAGCGAGACGGGGAGGCCAGCACCACGAAGCCAGAGAGCTCTGGAGCTGCGCCTGCCCATTTCGCTCCCGCACCTAATGCGGGATGACGATTCATAAAAAATTGGAGAGAACGATTAACAAAATAGTTGTCTGTGATTTTTGCCTGATTTTCTGACTGGAGGAGAACGAGTTTAAAAATAGTGTTCCAGCCCGCGGCCGGTTTTTTCTAATCGTCATCCCGGGCGCCGCCGCGTGAACACGACCCCCGGTCATTTATTAATCATCATCCTCCATTAAGACGAAGCCAGGACGAGAATAACATCGGGCGAGTATCAATGGAGAATCTCTGGAATGCGGCGGTTCTGGAGGGTGTCTCGGGCGCCGCGGCCTTCTCAGAGCGTTCCGGAACGCTCTGAGACCGTTCGGGAACGCTCTGGAACGGATGCATCCCAGTCCTAGCCCCGTCCGGGCGTCCGAAAAAGTAGCTCGCTGGTGACCTTGGGACTTGCCTCTGGGTGCGCTCCGCCTCCTCCGTCGTCGTCGTGGTCCCTCGGTGGGGAGGGGGGGGGGGGGGCGGAAGGAACCCACGTGGGCTCAAATTCTGAAGCCGCTCCTGGTCCGCAAAGGCGGGAGGCGCCGTGGCGCCATGGTGCAAGGCGAAGAAAGGGTGGGGCGGGCAGGCAAAGCAGTCCCTCCGTTGACCCCAAGGGGGAGGAAGAGGAGGAGGAGGAGGAGGAGGAGGAGGAGGAGAAGGAGGAGGAGGAGGAGGAAAGGAGGAGTAGGAAGGGAGGAGGAGGAGGAGGAAGGAAGGAAGGAAGGAGGAGGAGGAGGAGGAGGAGGAGGAGGAGGAGGAATTAAGGGGGGGGTGCGCGGGGAGTCCAGCTGAGAGCCGCAGTTGTGGATCTGCGTTCGTTACCCTGCCCAGCGCTGGAGGGTAGCGGCAAAGTTCCAGGGCTCGAGCCCTGGCGGCGGGAGCAAGACGCCGCCGAGGCTCGGACCTGTCACTCTTTCGGCGCGTGTCGCCGCACCGCTTGGTCTCGACGCGCCCAATGGGGCGACGCCGACACCACGGCAAGCCCACGGCAAGCCCTGCGCCCCGCGTCCCAAGCAGACGAAACCAGCACCATGGCAAACCCCACGACGAGCACCGCGCGCCCGACGCGGGGTTTGCCCTGGTGCACGCGGCGCCTTCCCCGAGACGCAATGCCGCGCGTCGGGAGAAACGGAGCGGCGACAGGTGCGGCTCTGGAGGATGCCATGGGCGCCGCGGCCTTCCCAGAACCTTCTGGAACACTGTGAGAGCGTTCCTGAATGCTCTGGAACGACTTGATCCTCCCCCTAGGCCCGTCCGATCATGGAAGTCGGCGCTTCTCGGGCGCCTCGAGGCGCCAGATTCGGCCGCGCACCGATGAACATCTCCGCACCCTGGCGTTGCCCTGGCGGGGGCCACGGTGC
Source organism: Prorocentrum cordatum (assembly GCA_963575745.1). Classification (NCBI taxonomy): domain Eukaryota; class Dinophyceae; order Prorocentrales; family Prorocentraceae; genus Prorocentrum; species Prorocentrum cordatum. The sequence goes on along the minus strand of CAUYUJ010017704.1, from coordinate 666,160 downwards.
GAGCTGTCCAGCGATCGATGTCTCAACGCCGGCGGACATACGTGGTAAAACGCACCCACCATTCACAAGGATGACGAGCAGGCCAATCTCAGACGCAGATTATTTAGGCGCACGTAGAACCCCGCAATTGAGGATAAGAGTCAGGGGGCGGGCGCGGGCGACGCGGGCGTCGAGCCGACGGACCTCGTGGCCCTCACCTTCCCTGTCGATGGCGCCCTCCTCCTCCTCCTCCTCCTCGTTTTCCTCGTCCGCGTCCTCGTCCTCATCGTCGTCGTCGTGCTCTGACAGTTCAGCGCGGGCGGGATCGCTGATGGGCCACCCGGAACGAATGCAAAAACAGCCCGCCGCAGGCGCCGAATTTTTGGCTTGTTCAGTGAACGTAGTTTGGGTCGCGGGTGGGTCGCGGGTGGGTCGCGGGCTCCCCACCTCCACCCGGAATCAATTCAAAAACAGCCCGCCGCAGGCGCCGAACATTTTGACTTGTACACTGAACGCGGTTTGGGTCGCGGGTGGGTCGCAGGTTCTCCACCTGGATCGAACGCAAAAGAAGCCCGCCGCAGCCACAGCCAATTCACACTGCATCTGATAATCGGTTCTCGCAATTTCGATGCTCCCTCAATCCCATCCGTATCTCATCGATGTCCGCAGCCCTCGTTCTTACCCTCCTCCTCCTCCTCCTCCTCCTCCTCCTCCTTCCATCGCCATCACCATCATCCTTACCATCATCTTCATCATAATCATCCTCATCATCACCATCATCATCACCATCAGCATCATCATTATCATCATCATGATCACAGCCATCACCATCACCATCATCATCGTCATCATCATCATCAGCATTATCATCATTAGCATTACCATCATCAGAATCACCACCATCACCATCATCATCACCATCATCGTCATCATCATCCTAATCACGATCATCATCATCATCATAATCAGCATCACCATCATCAAAACAATCATCATCATCATCACCACCATCATCATCATCATCAACAGCATCATCATCAGCATCATCTTCATCAGCATCAGCACCATCATCAGTATCAGCATCAGCATCACCATCATCATCATCATCATCATCATCATCCTTACCATCATCATCATCATCATCATCAGCAGCATCAGCATCATCATCATAATCACCACCACCATCATCATCAGCATCATCATCACCATCATCATCATCATCATCAGTGCATCAGCATCATCATCATCACCACCACCATCATCATCATCATCAACATCAGCATCATCATCATTACCACCACCACCACCACCACCACCATCATCATCATCATCATCATCATCATCATCATCATCATCATCATCATCATCATCATCATCATCACCATCACCATCATCACCATGCCCACAGGAGGCCGCTGGAACCGCTCCCCAGTCAGCACGGGGGGGGAGGCCGTGCTCGCTTGCCTCCCTCGCCTCCGGCGGCCCCCCATCTCTCCGGCGGCTCCTCCCCTCTGCACGCGGCCATGCCCTCCCCTTCCCCCCCCCCTTCCTTCTCCCCTTCCCTCCCCCTCCCCTCTCCCCCCCTGTCCCCTCCCCTGCCCGCTCCCCTGCTCCCCTTCCCTCCCCTCCCCTTCCCTTCCCTCCCCTGCCCTTCCCTCCCCTCCCCTCCCACCGCCCCTCCCCCCTCCCTTGCCCCCCTTACCCTCACTCTCCCTCCCCCCCTCCCCTCCCCCCTCCTTCCCCGCCTTGTCTCCCCCCCTCGCCTCCCCTCCCCTCCCATTCCCCTTTCCCGCCTCCCTCACCTTCCCCCCCCCCCCTTCTCCTCCGCTCCCCTTCCCTCTCTGCCGCCTTCCCCTGCTGCCCCCCCCCCCCTTTGATCGGGCCCCAGCTCCCTGGTCTGTCTCGGGACTCGGTCTCGACGACTTGGCCAGGACGACTTGGCCATCGCCGACGGCCCGCCCTCTCTCGACGCGGCTGCCTCCGGGGCCCTGGGCACCCGGACTAGCATGCGATCCCCCTCCACTTCGGCCTCGAGGGCTCCCAGGAGGAGACCCCAGGCCCGCCCCTATCCCCCCTATCCGCCTCCCCGCCGCCTCTCCGTCCCCTCCTCCTCCTTCTCCGCCTCCGCCTCCGCCTCCTCCGCCTCCTCCTCCTCCGCCTCCACCTCCCGCCTCCCTCCTCCTCCTCCTCCTCTCCTCCTCCTCTCCTCCTCCTCCTCCTCCTCCTCCTCCTCCTCCTCCTCCTCCTCCTCCTCCTCCTCCTCCTCCTCCTCCTCCTCCTCCCCTCCCCGCTGCTGCCTGCTCTCGCTCCCTGCCGCCCGTGGCCCGCGACGAGAGGCCTCCGGGAGGCCCTCCCCTCCCCCCCCCCGCGGACGGAGCCGAGTCGGGGAGGGCCGCTGCTGCCTCGACGGGCCCTGCTCCGAGTCGGCCCCGCCGCCGCCGAGGATCCCCCCCACCCCGTCGATGCCGCGCCCCCCTCGCGTGCCCGCTCCTGTCGCCGGCAGAGGACGGCGACGAGACGTCGCGGCAGTGGAGCGGACCCTGGGGGCTGATTGCCTCGCGGGGAGGGAATGGGGGGGAGAGGGTGAAGTGTGAGGAGAGGGGAGATTCGGTGCTAGTCTCTGCCACTGCATCCCCTGCATGCCGAAAGGAGCTGCAACATCGAATGGCCAACTGCTGGGCCCTGTGGCCGTGAGGTGCAACACGGCCTCACGGAGTTTCACCTCCGAGGTTGTTTTTTCGATCCCGGGCACCCCCCCACCAGAAAGACACAGCGAAGCGCTCGTCGGGGGAGGAACAGTGCACGGGAGGATGACAATTATGCAGGTGTTGGTGACGATGGTGATGGCTGCGGTGACGTCGAAAGCAGCACACACACACACATACAGTACCCGATCAGGTCGCGCGCCCGACAGCTGATGGCCGTGTGCACCGTCGATACCTGGGCGGTGCCCGCGGCGCAGTAAGAGCGAGTTGCGCACGTGGTGGGAGCCTGAGCCGACCGAACTGGACGGGGGGCATGAGGCAGGCGAGCCCAGAATCGAATCGATAGGTCGGATCGACGGTCGAAATGAATCGGATCGGCGGAAATCGGCAGCCGAGTCGGAAGAAGAAGAATCAGCAGACATCGACAGACTTGTAGGCCTAACATGAGACATCGGAATCCGGATCGGCATCTGCAGCCGCATCGCACCGGAATCGGAAGCCATCGCGAGGTCGAACCGAATCGAGCTGGAGGGGTCGAAACGAGCCCTGCACGAGGTGCCACAGGTTGGCCAGGGCGTAAGGAGGAAGAGGAAAAAGAGGAGGAGGAGGAGGAGGAGGAGGAGGAGGAGCAGGAGGAGGAGCAGGAGGACGAGGAGGAGGAGGAGGAGGAGAAGGAGGGCGTTCCCCAGGCGGTAAGGCGCAAGCGAGCCGCAGAGGGCTGGGCTCCAGGCCGGGCGACCGTGCCCCCACCTCTTGCGGGGGTGATCGCGTTGGGCCGCCGGGCGCAGGTCAGGAACGGCGGTGGGGCGAGGCACGGCAGGGACCTGCCGAGGAAGGAGGGAAGACCCGACGCTCAGGCCTGGAAGGAGAAGGGATGGGCCTGTTTTCCACCACCACCACCACAAGTTGGAGGGGGAGGGGGTCCTCCCCCTCCTCCCCCTCCTCCTCCTCCTCGTCCTCCTCCTCCTCCTTTTCGTCCTCCTCCTCCTCCACATCCTTCCCCCAATTTATGGTGGTGGTGGTGGTGGTGGTGTTGGTGGTGGTGGTGGTGGTGTTGGAAAACAGGCCCATCAAGAAACGCTTTTTTTCGTCGGCGGCGAGGTAGAGCTGGCTGCACCAGCGCCAGAGCTAAACAAGGGGCACCGAGGAGCGCATTGGCCAGCGTGCAGGAGCGGGGAGGCTAGAAGGAGAAGCACAGCATCAACACGACACGATCGGAGCCCTGCGCGGATGTCTCATCTGCGCTGCCCCCCCCCCCCCTCGCCCCAGCGCGCGGAGCGCGCCAGAGGCGGTGCAGGAGGCGCCGCTAGAGGGGCCCCTGTGGCGCCTCTCCGAGACATCCGCGCGGGGCTCCGACACTTTGCGGCTCTTCACCTGTTGGTTGTTCGGGAAACGCCGTGCGCCGGATCCACACTGATGGCAGCATGCCGCCCCAGTGCGCACGCTCGCCGCCTTCTAGGCTGCCGAAGGCCTCCGTCGGCAGGCGGCGTCTGGCCGCGCGTGCGGGCGCTGCCGCGGCCGGGGCCGATGGCGGCTGCAGGGCGAGCCACCCTCGTGGCCACGAAGCGGCGACTGTACCCTGAGATCCGGGCGCTGCATTTGTTCGCGCAGTGGGCGCGTTCGCCCGGCCTGGGCCCCGAGACCATCACAGATCGGGCCGGCGCAGAAAAACGACCGCAGAAAAGGTAAGATCTAGGGCTCCATGCGTGATTTCCCATCACTTCGCGACGTCGGACGTCAGGGTCGCGACGTCGCGACGTCGGATCTCAGGGTAGACGGCCAGAGTAGTCAGGCGGTGCGGTGGGTGGGCGACGCTGCGCTGGACGACCTGCATGGTCGCGGCCGAGGAAGTCAGTAGTCCTCGGGGATGTTGGCGAACATGCCCCTCACGAACTCGTTTCGGGCTTGGCGGGGAAAGCATTATTGCCGATCTTGTCGCGGCTGCAGGCCGCGTGGCGCCAGCTGAAGCAGACGATGCCTGCCTTCAGGGAGAGTGGCCCTGGCCACGAGCTCAATGCAAACCAAGATGGGACCACCGTTGAGAGGCACGCAAGGCAACCACTGGACAGCCCTGTCGGCCATGGCGACGGCGATGCGTGGCCGTTTCCGGAAACCCTGAAACCAAAAACGTGTTCACCTCTTGGGGGCCGTCGGTAAGGATATTTCGGTGACAGTTTTAAGCCAGCAGGTGAGGATATTTCGGTGGCAGTTTTGAGCCAGCGGGGGAGGGGGGATATTTCGGTGGCAATTTTAAGGCAGCGGGTGAGGAGATTTCGGTGGCAGTCTTAAACCAACGTGTGAGGATATTTCGGTGCCAGTTTTAAGCCAGCAGGTGAGGATATTCCGGTGCCAGTATTTAGCCAGCGGGTGAAGATATTTCGGTGGCAGTTTTAAGCCAGAGGGTGAGGATATAGCGGTGGCAGTTTTAAGCCAGCAGGTGAGGATATTTCGGTGGCAGTTTTCAGCCAGCGGGGGTGAGGATATTTCGGTGGCAGTTTTGAGCCAGCGGGTTAGGAGATTTCGGTGGCAGTCTTAAGCCAGCGGGTGGGGATATTTCGGTGGTAGTTTTAGGCCAGCGGGTGAGGATATTTCGGTGGCAGTTTTAAGTTAGCGGGTGAGGAATTGTCGGTGGAAGTTTTAAGCCCGACGTGGCAGTTTTAGGCCAGGTGGCAGTTTTAGGCCAGCGGGTGCATTTCGGTGGCAGTTTTAAGCCAGCGCGTGAGGATATTTCGGTGCCAGTTTTAAGCCAGCAGGTGAGGATTTTGTCGGTGGCAGTTTTAAGCCAGCGGGTGAGGATGTGTCGGTGGCAGTCTTAAGCCAGGATATTTCGGTGCCAGTTGTAAACCAGCGGATGAGGATATGTCGGTGGCAGTTTTGAGCCAGCGGGTGAGGATATTTCGGTGGCAGTTCTAAGCCAGCGGGTTAGGAGATTTCGGTGGCAGTCTTAAGCCAGCGGGTGAGGATATAGCGGTGGCAGTTTTAAGCCAGCGGGTGAGGATATGTTGGTGGCAGTTTTATTTCCGAGGGTGAGGATATTTCGGTGGCAGTTTTAAGCTCGTGGGTGAGGATCGTTCTGTGGCAGTGTTAAGCCTGCTGGTGAGGATATGTCGGTGGCAGTTCTAAGCCAGCGGGTGAGGATATTTCGGTGGCAATTTTAAGCGAGCGTGTTAGGATATTTCCGTGCCAGCTTCAAGCCAGCGGGTGAGGATATTTCGCTGGCAGTTTTAAGCCAGAGGGTGAGGATATAACGGTGGCAGTTTTAAGCTAGCGGGGGAGGAGAAGGAGGATGCAGGAACCGAGAAGAGCTGTGCTCGGCGCGGGCATCCAGCCGCCTCGCGATGCGTCATTCGCTTGGTTGGCCCAGCCGACGGCTATGCATCCAGCGCGGTGCTGCGCCCGTATGCATTCTCGCCCCTTGGCGCGGGGCTGGCGGGGGGCCAAGGGGCGAGCTGTCCGGTGTTTTTTCCAATACGCGGTCCCTGGAAGTCTTGACCCACTCCCCAGGACCGCTTCTTCATCCTGAGTCGTTTCCCGACGGTCCCGAGGCCCGGCGAGGGCCCCCAGGGGCCCAAATCACAGAAAAACCTCCGCGTCCCGATTCTTCATTACTCTGGATCTCTGGGGGCGGGGGGGGCGGGGGGAACCCTCCCCTCCCACGCTGGCCTCCCAGCCCGTCGCCGCCCGGACCGTCGCCGGCGCGCCCGCGGCCGCGGCCGCGAACGGACTGCCAAGGGCGCCGTCGCCAGCCCCGGGCGCGCCCGCCGGCGCGCCTCCCCGGGGTGGAGCGGGCGGCCCAGCCATCGCCGCCGCCGCCGCGACTTTTTGGCGACGGCGCCGTCGACGACGACGCGCCTCCCTGGGGCGACCGGCCGACGACGGACGACCAGCGACGACACGCCACGACCACGACGACGAGAGCGAGCACCAGCACGACCACGACCGGCCGCCGACCTCTGAGCCGCCGCGCGGGGGGGCGGTCAGTGGGTGCGGGCTCAGGGAAGCCAGCCGCGACACATCGCCGGTGTGAGCGGCGATGGGCCCGAGGCCGCACTCGTCCAGCGCGGTGTGGAGCCCTCGAGCCCCGAGGTGCTCCGAGCGCGTCCTTGCGGCAACGGTCTCCGCTTGCTGGTGCGGGCCCCCGTGCGCTCAAGAAGCACCGATCGCCGAGAAGGGTTGGCCCAGCCAGGCAGCCTGGCGACCTCCGGATGAGGACGACGAGGAGGGAGAACTCCTCGATACGCACCCTGAGATCCTTCGGTTCAGCGATCTGGCCCCTGAGAATCTCCATGGCGACTGGGGAGGCGAGGATTACTGAACTGATGGATGTTGGTATGCCAGGCCACCGAAATCCATCAGTTCAGTAATCCTCGCCTCCCCAGTCGCCACGGAGACACTCAGGGGCTGGATCGCTGAACTGAAGGATCTCAGGGTGCGTACTCGAGTTTCGCTGATGTATCCGCAGGCATGTTCGCGAGGTGAAACAAAAAAAAACGACAGGAGGTCTCTCCCCGTTTGCGGCCCTCGCGGGCTCTCGCCGGGCCCTGGGACCGTCAAAGCACGGCTCGCGGGAGGAAACGCTGGCATCAATGAGGGGAATGGTTGGGACTTCTGGGGGGGCCTTGTTGCATTTTCCTGGCGAAGCACCAACAAATGTACAGCTGCGAAGACAATAGGGAACCGACCACAAGCTACCTTCCACAAGAAACCCAACCCTGAGACCCCAGGACGTCCATTGATTTTCGGTGTGGGAAGGTCACGCTTTCCTCAGCAAAACCATCAAGAAACCCAGGGCACCCTGGAGGCAAGCAGGGTGTTTCTAGGCATGGGTTTCCACTGTAAGGGTCCCAAAACGGTGCGGTGGCCAAGACGTCCTCGGAGAGCGGCCCGAGTCCCGAAACCGTGTGGTCACCCCGAATCCCCACAGACTTACCATTCGGTGTGGTCACCGAGACGTCTGGGGAGTTCCGAAACAGACCCCTTCACGAAGACGACCTGCAAGGCGGGGAGTATACCCAAACATGCGACCTCTTGTTTTTTCAATGCGGGATCTCTGGAAAACCCGACCCTTTCCCCAGGGTGGTGTTTCACCGTTCCATGGCCCAGCGAGGGCCATCGGAAATCGAAACCGGATAAAAACCTTCCTTCTCGACAGAAACTGCCAATTTTTCCTGCTCCCTGCCTGCTGTCTCCAACAAGCCCCTATGCTGCCTGCCCGCCCGCCCCGCCAGCCCTGGCCTCCCGCCTGGACGTTCGTCGTCGTCTGCCTGCTTCTCCCCTCCTCGTTCCCTTCCGCTGGGCAGCACAGCCTGCCTGGGACCAGCATGGCGGCATGTAGGGCTTCGGCCGTATCTTTTTGAATGGCAGCTACCAGTCGGTTCCATGTGAGCTCGGATCCAGCGGGGAAGACTCACAGAGCAAGGTGGACCGTCCCAAAAACACGACCTGAGCCCTAGAACCACTCTTTCTGCAGCATGTTCCGAGTTGCCTCGAGATGCGATGGTCCCTGGGCCCGAAGCAGGGCGGCACCGCTCAATATTGGAATCAGTTTCAACGCCCGGGACGCCTCTAAGGGTCGTCTCTCTCTCTCTCTCGAGCGCCCTCTGGGCTCGCTGCACGAGGGGACCCCTCCCGGCGCGCGCCTCCCGAGTCGATCGTCAGCGGCTGCGGCCGCGTGGCGTGCGGGCGGTGGGGCAGCGACCCGCGCGGCGAGCGCGAGAAGGCCTGGCCGGGCCGGTCTTTCTTTCCATGCCACCGCCGCGGGAAAGCCCAGCGGCACAGGCTAGGGAACTCGGCTGCACGCCACGAGTGGCCCGAGGCAAGAGCGACCTTTCGAGCGCGGACTGAGGGGGCGCAGGGTGGCCAAATCCAGGCGCGCAGGCAGCCACTGCAGTCGGACCCGTGGCAGAACAAGAACATGAGCATGAGACCCTCCGTCGGCCAAGGCAGACATCACATCAAAGGATACCCTCCCCAGGGTGCAAAGTAATGTCCAGCAAGACACGAAGAACACCAGGGTACCCTCCCCGACCTCGACCTGATACCTCGGCCCGACTGCATCGCATCTTTCTCAGCGATCGGGGGGACCCCGATGAGCCCACACCAAAGGTCACTCCGGCGAAGGGTCACGCCTAGAACGGCCGACGGATGCGACAGGGAAAGACACGAGGGAGAGGGGCGGGGGGAAGGTCGGAGAGCGCCGACTATGCGCCTACACCGATCCTGGCTGGGCCCATGGTGGGCCCAAGATCGGTGTATATGCCTTCCTCGCTAGGCCAGAAGGGGTGTCTACACCGACCCTGGGCCAGGGGTGGCCCTGGTCAGGGGCGGTGTAGGTCTATAGCTGACGCCCTCCGAGAAGGGGCCCGCGCGGTGGACGCGAGAAGGCCTGGCGTGGCCACCCCTCCTGTGCCTTCCTCGCGGGGGAAGGGGCCCGGCGGCAGAGGCGGCCAAGAGATCCGGCCGCTCCCGCTTGCGGTGGCGCCGTGCTGAGACGCAGATGTCAATTTGGTCACTTTGGGACAAAAAAAAGAAGCTCCCATGGGCCCAAATCTGTCGCCGACCTTTTTGGCCCCAGCCCTCCGGGGCCCTTCCGGAGAGCTCCACATAGCCCAAGATGGCCTCCAAGACGATCCAAGACAGGCACAATACGACCCAAGATGGCCCGCAAAGCGGTCCAAGACGGCCCAAGAGAGCTCCAGGACGGCTCAAGATGGCTCCAAGATGCTCCATGACAGCCAAGATGGCTTCAAGATGGTTCCAAGATGGCCTCAGATGGCCCGAAACGCCTCCCAAATGGCCCAACAGAAGCCCAAGAAGGTGAGCCAAGAAACAAAAACCATTGTTCTTACTTAGGTTATTCAACGTGTTCGGCTCTCCTGCCTTTTCGCTCAACGACGGCCTGGCGACGGCCCAAGAGGGCTCCAAGACGGCCCAAGAAGGCCCCAAGACGGCCCAAGAGCGCCCCAAGACGGCCCCCAGAGGGCTCATGATGGCTCCAAGACGCCTCCAAGAGAGCGCCAAGACAGGTCCAAGACGGCTCAATTCGGCGCAAGACGCCCCTAAGACGGCCCAAGATGGCCCCAAGACTGCCCAAGAGCGCCCCAAGACCCTCCAAAGCTGGTCCTACACACCCGAAGAGGAGTCAAGGAGGTGTCGGAGATCCCCAGGAGAGGCCAAGATGGCTCCGAGATTGCCCCAAGACGCTCCATCATGGCCCGGAGAAGCAGAAAAAAAGCCCCCAAAGGCGCCGACAAGGCTTCTAGATGGCTCCAACGGGACCCCAACAAGAGCGTTGCGTATGTCCAGGCATTCCGCCATTCCATCTTCGCTCGGGACCCCTCCAGGACCACCCTGGGAACCCTCCAGACGCCCACCGGGACAGGGACAGCTTTTGGAACCGACCGGACAGTTTTTGGCCCATCTCTCTCTCTATATCCCTCCCTCTCTCTCTTTATCTCTCCCTCCCTCTCTCTTCCACATCGCTCACAGGTGCCCGCAACCCCTCTCCTCCTCTCAGCTGCCATGCGCGTGTCTTTGGGAAATTGCTGAGAGAAGGACCAAGACAAACGCACTCATACTCATCTGCCCCCCCCTCTCTTTGAAAATTCTCAAAGACAAGGACGAAGACCAACGCACTCCGACTAGTCTGCTCCTCCCCTGACACTGCGATCGTGAGCGGGCCCATCTCTGTCGCCGACCCCAGGCAACTTTTTGACACCGCCCCTCAGGGGCCCCCCCGGAGAGCCCCAGATGGGCCAAGATGGCAACCAAGACGACCAAGAGGGCCAAGATGGCGCATCAGGTTGCCTCACGCCCCCCGCGATGCTTACATATGGCCCACAATGGTCCCGAAGCCACTTCCAATGTACCCCAAGACGCCTCGAAAACGGCCCAAGTGATCCCCAAGACGCCTCCAGACAGGCCCCGGAAGGACAAAATCATTGACAATCCTATGTTTTGTCGTGATTTATACGATTCTGCGCTATCGCTCCACAAAAACTCAAAAAAAGCCCTCGATGGCCCCAAGACAACCCAAAATCGCCCTCGGAGATTCCAAGACAGCCCAAAATGGTCCTGGGGCGGTCCCAAGACGGCCCAAGATGGCCCGTGGGCTGTCGAGGGCCCCACGAGGGAGTCCCAATGGTCCCAGTGAGCTCCAATGGGGGCCTCAAGAGGGCTCCAAGAGTGAACTCCGACCCATCTTGGCTCGGGGACCCCTCCAGGACCGCCCTGCCACAAGATGGCCCCAAGACAAGTCCTGATGGCACCAAAATGCCTCCCCGCAGAAACTCGACACGACCGTCGCCCCAGCATTTTTTCCCGTATCGCCACGAACTGACAAAATTTGGGGAGCGGCTGGTGACGTCGCCGCAGGCGTCCTCGATGCTCGTGGCGTGACCGAAACTCACCACAAGGGGTTCGGGCCTGTTTCGGCACCCGAAAGCCCTCACCGGGTCCAAAGCTGCTCGCGATGAAAGCCAGCAATGGGGGAAGAGGCCAGGACTTCTGGTGGCCCCGCACAGAAAAATCAAGACGTCGGTTGTTTGGGGACGGAGACGGCCAGGGAGGGCACGAGGGAGTGTGGGGGGGGGCTGGGCGGGGGCGACGAGGTGATGCTTGGGCACCGGGCCCGCGCCGCCAACACGACGGTGTCTTTATTGTTTTCTTTCTCTCTCTCTCTCTGTCTCTCTCTTTCTCTCTCTCACAGGGGGGGTTCCAAGTGGCGCACAAGCCGAAACGGCTCTCGCGCAGGGAGGGGGTCAATGTTGCCAGACCGTCCCAAAGGCGGCTCTGCAAGTGGTTCTGACAAAGGACGTCGAGCAGGGAGGGGTTGGCCACATCGGCTTCGAGGAGGGAGGGGTATGGGAAGGCGAGGAGGAGGAAGGTCATTTTCCAGTGTGGAGGCGGGATACGATGCGCACTTACGAAACAAATCTTGATATGAAACATGCTTGCGCTCAGAACGTGTATATTATTTGGTGCAACGTGTGTGTGTGTGTGTGCTGCAGATCCACCTCATGTTGTGCAAACTACGTGGTGCAGGTTATGACGTGCAAGTTACTTGTGCAGGCAATAGTGAAAGCTATGTGGTGCAAGCTCCGTGATGCATCGCACAAAGCGCCCACGAGGCGTCCACAGGCGACGGCCGAGCGAAAACCCCTGGAACCCAGCCATCGCGCGAGGCGCCCACGGACGGCAACCAGACAAAAAACCGACTGAACGCAGCCAGCCATGGGTGGCGAACGGGCGACAGCGTACGGGGCCCAGCGCGTTGCTCAGCAGCTAATGAAAGACCCCGCAATTCAAGCACAGATTGGGGAGTCTAGGGCAGATGTGTCGTGCCTTGGCGGCGCGCAGAGAGGGGTATGGGGGAGGGGGGGAGGCTTCTTAGAAGAAGGATGTTTCTTAGAAGGCGCTGGCTTCACATCTGCACACAAGGCCCGCACCTTCTTAGAAGCAAAGGTGTTTATCAGAAGCCTTCCCCGTTCCCCATACCCCCCTTTGCGCGTGGCTGATACCTGCCCTAAGATGCCCCAGGACGTATGTGGACCCCCTCGCCTTCGAGCGATAAGGACTTTCCGAGGGGCACCTGCTGGCTGGCTGCTTTTTGGCGCGGCGCGTATCTGTTTCTAGAGAAGCGCGCAACATTAAATGTTAGACCCGCTGGCTGGCTTATTGCACCAGCGTTCCATTTGATTCTCGGCCACCAAGGTGCGCAACCCATCGGACGACGTGCTATCCTCTGCCTCCGAGCGCACAACCTATGATGCAACTAATCGCAGCCCTTTTGACTATTGGCCACCATGCGCAAACTGCGACGCAACCAATATCTGGCAGTTTTGTTTGCTTGTTTTTCTTTCGGCCGCCGAGAAGGCAATCTATGGCGCAACTAATAGAAGGACGTTGTCTAATCGGCCGCCGAGTGCGCGACCTATGGCGTACCCATGAGCAGACAGGTTTTTCTCGGCCACCAAGTCCGCAACGAATGACGCAACCAATGTCTGGCCGTGATTTCCTCGGCCGGGGAAAGCGCAACCTATGGCGCCATAGCTAGGTGGCTGTATCAGTCGTGGCCGCCGAGAGCGCAACCTATGGCGCAACCAATAATAGCAGGCCGCTTGTTCTCTCGGCCGCTGAAAAGCGCAACCTATGGCGCAACCAGTGGCTGGCCGTTTTAGCATTGGCCGCCGGGAGCACACCCTATGGCGAATCCGATCGCACCCCCCACACATCGGCCGAAATGTTCCCTCATGGCATGAACATGCCGATGGGCTAATGACCCGCACCCCCCTCGTGGTCACGATCTTCCCACTCCGATGTGACCTCCAGCAGCCACCCGGCAATGCCTGGACGCAGGACCAAGACTTGCGGCGAAGCGAAGCGAGCCGTCAAGCCTTGTATACACTTGCGCATATATATATATATATATATATATATATATATACATCTGTGTGTAGAGTACACCCAAGAAAAATCCCAATCACTGGATGAAGTTAAGTGGGATCGACAAAGAAACCGATGAAGAGATCCACCAAGAACCTGGGAACCCGGGAACCGACCAACATCAGCCCGGAACCAATGACGAGGAACCCGGGAACCCAGAACTGGGAGACCGTGAAGCCAGCGGGCCACCAAAAGGCCACCAAAATCAGCGGGAAACGTTCGCCAAATCTTTAACTTTCAGCTAAATGAGACCCCAATCAGTGCAAGCACTGATGGGGGAATATATCTATATATATAAATATATATATATATGTACATATATATGTAAGAATATATGAATAAGTCTGCAGCCCCAGTGGTCCGACCCACTCCCTGGGGGCAGTCTTCGCCGCGGTTCCATCTGTGATGGTGGCAGGCCCAAGCACCGCCCCCCCCCCCCCCCCCGAGACGGCCGAGGTCGAGGAACAAAAATGCGGGGGCTGAAAACCACAATGCTCTCAGAGAGATCTGTGCCCCTCGAGAGGCACAGATCTCCGAGAAGCACATGGTGAGCGTCTTGTTTTTGCTGCTCGGCGTTTCGACATTACGCGGAAGGGGGGTGGATGGGGGGGGGTCTGTCTCTGGACCTCTGCTTTAGGCGACTGTTTGCAACATGGCGTCCGTTAGGGGGGAGGCCCCACCTGCTCGAAACAGGCGACAAAACACAGCCAAGATCCACTCCAAGGGGGGAGGGGGGGGGAGGGTGCGAGGGCCCGCGCCGACCGGCACAACGATGCATAAAGAAACGACCACATGGGCTTGGGGGTCTGGGGAGGGATCCCTCCCCGGACACCCAACCTCATGTGTTTCTCAGAGCTCCCCCCCAGAGGTCCCGAGCCCGTCCCCGGGACGGGCGTTCCGATGTGATACGCTGTCCAATGGCCCCGAGGACCGCCGAGGGCCCCCCAGAGGCGGAAACTGGCGAAAAACCCTCCGTCGTGCTTTGCTCACGACTCGAGGGGGTCTGCGTCCATCCCCTCCTGCCTTCCCGCGGCCATGCGCAAGAGTGGCCCTGAGTAAGAGTGATCTCTGGTGCGCGGCATTCTGGGAGCAAGGGGGGGAGCAAGCACAAGCGCGCAAGACGCCACCTATCGCATCGCGCTCGGCGATCGGGGGACCCATTTGGGCCCGCACCAAAGGTCACACCAGCGAAGGGTCACTCTTACCCATCGGTCGGAAGAAGTAGGTAGAACCATGAAGTAGGACGGCATTGGAGGTAGATTTGGTTTCCGCCGCCCCCAGAAGAGAAGGGAAGACGGGAAAATCACTCGACTCTTGAAGCAGGAAGCCGCCCAAAATAGATTGGTACCTCGGAGTCCAGGAATCACGATTTTCAACCACCGACGAGTACGTGCAATCGGCTCCTCGCCGTCGCTCGGACGTCCATTCCCCCGTGCATTTGTCGACGCCCTGCGTTTTCTGTTGCTCGATGATCCAGGAGGCTCCTCGATGGTCCCCGCCGAGAAAAACTCACCCGTCCCAGCGATACCAAGATTCCCTTCCCAAGAACTGCTTGCTTGGGGCGGGGAGGCCGCTCTGCGCCGGTCCGCCTCCGCATGCCCCGCGGGCGGCGCGCCGCCCTCGCCGTCCGAGGAGGAGCTCAGGGAGCCGCGCGCCTGGGCCGGAGCGCGGTCGACGGCTCTTAAGGGGAAACCGACACCACAGGCGGTGGCGACGAGGGCCTCCGGGGAGGCACCAGGAGGGGAGGACGAGCGCAGGAGGGGGGAGGAGGAGGAGGAGGAGGAGGAGGAGGAGGAGGAGGAGGAGGAGGAGGAGGAGGAGGAGGAGGAGGAGAGGGGGAGGAGGAGGAGGAGGAGGAGGAGGAGGGAGGAGGGAGGAGGAGGAGGAGGGGGAGGAGGAGGACGAGCGAGGGGCAGCACTACTGGGTGCCCTGTCCTCCCCTGACCCCCTCTCGCGCCGTGCAGAGACCGCGGCGGAAGGCCTGGGGCAGTGCGCGGCGACCCCGGGGGGGGCCTCGCTGGGCCCCCGGGGCTGTCGACACACCACCGCTCGCTCGGAGCGGATGGAGTCGGAGGATCGCGCGCGCCGCATCACTGACGCGTCGGCGTCGCATCGCTTCGGCGACGTCGGCGTGCATACTTTGGGTCCGCGTCGAGCCGCATCTCCGATGCATCGGCGAAACGGCGCGAGCCTCCGACGGCCTCCGCGGCAGACACATACGATCCCCCACCGTGCCTCTTGGCACGGAGTGGGCGTGTCCTCAGGTCCTTTGCCCAATCGCCCAAGCCCCAATCCTCAAGCCTCAATCTTCAAGGACCAGTCCTCACTCCTGAGGGGGCTCTGAAGGGACCTTGAGCCCAACACTTCGCATCACCCCGCATGACTCTTTGGGGCCCACGGGGGCCCCAAGACGGGCACAGAGGGCCCCAAGAGGCCCCAACGACGGCCCAAGAGGGCCCCGAGTCGCCGAATGATTGCTCCAAGACGCCCAAGATGACCTCAAGACGGCCGCAGAAGCCTCCAAAGCACCACGAGAGGCCTCCTAAGAGAGCTCCCAGAAACAAAAGTCGCTGATTTCCCTCCAGTTTCGGAGGATTTGGGCGTTCTCGCCTTTTCAGCTTGCCGACGCCCCTAGACGGCCCAAGAGGCTGCCAAGATCGCCCAACGACGGCCCCAAAGGCACACAAGACGGCCCAAGACGGCACAAGCGGGCCCCAAGACGGCACAGGAGGCGCCCAAGACGGTCCAGATGAACCCGAACGAACATTCCGAGCGAGGGCCCCGAGAAAGCCCCAAGAGGCCCCCAAGAAGCCCCCAAGAGGCCCCAAGAGGTCGCCAAGAGGCCCCCCAGAGGCACCCAAGAGGCAAATACTGCCCCCGAGAGGCCACAGAGAGCGCTGCGAAGAGATCCCAGGAAGCATCCCTGAGAACTCTGACCCACAATCCAAGCACACTGACCGGATGGGCCGAAGGCCATTAGATAATTATCCCAGTGCGACCATACCTAGGAGTTGGAGCCCGTAGGAAAGCAGCATCAGTAGTAACAGTAAAGCTAAGCTAAAGCTAAGCTAAATCTGCGCTAAAGATAAGATGCAGCTAAGTTAAAACAGAGGTAAAGCTAAGCTAAAGCTAAGCTGAAGCTAGGGTAAAGCTGAGGTAAAGCTAAGCTAAAGCTAAGATAAACATGAGCTAAAGCTAAGCTAAACTAAGCTGAATATAAGCTAAGGCTAAGCTAAATCTGGGCTAACGCTAAGCGAAAGCTAAGCTGACACTACGCTAAAGCTGAGCTAAAGCTAAGCAAAAACTAAGCTAAAGCTAGGCTAAAACTAAAGTTAAAGCTAAAGTTGAGCTACCGTTAAGCTAAAGCTAAGCGACAGCTAAGATAAAGCTAAGCTAAAGCTAAGTTAAGACTAAGGCTAAAGCTACAGCTACATCTAAAGCTAAAGCTAAACCAAGCCAATCTAAGCTAAGCTACGTTAAGCTAAGCTGAGCTAAGATGAGATAAGCTAAGCTAAGATAGGCTAATAAGCTTAGCTAAGCTGAGATGAGGTAAGCTAAGCAACGCTAAGCTAAGCTAAGCAAAGCTAAGATGAGATAAGCTAAGCCAAGCTAAGCTAAGCTAGGCTTAGCTTAGCTAAGCTGGACTGGGTGAACCCAGGGGGCGCAACTGGGGAACCGCGGGGCGGGGACAGGGGGAACCGCCCGGGGCGGCCTACACTGCCGGGCCCCTTTAAGCAAACCAAGTAAGAACCCTCTAGGCAGCGCCTAGGTAGGGAATACATCTTGCTGCGCGAAATCTTGGGGCACATGACTCGTCGATCATTGAGGCTCTGAATGAGCTCCAAAGCTTCAGCAGGTCCGTCAGGCCATCGGGAGACCCGACTTTTCCATGAGGCACCTGCTGGCAGCACTCGCCCCCCATCTGGGAGGCTTGGACTCGCGGCGGCCAGCGTCAACCCCTCGGATGCCAGAGATAAGGGAGCACCATACGTCATATCGGAGCTTGGATCGGCGCTGGGCCACCCTCCTTGGCGCGCGGAGCGCGCCATGGGCGGCGCCAGAGGCGCCGCCAGGGGGACCCAACGCAGACTCAAAACTTGCCATCGCTCGGACGTCCATTTCCCGTGCATTGCTCGGTCTCGCGCGTGTGGAAAAAAAAGTGTTCGCAAGATGGTCCAAGATGCTCCTGGATGGTCCAGGTTTTCTGGCGCTGGCCTCGCCGAAGGCAAGGAGCACAACGCGCAGACGCCCGAGAACTCCTGCGTGTGCCGTTGCTTGCTCCTCGACACCCCCGGCGCGCTCCTCCTGAAGTGCTCTCGGCCGCGAGTGCCCCGGCGCCCTCCCTCTCGTCCTCTGCGGCCGCTCCTCCTCCTCCTCGAGCGCCCCCCGCCCTGGCTGCGGGGCAGCGAGTTCGTCGAGCGCCCCCGACAGCTCCGAGCGCTGTGCGGATTGCCTCTGCCATGCCGTGACGAAAGTAACATACTCGATACCGTACAGGGCAGTTTTGACTACATAGGACGTTTAAACATATAGGATCTTTAACACACGATTAATGCATGAATAAATGTATGCATGAGCCCATCGTCGTTTTTAGTACTAAACCCCTGCAGTTGTAATACATGCTCCGCACGCAGGGCATGCATCATTACTCCTCCTTCTTACACCTCCTCCTCCTCCTTACTCCTCCTCCTCCTCCTCCTCCTCCTTGCTGGTCCTCCTGCTTCCTCCTCCCCCTCCCCCTCCTCCTCCTACTCCTCCTCCTCCTCCTCCTCCTCCTCGTCCTCGTCCTCCTCCTCCTCCTCTTCCTCCTCCTTACTCCTCCTCCTCCTCCTTGCTGGTCCTCTTACTTGCTCCTCCTCCTCCTCCTCCTCCTCCTCCTTACTCCACCTCCTCCTTCCTCCTCGTCCGCCTGCCTCGTTTCTCGTTCTGTCTCGCTGGGGTCCTGTATTGGGGAACGCCGCCTAGCGCACTCCTACTCCCTCTCCTCATTCTCCTCCTTCTCCTCCTCCTCCTCCTGCGCCTCCTCCTCCTCCTCCTCCTCCTCCTCCTCCTCCTCCTCCTCACTCTCATCTTCGGTTCCCTCCTCCGCCTCTTCCTCGCTGTGTTTGCGTTTGCTCCTTATCCTTCTCATTGATCCTCCCCATCCGACATTCAACGCGTTCGAACATCCAGGACGCCATGGGCATCACCAAATCACGACCAAAACGGTCGACGGTAGCTCTCGGCTACACTGCCGTTATGCCTGATGATTTGTCGTGTCGGGACGATCCGCGAGGGCCCTGGATTCACGTGGGGTCTGACTGCCAACACCACTCCAGCGGACAAGCCTGGAGAGACAGCCTGCACCACATGGATGCCAGTCGCGTGCACCCCACCTCTTGGTATGGAGCGGCCCTCCCTCGTGAGCGCAGCGCTCGCACTGCATCAAGAAGCATGCACTGCACGAACTTGCACCACGTGGTGGCACCCCGGCCCGAAGACCCGAGGCCGCCGCCGAAGGCCACCCGCCGCAGCCGCACGAGCTCCTCCTCGAGCGAAGCGCCAACGATGCGGTCGCACATCGCCTCGGCCCGAGGCTTCGCAGAGAGCAGCGTGCGGCCCGCAGCCCGCGCCCTCGGTGGCGCGTGCGGTGTGGGTCGCGCCGGCGTCGCTCGCGAGGCTCCCCCGCCCGCCTGGGATGCAAGGCCTGCGGTGGAACAGCGGGCGGCCATTCTCTTGTGCGAGGCCCGGTCGGGGGGCACCTCCGGACCGGGACACCTCGAGGATCTCTGAGGTCCGGCGGCACGGGAGGATGTCTCGGGTGCCGCGGCCGTTCCAGGGGGCCCCTCGGCAAATGGAAAAAGTAAATCGCACCACTCCAAGCAAAAACTGCCTGCGCGCGAGAATCCTGGCTCCTGCACCATCGCCGTCGAGCATCCGCAACCGTGGCTTGCGCACGCTGGGCGTGCTAGAATGCTCCTTTGCTGCTCAGTAAAATAATAATATAATAATAAAAAGAAGAATAATAATAATAAAAAAGCAGTAATAATAGTAGTAATAAGAACAATAATAATAATACTAATACTAATACTGATACTAATACTAATACTGTCTAGGGCAGGCCCCACCCCTCCCCGAGCGGCATGAGCTGGTTTCGTCCAAGCTGGTTTCACCACCAGGAAGCTTGTAGGCATCGTCGTGGTCGTCGATGTCGTCGTCGTCGTCGTCGTCCTCGTCACAGCCTGCACTTGCATCGCTCAACACAGAAGCTCCACCTGATTCCTCAGTGAACGCGACCACATGAGCTACTGCCTCAGGGTGCTGCACATCCATCAAGCGGGTCGTTCGCCACAGGGGATCCACCCACGGCCTCAGTAGGCGCGGACGCATGCGCTACAACCATCCCTCTCGGCACACCTCTGACGCGGATGGTGCCCAACAGGGAGCTCGTACGGCTTCAGTGGGCGCGAACGCATGCGCTCACGAACACCGCCCACTTTGGCGCAACCCTGACGATGTACATGCCTCGAAGGGAGACCCACCTGTGGCCCCAACGACGGAACTCGCATGCGCTACTGTCATCCAGTACGGCACACCCGACACACGGTCATTCCCCAACAGGGACCCCCACCGACGGCCTCAGCGGGATGCGACCGCATGCCATCTGCTACAACCACCCAATCCAGCCCAGCGCACCCCTGGCACGCAAGGTGCCCCAGAGTGGGCTCCACCTACAGCCTCAGCGGGCGCGTCCGCGTGCGGGACTGCGCCCATCTCGGAACACCTCCCATGAGGATCGCGCACGGCAGGGAACTGTTGCATACCTGCGCGTCAGCTCCGCAGCCCAGTATCCGCACTGCCCTGTGGCGCGCAGTTCATGGAGAAGCACGCCCTGCGCTGCACGCAGCTGCAGATCTGTGCTCTGCGGCAGGCTGGAGCTTACGATCCCTCGCCCCAGCCCGCCCCTGCTTCGACTGCGTCGATGCGTGACTGGACAGATGGACGAACCTGCCGTCGCGAATGTGTCTCGAGACGCCCAGGGAGGTCTGGGGCCTTCTCCGCCCCCTCGCCCTCGCGAGGGCGACAAGAACGGGGGCGGGGGGGGGAGACGAAGGCGCCGGCACGCTTGGGCTAGAAGCGGCCGTCTCGGCTAGGCGCAGGAGTACTGACCCTGAACAAGAGATTGGCGGCGAGCGAGGGGGGGAAGTGAGCAGGAGATGGCCATCTCAGAGAGCGGCGGGAACTCTCCATCGGAAGACTTCCTCTTCGCCTTCGGGGCAGGTTTATAGACGCTTCTCAGAGGGCTGGGGCGCTTCCGCGCCTGCAGAGAGGGCCCGCCCCTCCTCACTTCCCCCCCTGGCTCGCCGCCGCAGGGAGGCCCTGGTTGCGTGGCGTGCCGATCCTCGCACGCCGTGCGGCAGAGGTGGCCTGCGTCATCGGCCTCGGCCTCCGTCGCGGCCCCGCTGGGACATCGCCGCGCGCCAGAGGTCACCACACGGCGAAGGGCCGCCCTTGAGAGCGCGTGGCCGATGGCCCGAGACGGGGCCACGGAGGCCAGGCCAGGGGCCCGGGCAGTCGGGGGGAGGCCCCTGCTTTGGACGCCCGAAAAGGGTACGGAAAGAATGGGCACAATGCCCAACAGCAAATGTTGTACCAACAGCGGCCGCTCTTGGGCGGGCGACCTCCTGTCTCGAATGGACACAGGCCGCGGCGGCGCGGACAGCGAGTCCTGTTCTCAATGAACAAGAACTGCTGTTGGGCATCGTACCCATTCTTTCCGTGCCCATTTCGGGCGTCCAGATCTGCTCGCAGACCCCCGGCGTCGTGACTTCTGTGCGCGGCGTGGGCCCCCGAAAGAGGTCTCGCACCGTTCCCCGGGACTGGCGCCGCTTCGCCCTCGGCGCTTTTTTCTCGGCGGTGCCGAAGCCCGGCGAGGGCCCACGGCCGAGAACGGCCAGTACCTTCCCGTCGCAAATTCCGGAGTTGACAGCTCTTCGCTCGAGTGTCCACCGGTGTAAGGTCGGGTGTGTCCACCTACAGGCGGATCCTGGACGAAAAATCAAAAATACATTTAAACAATGCCCCAGACTAGTCAAAAAATAATCAAAAAATCGTCCCCAGTCTATTTTTGAATATTCCCCCTTTTGAGGGACAGGCCCGACTCAGTGGTGAAAACGAGCAGAACATGTCTCACAAAAAGAGGACGCGGGGAGCCCGCGAGACCGCCCATGTCAGCAGCGGTCCGGCCGCCGTTTCGCTGGAGACGTGCTCACAAGTCTTTCGGGAATCGCGCCCCCGCCTCCGTGCCACGAGCTCCGGAGGTGAGAAGCGCAGGAGGTGCACAGGGCCGCGCTCTCCCCCCCCTGTCCCCGATGCAAGCGTCGTGCGCCTCCGGGGAATGCACGGTCGGGAGACGCTTCATGGGGGGGGGGACCCCATGGGGGGATAGGATCCCAGGGGGGGTGGGGATCCCATAGGATCCCCTGGGGATCCGACGGGGGGGCAGGAGGGGATCCCATGGGGGGGATCCCCTCCTGCCCCCCCTAGGGGATCCACCCCCCTATGGGATCCACCCCCCATGGAGAGTCTCCCGACATGGGCTTCCTCGGGCTGCGCGTGCCGCCTCCTGCGCCTCGACCCGGCTCTTCCCCCGTGCTGCTCTTAATTGGGGTGCTCCGCCGGGGTGTCTTTTATCACGACGCGGGCACGTCGGGGCCTCCTCCTCGCCCTCCCGCTTACGGGGAAGCCCCACGGTGCCCCCGGTGGTCGAAGTCCCGGTGCCCTGCTGGGAGGCTCTGGGCATGGATACATTTGGGCCGCCAGGGGCCCGACGACATTGAAGGGGCCCTGGGACATACAAATAATAAATACACACAAATAAAAAGATTCCCCATATTTTCCCATAGTTTCTGGGTTTTTGTCTTCCCCCCCACTTCCCATATTTTCCCATATGTTTCTGGGAATCGCTGATTAATTGTGTCTGTGTGTTTCTTTCCCTCCTGATACATCCATGCCCACCGCCTGTGGAGGTCCGCGAAGGTCCACCCCCCGAGCGGTGGTTGTGGGAGAAACAGGGAGGCACCGATACCGCTGCTGCCCAGACTTCTCCTGGGGTGCCTTCTGACCAGAATTTCGAAGCGAATCCCGCGGTGGCGACGAAGGCCTTCCAGGAGGCCCAAAAATGCGAACACGAGGGGAGGGTAGCAGTATCGGTACCTCTGCCTCCTCGGAGAACGCGTCTTGCTCCACCGCCGATGGAGGTCCGCGAAGATCTATCCTCAGGCGGTGGTTATGGATACATGCCCAGGGGGTGGGGGATGCCGGCCGTCCGGAAGAGCCCTCCCGCCGCGCGCCGGCGACGGCAGCCGCCACGGGCGCCCCTGCGGCGTCACGGGCTGGCGCACCTCGGCTGCGGCAAGCCAGGTTGGGCTGGCCTGCCCAACATGTGATGCCAGAAGCTATACGCGACCGCCGCCTGGAGGACCCAGGCATGCTCGCGCCGAGAACAAAAATATGACGGGAGGCTTCTGCGCGAGAGCCCGAAAGACCGAACGGGGGGTTGAAGAGGTGCTCGTATTGCCGATTTCAGCTCAAGCTCTAGGCTCGAGGAGGCTTATCTAGCGAGCTCAGAGCGGGTGTAGGCAATCGCCCGCCGAGGCTGTCTCTTGCGTCACGCTTGACGCACGTCCGTCCCCAGCAGCAGGTAGAGAGCACACCTCATCAAATCGTCGAGTGCCCGACTTGACAATGGGAGCGCTTAGAAGCGCAGTTTGCTCATGTTTGACGGACCTTCTCGCTCGAGTTGTCATGTCTGGCGGCCGCCTGCTAAGATTGACCCGAGGGCGCTGCACTGTCAGATTGTCTATCAGCGCGGTCCGCGTGCTCGGATGGCCGATTTGAGCGCCTGCACAGAAGGACCACGAAGCCTCGATCGCATACACCTGGCGCCTCGGAAAAAAAACGATGCGGCCGAGATGCCGCCATTTGTGGTCTCTATGGGCTCTGGGAAGGCGTGGGTGCCTTCTCAGCGCCCATGCTGCCCTTTCATGAGCCCTCTTGGAAGGCTTCGGGGTCGTTTGAGAAAGGCCACCCCCGCGCCACACCGCCGTCTGCGCACTGCCAACATGGCCGTGTCCAGGCCACCCTCTGAGAGATGCTGCTCTACGACTGGCACACATGGGTCAGCGGGGACAGGTGCAATAGTGCTTGCAACACGAAACGCCTGGAAGCAACAATTGGCGCGCTGGATGTGAGATATGCTCGTGGACGCGGTTGTTTATACCTTCAGCATGCAATAATGATTGTCCGTTCTATAATTCGCGCCCCCCCCCCCCCCCACCCCCAAAAAAAGTCTCATCAGCCCTTTGGGTTAAGGTGGTCTAGCGATGTCTTCTTCTCCTCTTCCACGAATAACCCCTCTCCCTACCCCCTCCCCTGGACACCCTGTAAAGATCCTTCAATAACACTGCAACCCCCCATGCAAAAACCAAGCAAAGGGCCTCGCAATACCCTGCAAAACAACCCTGCAATACGCTGCACTTCCTTTGCAAAGCCGGCCCTGCAAACACCCCTCAAGGGCCTTGACGACCCTGCAAACACCAATAACCTGTATTGCTCCAAACTTTTACACTGATCCTGCAGAACTCTCCTTCCGCGAGGTCCACCCCCCTTCCCAAAAGATTCTTGGCGGGTTTCGCGAGGCGTTAGGGCGGCGCCCAAGATGGCCTCGGCGAGAAGGCCAGAATCATTGATGTTACACGGGTTGTGGGCCACTTTTGGCCTGGGGGGGGGGACCAAAAGTTAGCAATCCCCCTTTTGATCGATTGCCTCCAAGATGGCCTCAAGAGGCCCCCCAGGGCTCCCAAGGGACCCCCAAGAGGGTTCCAAGAGGGCCCCAAGAGGGCCCCAAGACCCCCCAAAAGAGCCCCAAGAGGGCACCAAGAGGCGATTTCGAGAGCTCTGTCATCGTCCTCGCTGTCCTCCTCGTCCTCGCTGTCCTCCTCCTCCTCCTCCTCTTCGTCCTCGGCCTTGCCCTTATCGTCTTCCTTTTCTATTGTCCTCCTCTTCCTCATCGTCGTGGTCGTGTGGTGGCCGTGGGTGTGGTGGTGGTGATGGTCGTGTTCGTCGTCGTGGTCGTGGCCGTTGTCGTGGTCGTGGTCGTAATCGCGATCGTGGTCGCGGTCGTCGTCATCGCCGTCGACGTAGTCTTCATCCTCCTTCTGCTCCCCTCGCCCCCGCGCGGGCCCCAGGAATGGACCGAAGAGGCTCTCTAAGTAAGGCCACCCCCTTGCTCCCAGAGATCTCTCTGTTCACCCTGGTTGCCCGCTGTGCTTCGCTACATGTGCCTCTTCGTCCCTTTTCCCATCAACTCTCATGGGCGGGGCTTTTGAAGGGGCTGGCGGGGATACACTTTTTTGTTCGGCGGCTCCAAGGAAAAGCCCAGGGAGCGGTCACAACGTCCGGGCCGCGGCGCATTGTAAATTGGCGATCCAGCCGTCACTGTCGACAGCAGACCGCTCCTGCAAGCGAGCTCGCAGTTGCACATGCTCAGTACAACGTGTACTGAATTCGCAGGCGACGCACATAGGCGCAGCAGCGAACCAAAAGACGCAGCTAGCTGGTGGGGATACACGAAGCATGAAGAATTGAGCACCGTTGCGCGCAATGACATGAGGTTAACTCGAAGAATGTCACTTTCCACCGCCGACCCATCTGCACCAAACCAACTAATGCTTCGCAGGGGGGATCTTCGAACACCCGGCTCTGGGGAAACCGACAGGTACCGATACTGCAACTCCCTGGACCTCTCCCGGGTTGCATTCTGAACAGAATTTCAAGGCGAATCCAGCGGAGGTGGCAAGGGACTCCCAGGAGGCCTAGAATGGGAAAACAGGCAGGGGGTAGCGGTATGGGAACCTTTTCCTCCTCTGAGGTTCCACGCTGCTGCGCTCCTAGCGCCTCTCGAGGTGGCGCAGCGGCAGTCGTTACTGGACGCCCTCCCTCAGAACTAGAGGACGGCGGAGCTTTCGGCACGGGTGAGCCTGAGAGGCGGCAGCCCAGGATGCTAATGCCTCCACAGGCATGACACAGCCTGCGGTACAGACATGGTCTGGCCCCCAAGGGGCGAAACAAAGCAGACAAAACAAACCCGCATGCTGTTGCAGGGCGCTCCTCTACAGTGGGGGCCCGACCACAAGAAACCTTCCACAAGAAACCCAACCCTGAGACCCCAGGGCTTCCATTGGTATTTGGTGTGGGAACGTCGCACTTTCCAGGGCAAGACCATCGAAACTCGAGACACCCAGGGCACCCCGGAGGCAAGAAGGGTTATGGGTCTCCACTGTATGCAGCCACAAGGTACCGATACAGCTACTTCCTGGACCTCTCCTGGGGTGCGTTCTGACCAACATCTGGAGGCGAATCCAACGGTGGCGACCTCCGAAGAGGCCCAAAGAGGGGAAAACGGGCGAAGGGTAGAGGTGTGGGTACCCTTCCCTTCACTGATCTGTGCTCCCCCCCGCCGAGAAGCGTCGCAGTTGAGCAGGGACCGACCGTCGGGGCATTCCTATATGCCTACTACAAAGTGTTCTTAGAACCAACAAATGTTCTAAGAACGAGTACAACGCTCTTAGAACGTGAACCCGACGTGTTAGAACAAGACTGTCCCAACCAGAACTGTTCTGAGAACACTTCGTGGACACCACAAACGATTCCTAGAATATTGCTTGGTAGGCTTATAGACAAGCCGGGACGCTTCGCCCCTGCTTGACTGAAGGGGCCCAAGGACTCACAAATAAATACACACAAAGAAGATGGTTCCCCATAGTTTCCAATGCTTTCTGGGATTTTTTGTCTTCCCGCCCAATCCCCCTATTTTCCCCTATTGTCTTGGGGATCCACGATGAATGGTGTCTGTGTGTGTCTTTTCCCCCCCCTGCTTGACGCACACGTCAGGAGCGCACGGCGACGCTCCCTCTGTCGGCCGCGCTGGTCGCTCGGCGCGCCGGGCTCCCCCCCCTCAAACTCGAGGACGCACGAGGCGCCGGCCCGTCCTCGGTCGCCAAAGGGCTCGCGGAGGGGCGCCACCGAGGACGGCGCCAGCTCCGGAAGTCCAGCGGACCTCCGAGAGGTCGAGGTTCGTCTACAGTCGGGGCGTTGACCGAAGGAGCCCTAAGTAAGGAACGAGGCCTCTACTTACATTAAATTGCCATTCGATTCCCCATAGAAGACCTCAGGAAAACCCAAGGCAAACTGCACAACAATCAAGGAACACCGAGCCCCTCCCCAACGAAAAGGGTTCCTTCTTCAGCGCCCCGACTGTAACATGACGTCGGGCACGTCCTCCTACAGGCGGATTGGAAGGAAAGGAAACACAACGCACATTCAACATATACTCAATCATATTCAAAGCTGATACGAAAATCGCCCCCATACCATGTTTTACCTTTGTTTGAATATTCCTCCTGTAGAGGGACGTGCCCGACTCAACACTAGGAGCGCTAAAGAGGCCCCCCAGGCCCCGATAGGCGCCTGGGTGCACGAGGAGCGCCAAAGAAACAACCATGGAAGGGCCAAAAGGACGACTGAACCCTTTACCGGCCTGAACTGTCTCGGCTTCTGGACTGTCTGTTGTTCTCGTTGCCGATTCTGAATAAAAAGAAACATTCGACGATCTGATTTTTCAACGAGGGGCCCCAGGGGGGCCGAATCCCTTCAGGGATAGTTTGCCGCCCTGGGTCCGCTTGTGATGGCCTCGCGGTGCCCAATAACGTCCCCAAAAGGCGGAAAAGTCAAGGGAACATGCCCGGATTGAAAAAGTCATACGGTCAGGAACTGTTGCTTAGCGTGTCGCGTCGACGGCCTTGGCGACACGCCATCCCTTGCAACGTGATAACTGACGTGTCGCTCGGCTCCGCCGGGAGGGCGGCTGGGAAACGCTCGGGGACGTCGACGCTTGGGACTTGGGAACTGGCCAGCGTGTCGCGCCGAAGCGCGGGGGGCCAGGAACCAGCGGAGCGACACGCGAACCAAACGTGCCCGAGCGCAGCCTCGGAGATCGGCGAGCAGGGCCCGACTACCGCGCCCCCCGAGGCACCGCCCACGGGCTGGGCGCGGCGGGAGGCGGCGGGGCGGGCGTGGCGGCGGCCGCGGTGTCCTGCGGAAGGGGGGGGGGTCGCGCTCGACCCACCCCATCCTCGTCCACGTCTTCCTGCCACTCCTCCTCCTCCTCCTCCTCCGCCTCCTCCTCCTCCTCCTCCTCCTTCTCCTCCTCCTCCTCCTTCTCCGCTGTAGCACAGTTCTGGCGGCTCCGTCGTGGAACACAAGTGAAACCACGTAGGCGAGCACTCCTACCGCTGTTGGCGTAAGAAACGCCCATCCACAGACGTGGCGTCGACGGTGCCGCGCCCAAACCCGCCATCTCAATATTGCGTTCGCGGCCGTTGTCGGAGTGCAAGCATCGGCATAAAAAAACTCAAAACTCCACCGTCAAGGCAACCCCGTTCTCAACGTTGAAACTGTGGGGGACGGGGGGTTCTGAACACAGCAGCGTTGTCCATCATGCTTGGTGGGCGTTTGATCACGCCAACGGCGGTATTCCAGCGTCCCCCCAGCAAACAAGGCCCCAAACGCCCAAGACTGAAACCCGGAGCCTCCCCGGCCTTCCGAACCCGTGGGCTCGCGTCGCAGCGTGGACCCCCAGACCTATAGGGGCCCTTCCCCGAGCCGCGTTCCATCCCGAGCCGTTTCTGTTCACCAGCCCCCCAGGGCCCAGCAAGGGTCCCACAGAGCCCGAAAACTGCCGAAAACCTTCAGTCGATCGTACTGCCCTCGCTCGGCCGTCCCTCCCCCCGTGCGTTTCTCGGCTCCGTGCGTGCATGTATCTGCAAGGGCGCCTCGTTCTGAGGCTGCGCCCCCCTTGTTCCTCCCCCATCGCTGGTTAATTCAAGCTTCGCGCGGCCCGCTTAGCTTTGACCGGAAGAGGTGCGCTCTCGACCCGCGAATCAAAAAATGTATCCGCAAGGGTGATCCACGATGCTCCCCGATGGCTCCCGCAGAGGCAAAATATGCACACGCCCGAGCGATGCCAAGCGTCTCCGGCTCACGACGCGAGCGCACCCTGGGGTCTCCCCTCGAGCATCGCTCAACGGACCCGTCCAGGGGTGCGCCCCGGTCACAACTTCTCCTCCTCCTCCTCCCCCTCCTCCTCCTCCTCCTCCTCCTCCTCCTACTCCATCCTCCTCCTCCTCCATCCTCCATCCTCCTCCTACTCCTCCTCCTCCTCCTCCTCCTCCTCCTCTTCCTCCTCCTCCTCTATCCTCTTCCTCCTCCTCCACCCTCCTCCATCCTCCCCCTCCTCCGAGGCGGACCAAGCCGCGGCGACGAGCCCCCCACCCCTCCCCCAAGAGGCCCCCCCGCAGGGCACGAAGCAGACATCGCCCCAACCGCCGCGGCGCCCGACGGCGCAGAGGGTCCTCCCGGGGCCTGGCGTGGTCCTGCCGCTGCTTGCGCCGGCAGCAGGCGGCGGGGGGCCAGATCAGGAGCCTCTGCGGCGGCTGGCTTCGGACGTCCCCGGTCCGGCCGCGCGTCGTCGTTGTTGTCGTCGTCGTCGTCGTCGTCGTCAGCATGAGGGGGCCGAGCGGTCTTACAGCATCTTCGGCTTCGTGCCTGAGCTGGGTCTCCGCGGGGGGGATTCTTGATGGCCTGTCACAACTGAAAAAAAACTATGAATATTGACCCACCACGCCTGGTGCCAATTGTATGCTTCAAGTGACGTGCCCCAGTGGGGCTCGCAGCAGGATAACTATCAGGGAAGGTCTTGGGCCAAAAAACTTTGCCCTTGGGCCCCAATGTGGATCGATAACGGTCCCGCCTGCCCGCGATGTATTACGCACTCGCGGTCTCGCTCGGGACATCCTCCGTCGAAGAATCGCACTCTCGCTCGGAAGCTCCTCACACGTCATGATGCAGACGCCGCGTACTCGGCACTCAGGAATCACGCTCTCGCGCGATACCACCTCGCAGGTTCCCCAAGATTCGTGGCCTCGCCTGAACTATTATATTAATACTGTTATGATTAATCATTCGTATCATGAGTACGATTTCTGTTAGCACTGTTATTAGTCATAATTTTAGTGTTGTTATTATTCGTATTGCTACTGTGACTAATATTAATATTATACACAAATCTAAACATGTAATTTACAAACGCTGCTGCAATGCCTGGCCGCAAAACTGGCCCGTACCGCCCGCGCGACCCGCCCGTGAGGGCCCGCTCGCCCGACCCGCCCGTCCGGGTCCCCCAGCCTGCCTGCTCGGAAGCCCGACCGCCCGCCTGCTTCAACGTCCCGCCGACACGCCCGTCAGGGTCCGCCCGCACGACCCGCCCATCGAGGTCCACCCGCGCAACCCAAGAAGATCTGGCCCTTCGCGTGCCTGGAGGCCCGCCCGCTCGCTTTGATGCCCCACCCGCCCGACACGCCCGTCAAGATCCACCCGCCCGATCCGCCCGCTAGTGCCGACCCGCCCGTCCGATCACCAAAATATGGTTCCTCCCTCCACCACGTCCTGCTCAATACTCTTTGCCCTCATTCCTCCTCCCTTCATTGGCCCCCATTCCTTCTCGTTGCGTCATCCTTTCCTCGCCCTCTCCCTTGTAGGGGCCGCACCGGCTACGCGTGGCAGAGGAGGAAGATATGCCCTCAAAGGGGCACGAACGAAGGCGACGAGGGTGGGTATCGAGGGCTCGGGGCATACATTCTGAATCGCGTGCGAACGACGAAGAGCGAACAGTCTCATAATGCATGTATGTTGTTGTTGCTGCTGATGTTGCTGTTGCTGCTGTTGTGGAGGCACCATTTCTAGACAATGGTTATTTGTGGTGTCCCCCCTCCTGCTATCTTGCA
Source organism: Prorocentrum cordatum (assembly GCA_963575745.1). NCBI lineage: Eukaryota > Dinophyceae > Prorocentrales > Prorocentraceae > Prorocentrum > Prorocentrum cordatum. The sequence goes on along the minus strand of CAUYUJ010017704.1, from coordinate 636,150 downwards.
AGGAACAGCCTTGGGTCTCCAGACTGCGTTGCTGGCCCCCGAGCTAGAGCACCCCGCTTTTGAAACGACTAGCTCTGATCTGCTCGCGCGCCACTCAACATGTGCATCCCGAACCCTCGAGACCCACCCTCCTCTACTTCGGCTGTACCCCCTTGGGGGCATGTCTTCCTTACCTGCCGCGTGTAGTTGGCGCAGCCCCCGAAACAGGTACAGTGAAAACGTATAGTAAGGACGCGTGGTGAGGACGCGAGACCCTTGGAGGCCGCAGTTGAAGTATTCTGGCCTGCGAAAACTGCTAGGGACGGGCCGCAGAGGCTGAGGCAGGCAAGGACCCAAGGGTACCCTTGAAAAAGTCGTTTGTCCTTACTAGGCGCGTTGACTGGAGGGCAGGGGGGAGGGAAGCGACAAAGGGGGGAGGGAGAAGCAGGGAGTCCTCCTCCTCCTCCTCCTCCCCCTCCCCCCCCCTCCTCCTCCTCCTCCTCCTCCTCCTCCTCCTCCTCCTCCTCCTCCTCCTCCTCCTCGACCACGAAAGAAGGTTAATTAGGGGGCAGGACGACCGGCGGCGGAACTGGACGGGCGGGCCGGGCGGGCGGACCCTGACGGGCGGGTCGCGCGGGCGGGGCCCAGGCTGCCGGGTGGAGCGGGCGGGCCGCTGGAGCGCCAGCCCTGCACGCCTCGTGCGGCCGCTGGAGCGCCAGCCCCGCATGCCTCGTGCGGAGGTCTTTCGAGGGGCAGCGCGGTTCTCGAGGAAACCGTGGGGAAAGCCAGAGCGACAACAGCGTCGTCCCTGAGTGTCGAGGGAGGGGCGCCCGAGGGTATCCCACGCGAAAGCGCGGCTCTTGGCTAAATCATTAAAGGAACTCCCGCGCGGGAGCAAGATTTTTGAATCTATGCACTGTGAGGGAATGTCCGCCCGGGACCGTTGTTGTTGTAGTTCGGGGCCCTGGGGCACAGTCTGAGACTCAATTTTCTCTTCTTCCGTTTCTGAGGCCCTGGTTCCCTCCCCCTCTTCCTGTTTCTGGCCCCTCCTCCTCCGCCGCCTCCTCGGGATACGACGGCGAAGAGGCGAAGGGAACAGTGGGGGGGAGGAGGAAGACGAGGAGACCCAGCAACGACAGAGCGGAACGCTCGCACTTGTCAGGACTTCGCGCACACGAGGGCAAGCGCAGCAGGTGCAGCTGTGGCCAGGTGTTGAGCAGCCCCCAGAACCGAGCACAGGCTCGAACAACCAGGGAAGAAACAAACGAGCGGACGAACCCATACGATTACGAACATGTTGAACGGCAACCCAAACCTGGGCGTGACGCTGCATCAGCAATCTCAGCCTGTCTTCAAACATGTGTCAAAACGACGTTCCCGACGGAGCGGCCCGCAACCGCAACCGAGAGTAGATGTGAAACGAAGCATCCGGCCAGAGTGCAGAAGGCAACATTACGCTTCTTGGGGACCCGACAATCGACATGGCAGAGGGCGGGGAAAACAGAGGCGAGGCCAAGAGAGAAGAGTGGGCGGGCCAGGAGGGTGATGATGATGATGATGGTGATGATGACGAGGATGAGGGAGGAGGGTGGACACAGCTGACTCACGACGAGGCTACACCACATAATGGCTGGAGAAGAAGCATTGCGACAAAAGCACGGCCAGAGCCCCAAACCCAAGACCCAATCAATTTGCGGCAGTCACCGAGCCTGATCGATCGGGGGCGACGATCGGGGCAATTTGCACAGGGTGGAACAACGCATGTATCCAGACGCGCCGATGGTCCGTGTCTTCGGTGAGGCTCTCCGGAGAATGCGTGCAACGCCTGCCCGTGGACTGTTGGTCCCTGCCGTAGCCTGCAAGCCGATCCGCGAAGGCCCGCGGTCCCGACCCATGGCGAAACCGCCCGGCGCGAGAGCAGGAGCACGAAGGGCTGCTCCGCGGAGGCCCTCGGGGAGGCCAGGCCCCCCCGCCGAGCGAGGAGGAGGAGAAGGAAGAGGGAGAGGAGGAGGAGGACGACGAGGAGGACGCGGAAGAGGAGGAGGAGGAGGAGGAGGAGTGCACGTACTCAAAGAGAGACGAAACGAGGGCAAGCGGGCAAGACGCGAGAAGAGGGCAAAGTTCGTCTCGCTCCCTGCCTGTTGCCGCTACGCCTACCTCAGGATGCACCTTGTACGCTCGACGCTCTGGCCGCCAGCACGGGGCCATACACGGTGAGCGGAGGGATGTAAGTCATGAGCTGCATTCGGGAACGAGGGAAACGCAGGGATGGTGGGAAGGGCGGGGGACGAAGGGCAGATTGGAGGAAGCGACGAGGAGCGGGATGGACCGCGCCAAGTGTGGGGCACTGGGCTACAATGACGGGCGGCGGGTGCCTCAGCGTCATGCGCATCACCCGCCACTCCGAGCGGCAGAAAAGGCACGATCATCATGTGGAAGCTCCGAATCGGGGCATACCAATTCGTCTGCCAGGCCATTGGGAGACGAGCAGCAGCATCGAAGTTGGAAGAGGTCCGAGCGGCGAAGGTACAGCGCGCCATGAAACGTCCAATCGTTCCCGTCGCCCGCCGCAGCATGCGGAAATGAACCAGCATCAGGAAGAGCTTGTTCGGGAAGGCCGGTGCTGGTCGAACAGCGAAGGTACGGAGCACCAGGTAGAGCCCATTCATGCCAATCGCCTTCGGGATAGTCGCCGCAAGCATCAACACGCAGAACGTGGGCTGGGCGAGCAGCGGCAGCGGCTCCATGATCAGCTTCAGGAGGGTCTTGTTCGGGAAGGGCGGCGTCAACCACTTCTTCAACCAAGGTATCGTCGCGCAGAGATTCGCAACCCACGTCCGAGTCGGAATGGGTATCAAGATATTGCCAAAACTGGAGGTTGAACATGTCGTTTAGCAGGCGGCGCCGCGTTGCCACGACCTGAACCCATGCGGCCTCGTGCTGCATGAGCTTCTCAGCCTCCAATTACATGGTGTGGTTGGTGATCTGCTCCGAGTCGGCCAGCAGGACGGCCAAGCGGCGTTCTGCTTCTGTAACATCAGCGGCGGCGCCGTGCGGGCCAGGAAGGACATGGACACGAGGATGTGCGCCCACGTCGGCAGCATCTTCAGGTACGTGAAGGAGCGGTGGCGTGGACAACTTCGGCTGGAGCCTTGTCCTGATGAGGGTCGGCACGAGCAGCAGCGTCAGGGGGAACCCCAACAACAGGCTCACGCTCTTCAGGAAGCGACCGGCCAGCCAGAGGGGCACGATCACCAGTAGGATGACGGTCGCCGCCATCAGGTCCACACTCGATAGCACGCACTTCGGCAACGCGAACAGGTTGGACATGCAATTCATGTGAACCACCCACAGCAGCACGTTCTTCAAATTGGCGGGATGATTGACCAGGCGGCGGAAGAGGACCAGCACCCTGCCTTACAGTAAGAGCACGATCTCCATATGGGCGGACAGCGTGACCGAGCGGCGGAAGAGGACCAGCACCATGCCGCATAGGACTAGGAACGCTTCCTCGAGCCTCCCCTGGGACCCGTAGCCGTTGGATGAAGTTGGCGACGCGGTGCAGGTCGCCGTTCATGCAGACGCCCAAGGAGGCGATCGGCGGCCGAGCTAGTAGTGGATGAGCGGCGGGTCGTAGTGGAACGTGTGGCTGGTGCGGAGGACATCCCCGGAGTGTGCTGGGCGGCGGCAGCAAATCAACAAAGTGCAACGTGCGCGCGGCTGGTGCATCAGCAACCGCAGGATCCGCTTGCAGGGGTAGGCTGTGCTTGGCCTTGCCGTAGTTCGTGTTCTCGCGGAGGTACTCTTTGAATTCTGAGTCGCTGAGCTGCTCCGTGGCGGCGAAGCTGGCCTGACGCAGCGAGTGCGAGCGCTGGCCTGAATGTTGTTGAAGCTCATGATGAAGGCTGAGCCCGCGAAGAACGCGACGTGCATTTGGCGCCCCCTGCTGAGGGACGGCGACACGGCGAGCTCCGAGAGGAACAGGTTGTAGAAATCCACGCTCGATGGCGCGGGCGCGTTGCTCGGCAAGGTTAGTCACACTGCGGCGGTGCACCATGCAGAAAGTCACACGCAGATGCAGCGGCAGACATCGCAACCAGGAGACATGCTTGGGGCGTGCAGCAGCGCGTGTGGGGCTGCGTCCTAACATGAAGTTGGCCAGAGCCAGAATGGCTACGGAGGGAGGAGGAGGAGGAGGAGGAAGAGGAGGAGG